>OY992876.1:177688962-178141462 GCA_963921405.1 Cepaea hortensis | reverse complement strand
AGTTTGGCGAAAGACTTACAGGTGGCAGTAAATAGGGTGGCAGGGACGCAGGGGCCGTTATAAACCCAGACAAGTCATCAGTTGTGTGGTACTCTCTGGATAACCCGATCGTCAAGACAGATGTCCCAGGTATTATGTTGAATGGATGTCTTCTTAGTCGAGAGAGTAAATTGAAGTACTTGGATATCACCTTTGACAGGTGTTTGTTTTTAAGGATCATGTGGAAGCTTTGGTGGTGAAGACTGGTAGGGGACTTAATGCACTGAGGGCGATGGCAGCAACCGGGGTAGATCAGAGGATGCTGTACAGGCTCTTTCAGCAGTTAATAATGTCTGTCATTGAGTATGGTTTGGGGCTGCTAACAGTATCAAAGAGTCAGCTTGAAAGGTTGGAGCGCATTCAAAATGTTGCCATGCGGGTAATCCTGGGGTGCACAAAGGACACACCAATTATATGCATGAGGCATATGCGCTGCCAACAGTGACGGATAGGCATGGGTTCTTCAGGCCAAATGGTACCTGAGAGTTGCTGCAGATAGGGATCATCCGCTTCATGCAGCCATGGGTATAGTCAAGGGTCATAGACTAAGACGAGGCAGGTCCTGGTTGACACAGGCGGAACTTTCTATACGTCAGGTGTGTGATCTAGAGACCATCAATCATGAAAAAGGGTGGGTTGAAGTTCCGGAATACATGACGGACTGGCACAATGCAATAATAACACTGGGTCGTGAGTACAGGGAATGGGCAGCGGGCCGCACTGAGTTTGAAGTGCAACAACAGCTGATCCAGAGTAACACACATCAAGGTGACATAGTCATCTACACCGATGGGTCATTGGTGAGAAACAGACGTGGTGGTTGGGGTTTTATTGCAAAGGCTAATGGACGAGTCTTTAAAAATGAGAGCCTGGCATATGAGACTACGATCTCAAGCATGACAATGGAGGTTGAGGCAGTAACAGCGGCATTCCGTTGGCTGGAGGAGACTACTGCAACACGCATTGTATTCATTACGGATTAAAAGAGTATGCTTAGTAAGATGGAGAAAGGAATGTTTCGTGTGAATTGGCTATCGTCGCTTCAGAGGTCACAGATTGTGAGAATTGTATGGATATTTTGCCCTGGCCATGCGGGGATGCGGGGGAATGAACAGGCTGACAGGCTAGCAGGGAATGCACCTCTTGGTGGTAGATTGCCTACGGACAAGGGGGAGGTGGTCGTGCGCTTGTGGGACTAGGTGGAGAATGCGGAGGAACAGATTGAGAACCCATACGTGGAAAGAATGAGATTGCGGGGAATCGGCAGGAGTTCTGGAAGAATCTCAAAACTGAGAGGGAAGACCAGGTGAACTTTTAATCAGATAGCGGTGGGAACGATTAGTAATATGACTCTTCGCTGGCTGTTGAACGAGGGGATGAAGCACGTATGGGAATGTCCTGAGTGCAATGATGTCGGTTCTTAACCCAACTCAACTCAACAACTCACCTGTTCTAGTTCGCTGTAAATGATCCCCCGGCGGTCATGTGGTCGAATCCCCACAGAGACGGGGATTTCTTTTTTAACTAACGTTGGATCACAGGTCAAAAAAGCCTAAAATTGGTACCGGAAAATGTTCTGGGCAGTAAAGTTGTTGTTGTTGTTGTTGTTGTTGTTGCATTTGCAACAGTAGAGGTAGCAGCAGCAGCAGCAGCAGCAGCAGCAGTAGTAGTAGTAGTAGTAGTAGTAGTAGTAGTAGTAGTAGTAGTAGAAGTAGTAGTAGTAGTAGTAGTAGTAGTAGTAGTAGTAGTAGTAGTAGTAAAAGTTGTAGTAGTAGTAGTAGTAGTAGTAGTAGTAGTAGTTGTAGTTGTAGTAGTAGTAGTAGTAGTAGTAGTAGTAGTAGTAGTAGTAGTAGTAGTAGTAGTAGTAGTAGTTGTTGTTGTTGTTGTTGTTGTTGTTGTTGTGTTGGTTTGCTTGTAGTAGTAGTAGTAGTAGTAGTAGTAGTAGTAGTAGTAGTAGTAGTAGTAGTAGTAGTAGTAGTAACAATTGTTATAAATGTAGTAATTATTGTAGTAGTACGACTAGATGTGATGGTCATGGTGGTTGTTGTAGTAGTGGTAGTAGCAGCAGCAGCAGCAGCAGTAGTAGTAGTAGTAGTAGTAGTAGTAGTAGTAGTAGTAGTAGTAGTAGTAGTAGTAGTAGTAGTAGTAGTAGTAGTAGCAGCAGCAGCGGCAGCAGCAGTAGTTATTGATATAACTGTGGTAGTTGTTATAGTAGTAGTAGTAGCTGTGGTGATGAATGTGTTTGTAGTAGTGGTATTAGAAGTAATAACATATGTGTACTCACCTGTCAGTGTTAACCTTGCAATTAATTAGCACCCGAGACCAGATTCACGCTGGATTTGTCGGTGATCATCTTGTTTCCGCTGTAAGAACTAGAAGCATATATTTACTCCACTGTTGTGGTCAACGTTTAAACCGTATATTTTTATTCCAATGTCATAGCCACGTTACGACCGTATATTTACTCCACTCTTATAATCAAATTTTAAACCGTATATTATTTACTCCACTGATATAGTCTACGTTTAAACCGTATATTAACGCGACTATTATAGACAACGTTGCTGCATATTTACTCCACTGTTATAGTCGACGTTTAAACCGTATATTTATTTACTCAACTGATTCAAATTCATGGAGCCGTCTACTTAATCATAGACTACAACTGTCAGTTAGCATAATGGTTCCACATAATTTAATCAACGACTCTTAGATTAAACCATGCATAGACTAGAACACACAGTATATTGATTATTGTTATTCTATTTATCCGCGAAAGAATTGTCTGTTAAATACCAGTGTCCATCGGCTGTTTAAAATGCAGTTAATTTTTTTTTTGCTTTCAACTATACCTTTATTTAACACTGACTGATACAATAACAGTCTCACAAGGTGCATTAATTCACAAACGTTTGTAGAAATAGGACTACCACATAGCTACAGACAATGCATTGATTTCAAAGCATTTGAAAACATGTTTGCTGTTTTCCCTCCTACAAGATAACGTCTGTTGTTTGAACAACACCAAGAAGCAGGAAATAATCCGGGGATTAATCCTGTAAAGAACACGTGGAGGGTAGCTGAAGTAATCACACTGTATAAGCCTGCATGTGACTGCCAAGCGTCTAATGTTGTAAGTGAACCACAGTGTTGCGCTCGTTAACTTACCTTCGATATTCAGCGCGACAAGTGTGACCCACACGCTGTATGGGTTTGTCTGTTCGCCTGCAGCGGACGAAATTAGACCTGTGACAGTGCGGGGAAACTATTCAGTGGTCTGTGTTTATGGGTCGAAATGTTGAAATGGGATCTTGGACGTGTCTGGTATTTTATTTTTTAAGACTTTCTAGGCGCAATTGTTATTGCACAATTATTATATTAAGCCTCTCTGTTCTAATTATTGTTTCCTGTTTATGTCTTAGTTGTTACTTCACCCATTTGTATTCCAACAAGGACACTCCGTGGCGAAGTGGTTACACCGCCTGACTTGCGGTCCAAATATTGTGCGTTTGATTCCGGGCCACGTCGTTCAGTTCACGCGTGCAATTTTTTTCGGAGACCTCTTCAGCAGGCCGCCCTGTGGAAAGAGACCGATCCATATGGAAAAACACCCCGTGGAATGAAGTAGACCTTCTGGCCTTGAAAACCATCTTTTTTATTCCATCATTGATTTTTAACTCATGAGCGGCATACAATTAATCATCAAGCAGGTCCTTTGCAGAACGTCGCTCACATCATGGCTAGCCGACCCGTTCATCGATCTCTTGTCATTTCTTCTGCCTCGTGCACCCTCATTCTCTAGGTGTCTTTAATCGTGCCGGTCAACCCTTGCCTCCTCTCCCTAAAGTCATGACTTCTATCATAGTTCTTTCTAAACCACTGTGGGCGGTTAATATGGCCAAAGTATTCAGTTTCCGAGATATGATTATCTTCGTCTTCTTTCGTTCGCTAGATTTGATGTTGTTTACGAATGTTAAGATCTTGTAGAATGTCAGATTGTTTATTCTTTCTTCTTTTTTAAACAATATTTGTAGAACTTTTCTGTAAAATGTAAACTTTAAAGCCTAAATTGTGTTCTTTGGTTGTTGCGAAATGGCACTTTCCCTGTGAATGTCCTGTCAAATTTTGATTTTATTATTCATCTTAAATTATATACACTCATGGTTGTGTCTATTAACGTTTTGTCTACATAATAAGGAACTCCAGGATAATAATATACAAGCATTGGTCCTAGTGTAGTGAACGGGACGCCGAGTCTACTAGGATAACGACAAAAACAAAGAGGACATGTATTCGCGCTGAACACGTAAAAAATCCCTGGGCAACTGGAAATCGAAAAGTGTAGGCCCGTCAGGCAGCTCCCCAATCAGCATTAAAAATCAGTCAACTAATTGATGATACTTTGGATCCTTGTCAGGGGAAGTCTCTACACTTATCTTACTCCGAGAGATACTACCCTTTTCAGTACTCAAATGATCTGACCGCCAATGAATCAGAGGATTCGCCAATCAGCCAATTAAGCAACAAGTCCACCCAACAGATTGGCAATGTTTAATAATTTCGCTCTTGATCTCGCTTTAATGGTAATATATACATTTTTACGCATAATTACACACAGCTTCCTAACTAAACTAAACACTTCAGAGGTCACAGATTGTGAGAATTGTACGGATTTTCTGTCCTGGTCATGCGAGAGTGCGGGGGAATAAACAGGCTGATAGGCTGACAGGGAATGCACCTCTCGGTGGTAGATTACCTATGGACAAGGGAGGAGTGGTCGGGCATCTGTGGGACCAGGTGGAGAAAGCGGTGGAACAGATGGAGCTCCCGTATGTGGAGAGAATGATATAGTGGGGGATAGGCAGGGGCTCTGGATGAATCTCAAAACAGAGAGGGAAGACCAGGAGAACTTTCAATCAGATGGCATTTGAAACCATTAGCTGTGTGACTTTTCGCTGGCTGTTGAACGTGGGGACGGGGCGCTTGCAGGAATGTCCTGAGTGCTGTGATGTCGGTCCTTAGCGCAGCTCAACTCAACTACACAAATGAAAATGTAGCGCCTTTTTCCACTCATTGAAACCTATTGGGGATGTGGTGCTAGCTCCATATTTGCATAGACCAATAGTACCTGATGGGTGATATGGTCAAAATCACACCGGCTGCCTTTACTTTCTAAAACATGACTTGGTACCCATGTTTAGCTGAATCGACCTTGAAGCCCAGGTCAATTTTTAAAACAATCCCCGCCTCGCAGGGGATTCAAACACATGACTACCAGGCCGACAGGGAAGCGTGCTAGCCACTGCCCTACGGCTGCCCCCAAAAGAAACTAAATACTGATATATATGCCATAGCTCCATCTGGGCATATATAATAATGTAATTTGTTTTTGTCGGTCTCTCTGGTCTAGGGGTTACACGACTCTCTCCGTAATCCCGTATACTCTCGTAACGTGACGTGACGTGCGCGAGAATTGGTAGCGGTTCTCTCCGCGTTGGTAACTTACGGAGTATGTGAGCCGGTCGCTCAGAAAGCAATGGCAAACTACTGGGCGTAATCTTGCCAAGAAATGGCAACCGGCTCACATACCCCTAAGTAACCAACGCTGCGAGAACCGCTGCCGATTCTCGCGCAGGTTACGTTCCTCGCGTGGATATACAGGATTACGAAGAAAGACGTTAATCCCTAGCCAATGAGACCGGCACAAAGGAAGTTCTAGGGGATATATTAGTGAAAGCAACGGGTAGATCAAGAACAACATTTATAAAACGGGCTTGCATATTTCTATCAGTGCGGACAATATAGAATAGAACGACACAAGAGAGACAACTACGGAATGAAATGACACCAGAGAGACAACTATGGAACATAATGACTCGAGAGTGATTTCTACTTTCGTTCGCTGTGTCTATTACTGCAAAGTTTTCTCGTGTATGAATTTAACTGTCTTTTTTAGTTCACTCATTGGTACATAATAGAGTTTATCGTTTCAAATTGCCATGGGCGCAGAGTTGGGGTTATATATATATATATATACACTAGCTGACCCGGCCCGGCTTCGCTCAGTCCCTGACGGAGATCTATCTATCTATCTATCTATCTATCTATCTATCTATCTATCTATCTATCTATCTATCTATCTATCTATCTATCTATCTATCTATCTATCTATCCTGTCTATCTATCTATCTATCTATCTATCTATCTATCTATCTATCTATCTATCTATCTATCCGTCCGTCCGTCCGTCCGTCCGTCCGTCCGTCTGTCTGTCTGTCTGTCTGTCTGTCTGTCTGTCTGTTTGACGCGGCCCGGCTTCGCCCAGAACCTGGAGGGAGCATTTCATTTAATTCATATAAGTAGTCATATATTTATCTTACGACAAATAGCCGAGAAGCATTGGGAATATAAAAGAGATCTCCATAACATTTTTGTGGATTTTAAAAAGGCTTATGATAGTGTCCATAGGAATAGTCTATGGAATGCTATGCAGGAATTTGGAATACCAAGGAAGTTAATCAACATGACCAAACTATGCATGGAAGATACTTATAATATAGTAACATATAAAGGCAGGAAATCAGACCCCTTCCAAATAACATCTGGCTTGAAACAGGGTGATGCACTATCGCCGCTACTCTTCAATCTGGCTCTAGAGAAAGTTGTAAGGAAGATAAAGGAGGAATGTGATATTGGAGGAACATCCAAGCTGCTTGGTTATGCAGATGATATAGATATTATAGGGCAAAGTGAACAAAAGACATTGGAAATATTGACTCACTTAAAGGAAAAAGCCCAACAGATGGGGCTGGTTATCAACCAAGATAAGACAGAATATATGGTAATTTCAAAAGACGGAATGGCTAAAAACTCTGGCCACATACAAATAGATAATATGACCATTAAAAGAACGGAAACATACAAATACCTGGGTACAATCTTCAACTGCTCCAACATCATAAGGGAAGAAATACAAACTAGAATCAACTCTGGAAATAAGATATACTATGAACTACAACATCTACTAAAATCAAAGGCGCTATCTCGTAACACCAAAATCACAATATACAAAACACTGATCAGACCAGTTGTGCTGTATGGCTCTGAAACCTGGAGTACAACGAAAGGAGACGAAGCCTTGTTACAAACCTTTGAGAACAAAATTTTAAGACGCATCTTTGGACCCATTAGGGATACACAAAGTGGAGAGTGGAAAAGAAGAAGTAACAAAGACATTTATGATCTGTTTAAGTCCCCGCTAATCACTGGTATCATGAAGGCTAATAGACTACAATGGCTGCGGCATATAGAAAGAATGGAAGATAATAGGGAAACAAAACTCGCTTACACTCAGGAAATAAATGACCGTAGACCCCGAGGTAGACCAAGAAGACGGTGGAGAGATAATACATGTACAGACCTACAAGCACTTGGAATCAACGACTGGCAAGAGAAGGTCCACCAGAGAGACGAATGGAGACGGATTGTATTTGCAGCAAAGAACCTCAATGGCTCGGAAAGCTGAAGAAGAAGAAGAAGAAGTAGTCATATAAGATCCCGTTCCCGACTGTCTGTCTGTCTGTCTGTCTGACCCGGCCTGGCTTCGCCCAGCCCCTGGTGGGGAGCATCTCATTTAATTCATATAAGTAGTCATATAAGCTCCCGTTCCCGTTCCCGACTATCTATCTATCTATCTATCTATCTATCTATCTATCTATCTATCTATCTATCTATCTATCTATCTATCTATCTATCTATCTATCTATCTATCTATCTATCTATCTATCTATCTATCTATCTATCTATCTATCTATCTATCTATCTATCTATCTATCTATCTATCTATCTATCTATCTATCTATCTATCTATCTATCTATCTATCTATCTATCTATCTATCTATCTATCTATCTATCTATCTATCTATCTATCTATCTATCTATCTATCTATCTATCTATCTATCTATCTATCTATCTATCTATCTATCTATCTATCTATCTATCTATCTATCTATATGTCTATCTATCTATCTATCTATCTATCTTGTCTGTCTGACTGTCTGTCTGTCTGTCTGTCTGTCTGTCTATCTGTCTCTCTATCTATCTATCTCTCTATCTCTCTATCTATCTATCTGTCTATCTATCTATCTATCTATCTATCTATCTATCTATCTATCTATCTATCTATCTATCTATCTATCTATCTATTTATCTATCTATCTATATATCTATCTATCTATCTATCTATGTTCGGCCCGATCCCGTTAACAAATATAGATAGAATAGAAGAATAGATAGATTGATAGTAGAAAATATGATTGGAAGAGATCTATCTAAAGTAAACTTACCAAGATATCACGAACAGCCAATAAATGGTGGGCGGTGATTTGACTGAAGAGTACTGCAAACGATATGCAACTAACTTTCTCTCACAAAGAATTACTTTTTTTTTTAACGAACGAAAATCTTTCGCAGGCCCGTCCTACATTCTGCCCTTCTTCTCTATTTCCTCTCATACATTCTTTCATTCAACATTTCTTATGAAGCAATTCTTTGACAACAAAAGAACAATAAGCATTAAAATGCATGAAAAGTGTAACATGGGCATCATAAATACCCAGCGTGGGTGTAACGCGCCATACATATGAGAATGTTAAAAAAAATTAATGTGCTGTTGAAGAAAAATAAAAAGATGAGGTAGAAAATTGTCACTATTTAAATAGATGCATTATTTTTATGAAAACTTTAAAAATGCCTTAAAGATTATATCATTAATTATTATAACTCATATGCCTGTAAATAACTGTAGACAAAGAGTTTATAAATCTTTGAAAACAATGCAACAATCTATATACAAAATATATAGCAAGGTTATTAAAAGTTATGCCCCTTGAAATAACATTTCTTAAGTTAAGTCCCCTCGCTATATATATAAATGATAAGATATTAAAATATTAAATTTTAGTAAGTAAACAGCTGATTGTACACTAACAAACTATGACAGTTGGCTGCACGGGAATGAGAAGAAGACGTGTAGAAAATATCATCTCAATCGGATGGACTGTTCCCGAACGGAATAAAGAACGGACATACATACAGACATGCATCGTCTTATATATATATATATATATATATATATATATATATATATATATATATATATATATATATATATATATATATATATCGTTCGTGCCGCACCGTGCATAATTGTGTACGTTGTACATGATCATGTCATAGTTATGTGATAAGTACTGACCAATGGATAAAAGAGCACGTGCTTATCATGATGCATAGGTTCTGTTTCTGACCGTTGAGAAAATGGCTGATTTGATCCAAATTCCGTTCTGAGAAGCTCAAAGAGCGGTGATTCTTCTTCTTCTTCTTTTCGTTCATCCGGAGTGTTTTTTCAGATGTGATGTGTGTCTGTTAAGCGCCCTTGGGCCGAAACCCGTAGGCCAACACATCCGACTACAGCGTGATTTTTTGACCAGGTAGCATTCCTGGGAGACTCTCACTTTTGTGGTACCATCTACAACCCAGCTGGCCAAGTTGGAACGGTCGAAGGCAACGGTCATCCCTCAAAGGAAGCCAGGGACAGTCCATAGCATTTTCCGCCATCCAAGGTTGCTTCCATTGTTGCAGGGCCGACACATAGCGCCCTGGAGCTGGGCTCACCGAGGGAATCCTGCTCATGACTGCTTTAACTCCTCACTTCAATATATTGGTCATTTCGTTTGTCCCGGGCCATTCCCGCACAAACCAGAGAGGTTTGCAGACGGTATCCACTCAGCGAGTTTTCGGACATGTGCTTGTCGTTGCGCCCGTCAGAACCGTTCCAGGCACGACAGACATTCAGAAAACTACCTAGTCAGAGCTGTTCCGAACAAGAGCGGCATTCGGAAACTAGGTAGCCAGAGCTGTTCCTAGCACGAGAGACATTCGGACGAGACATTTCACTCGGACGTAATTACGTAGTGTCAATTTTTAGTTTGCCACCCGTAGGACGACACTTCCGACTTCCGGCGGGCATTTTTTAATGAGGTTAGCCTTCCTCTGGTTTCGAGGTACGTTAGACTGTTGTGATGTCGCCCTCATCTCAGCTGGTCAAGATAGTACGATCAACGACATCGCGGTCGGCCCTCAAGGGAAGGCAGGGGCAGACCATGGGCATTCCCTCGCTATCCAAGGAGGCTTCCATAATTGCAGAGCCGGCACATATTGCTCTGAGACTGGGCTCACCCGAGGAGTTGCCACGTCCTGCTCATGGCTGCTTTAGTTCCTCACTTCCATGTGTTGGGCATATCGCTTGCCACTGGTCGCTCAACCACACACCAGGAGCGATCAGACTGCGAGCGACATCCACTCGGTAAGCTTTTGCTTTTGACTTCGGACCACGCAATAGGTTCGCTCGCCGTGCGTTCCATTTCGCGTCATTGAGACGTTCTTCCACTTTTGTCTACACTCTCTATGAGTTAGATACAGACAGTTTTCGTAACCATTTCCTTCGACTGTGGCACTTTTCTTACTTTTTGTACTCGCTCACGAGGTAGGCTACATGTGCTGCCGGCTCAGCACCTTACCTTCGTGCAGCACTGAACGAGAAACGGCCAGGCTCTCTCATCCGAGAATCCCTCATATCCCCCAGCTGAGAGCCTTCGAACATGTATCAGACCTGGGCATGTAGCTTGCTTAGTATCTCGCCCCTATTTTTCGGTAGGTGGGTATCGGCCCGGCTCTCAGATCCGAGGGTTTGTGGCTGCCACAGCCCTCGACAGGGAGCCTTAAGAGTTTTGTCCGGACCAAGAACTTCTGCCTTCGTGCACCTGATTTAAATTTTTGACTGCTATCCTCAGTCTAACCTGCAGAGCAGCAGGTTGTGTCTCTCTTAGTCTGGTCCCTATCCCATAAGCTGTCCGATATGTAGTGTTTCATCCATCGGCAAGCAAATGGGGTCGATGGGACACGCAAGCTCCCCCACCACGGCAAGGTGGAGACACATTGGGGGAGGAGCGGTGATTCAGTTTCTTTCATTTGAAGGATGTCGACCAGTGGACATTTATCGAAGAATGCAGGCGGGTACCGTAACAAATGTGTTTAGAAGACAACAGTGACATACTGGGTACGAATGTTTCGGAAAGGACGTCAGTTCACGACAAATCTTCGACGGCCGGGGCAAGCGCATATTGTTGCAAAAGAAAAAAAAAATAAAAACCATCGCCAAAATTGATGCAGCAGTACCGATGAACCGTCGAAGCATACGTTCGCTAGCGAAAGAATTTGATGTGTCAATTGGGACAATTCAAAAGATCCTTCGTAAGAAAATGTAATATCGTAAGATGTGTTCACAGTGGGTACCACGGATGTTGACCGACCACCAAAAGGAGGAACGCATGGGATGGTGTTTGAACCACGAGCTGCATTACAGAGTTGAGGGTGATGCATTTCTCCTCCGCATAGTGGCAGGCGACGAATCGTGGTGTTACAACTTTGAGTCGAGCATGCAATGGAAGCATGCTGGATCACCAACACCAAAAAAATTCAAGTTACAGGTTTCCGCTGGTAAGGTTGTGCTGAGCGCATTTTTTGACCACCGAGGGCTATTGTTTACCGACTTTAAAGAACTTGGTGTCAACATAAACTCCACCCACTACTTGCAAACACTAGACAAGCTGCAAAAAGCCATCAATAATAAACGACCCGGCATGCTTTCTCGCGGTGTGATTTTGTACCACGATAATGCTCGTCCACATGTCGCAAACATTGAGCAGGAAGCATTAGCAAGGAAGAATTGGGAAATTCTGAAACATCCAGGTTATAGTCCTGATTTGTCACCATGTGATTTTCATTAGTTCGGACCTCTAAAAACAATCTCTCAAGGGGTTACAATTTCACACAGATGCAGATGTAATTAACGCGGTAAACACTTGGTTCAGTAGGCAAGCACAATCCTTGTTTGCGGACGGAATTTGCCGCCTACCTAAGCAACGAGATGCTTGCCTGAATGCCCACTGCGACTTCTTCTGACCAACCCATGTTGCATAATTAATTGAAAATGAATTCTTTGTTTAATTCTACCACACCTGATAATTTTTCTTTCATGCTTTTGTAATAAAGTCATAGGAACGAGTTTTTAAATGAACGTCCCTAATATATATATATATATATATATATATATATATATATATATATATATATATATATATATATATATATATATATATATATATATATATATATATATATATATATCATCATCATCATCATCAATGTTCCTGTCTCGACAATGCCACATGGCCAAGCCATCCAGATATTTACTTCTCTGTCTTCCCTTGTTCTCTTCCCCTCGATCTTGCCAGTTGTCACCAAGTTCTCCAATTTATTTCTTCTCATAACGTGACCAAAAATGTTTCATCGAAATCTCATGCTTTGAGAAACACAAGCTTTATATACTTGAAATTTTGTACGCTCTGTTAGTCTATTATTCTTCCAGACTCTTTTAGTTAGCCTGGAAAATGTTGTGGCTGCCTTTCCAATGCGACTATCGATTTCTGTCTCTAATGACAGATTATTTGATCTTGTCGACTCCAAATACACATACTCGTGGACGACCATCAATTCGTAATTAGATATTTTGATTGACGGAGGTGCACCAGCATCTTGTTCCATCACCTGTGTTTAATTTAGTCTGATGATGAGCCCAAACTCTTTGCAGGCGGCTGCAAAACGATCTATGAGCCTGTCCGACGTATGGTTGTTGGGACAACCTCAAAGAGATAAAGGATACTAAGTTCCTCTTTCTCCGTGTGATAGTGCTCGTTATATTTAATTTAACTGTTAATGGCCCATTGGCTTGAGACCATAAATAGAGTTTCAGAGAACCAAGGAATACCTCCAGGAAAACAATGAAAAGTTGTTTTCTTCTTTCCTGAATGGTTGCATTTTGCCTTGAGATATTGTGTGTCCCAAAAAATCTAATTGCCAGAATCCATTCTGGCACTTCTTTGGTCTTGCTGTCAACCCCACTTCTTTCAGGCGGTTGAACAGTATCTTCAATACCTCAAGATGTTCCTCGAATGTTTCTGTAGCAATCAAGATGTCATCCATGAAGTTGCTAAGACGTGGATTTTCCAATGGTCCTAATAGTTTCCTTATCAGGCGAGTGAAAACACTAGGCACATTGCTTAATCCGAAAGGAAGAACATTGAATTCGTAATATCCATCAGGGGTGATGAAGGCTAACCACGGTCTTACTTCCTTTTTCAATGGGATTTGTTAATATCCTTCGCTGAGATCTATCTTTGTGAAATATTTTGCTCTGTTGAGGATGGTGAAAAGTTTATTTTGATCTGGCAGTGGTTCCGGTTGAAATTCTGTTACAGCGTTCAACTGCCTATAATCAATGCATAATCTATGTTCACCACTGGGTTTCCTCAATAGAACTACACTTGCATTATATGGAGATTCATAAGGTGATATTATCCCACATGAAAGCCATAAATATGATGCTGAAATTGAAGCAATCAAGATAGCAACAGAGAAATTAATAAATAACAGCAATGGTACACAACCTGTGATGATACTGACAGATGCAAAATCAGTACTCGAGGCGCTCCTGTGTGGGAAATTGCCAGTACTAAGGACACTACTTTCTGAACTTAGCAGTCAGCATAAGGTCACAATACAGTGGATACCATCCCACTGTGGAGTACCCGGAAATAACAGAGCTGATCAATTGGCTAAGGAAGGAGCCAAAGAAGAACAGCCTGATGTGCCCGTCACATACCACCAAAAGAAAAGAATGATCACATCAGTCAGAAAGCCACCAAAACCTGCTCAAGATGACTACCACGTTATGGACAGACCAGAACAAGTCATTATTCTGCGCCTCAGAACAGGACACAATAGATTACGCAACCACATGTATACAAAATTCAATATTGATAAAACAGGCATGTGCACATGTGGATTGGCCTCGCAGACAGCAGAGCACATACTCCAAGACTGCCCAAAATATAACATATCTAGACAAACCTTCTGGCCTAGAGAGACGAAAGTGGAAGATAAACTCTATGGACCACTGTGTGAACTGAAAAAGACAGTTCAATTCATACAAGAGACAGCATTGCAGTTATAGACATATTTCAAGAGAACGAAGAAGAAGAAGAAGAAGAAGAAGAAGAAGAAGAAGAAGAAGAAGAAGAAGAAGAAGAAGAAGAAGAAGAAGAAGAAGAAGAAGAAGAAGAAGAAGAAGAAGAAGAAGAAGAAGAAGAAGAAGAAGAAGAAGAAGAAGAAGAAGAAGAAGAAGAAGAAGAAGAAGAAGAAGAAGAAGAATCCCACCTGAAAGAAGTTTTAGAATGTCATCTTTGAGAGGTTTGGCTTTGGCATATGGAACAGGGTAAGTTTTGACTCCCACCGGTGTTGGATCCTTCAACTTCATGTCGAATTCTTCAAGATCTGTCAGTCCTGGCTTGTCTATTAGTATCTCTGCATAATTCTCTAAGCACTCTCGAGTCTGCTGCTAATGATCCGTCTTTAATGTTGGGCTAATGTCCACATCTCGATAAGTCTCTTTGAACTGCAGAGGATACTCAACTCCCATTCAGTTTCCATGTTCAATTTCTGTTGCTACAGCCATTGCTATCAAATGTGTTGTCTCGGTGGTGGGTCTCTCATTGTACTTTCGAAACACGTTGAGATGAAAGATTTTATCTTTCCCCTTTATAGAGATCTTGTAGTTTGTTCGGGAAATTTTCTCCTTGACTACATAGGGTCCTTTCCAACCAATGTGCAACTTGTTTTGACTCGTGGGAAGAAGTAATAGCAACTTTTCTCCCACTTCTAACTCTCTATCCTTTGCTTTCTAGTTGAATTTTTTGCCATTTTACGCCGTGCTTGTCGTAGACTGATTGCGGCTAATTTCCATCCGAATTGAAGTCGGTGTTGTCTTCCACGAATGCGGATGCAGTCACAACAGTCTCGTCAACTAAATCATCAATCCATCTATGAAGTAAGGCTTCCAATGGATCCTTGATTGAACGACCGAAAAACAGTGTTGCTGGTGTAATTCCTTTAGATTTTTGTGGTACTTCTCAGTATGCAAAAAAGTGCTGCCGGAATGTATGTATCCCATGCCTCTGGCTTTTCTTGAGCAATTTTCTTAAAGATGGTTATTAGGGTCCCATTAAATCTTTTCACAGCTCTGTTTGAAGCAGGGTGATATGGAGAAATACATATTTGCCTAGACTGGAACAGTCTGAAAACTTCCTCCATTAACTTCCTTTTGAACTGTGATCCATTTTCAGTCAGGATTCTGATTGGAAATATTAATCTGGTAAATATACCAAGTAGAGCTTCTGCTACATGCTTGGAATCACTCGATGGCATCGGCAAAGCTTCCGCCCACACCGAGCACGTGTCCACGAGTATTAATATGAATCGATTTCTCTTCTTTGTCTAGGTGAGAGGTCCGACCATGTCCACAACCAATTTCTGGAATGGTGTGCCAGTGATGGTCATTTCCCTTAATGTCGCTGGTGGTGTCCAGTGCTTTGGGGCTACTCTCTGACATTCTTGGCATGATTTGACAAATCGTTAAATGTCCGTGTTCATTCCCGGCCAGTAGTAGTGGGTTGAGATTCGTTGCGTTGTTGCGTTGATTCCTATATGTCCGCTAAACGGCTTACTATGTCCCATCTCAAGTATTTGCGTTCTGTAAGCAATTGGTACAACATGTTGTGAATACTCTTGTCCTAACTTTCCTGCCTTCCGGTGAATAATTCCATTCTTCATATAGACATCACCTTTCCTAGGAGGTGTATGCGATTTTGGCAACTTACGAAAGCAAGACCCAAGTGAACTATCTGTTGCTTGGGCTTGTTTTAAATCACCTGGTTGAAGATTTGCTGGTGTCGTTGTCGCTGGAGTTTCTTTAGCCTGTTGGTGTTTAGTCACCGCTGATGCTATCATCGGCTGTACTGGTTCTCCTAAGAAGACGTTGCGGCATCCTAGCATAACTGGGTAAATTGGGTCTTCCATGACCGCTGTTCTGATTTCTCCCGTAACATAGCGTGAAGTTATGTTGACCTTGGCCACTGGTAGTGTCATAGGCACGGAACTTTTCAGAAATCCCTGTATTTCGACGATTTGATCTGTAACTTGCTCTGGGTTTACCAGTGAGGCTTGTACAATTGCGTCGAAATATAAACCTGTATCATAGAGGCATTGCACTGTCCATCCGTTTAGGTTGACACATTCTATGACTGGCAGTTATGAGTTGATGTTCCGATGCGTCTCTGTATTTTAACGATCTTTCCGGTTCGCCCTCGCTGCTTTAGGTTTTACCATGCAGGCTGTGGTAAGAGGTTGGGGTTTCTTTCTGCAATCATTTGTATTGTGAGTATGAGTATTACAGTGGCTGCAGCGGGCCTTATTCTCCCCTTTCTCCTGCTGGTACTGAGTTGTAGTGGTCTTATTTGATCCATTAGATCCATTAGGTTTGCTGGATTTCGGTCCTCCTTTATCTTTGGTCTTCGGAGGGAATTCGCGAGGAAGATTATTGGTAGTTCGTTGATTACCTCCCGCCTCTTTCTGCGACTTTTTATACCTCTCCGCCAAAGTAATGATAGACTCCAATCTCTCGGCTCCATTTTGTGTTAGAAATGTGCTGAGACATTTTCTGTTTAAGTTGATCTATGAGAAATATTTCTTGCAGATCTTGATACGTTTCTTCAAATCTGGAAATAGTACGCCATTTGTTTAGGTAGGATTTCAATCGTTCTACATATTGAGAAAAGTTCTCTCCGGCTTCCTTCCGAGCAGTCCTGACCTCTTTCTTGTAGTTCTCTCCATATATTTCAAATCTGGCTAATAAAGCTTGTTTCAGTATATCATAACTGCCCAACTCCTCCGGTCGTATCCTAGAAAATACTTCCTAAGCGATTCCGCGAAGTCCTTGTGACAATTTAACTGCCCATTTGGTCTCCTCCAATCCGCACATCAAAACATCCTCTCGAAACTTGACAAGTAATTTTCGATTATGTCTGCTTGTTCGTTGAAGGGATCCAATGGAAAAGCCATGGCGTTGACTTGAACTGAAGCTGCTTCACTCTGTGGTTCAGCTGAAGATCTACTTTGATCTGTTGAGGGGTTATGTTGGTTCATGATTTCCAGTCGTCATAAATCTGTTTCATTGTCCAGCCGCCTCATTTCCAGTTCATGTTGTCGTCTTCTTTCTTCTTGTTCTCTGTCTGCCTGTAGTCTTTCTCTTTCTGCTTGTCTATCCTTCTCCTTCTCCTAATTCGACTTGTAGACGTCTTTCATCCTTTTCCTTCTCACTTTGTAGCCGTCTTTCCTCCTTTTCCTTCTAAGCTTGTAGCCGTTCGTGTTTCTAGAACTCTTCGCTAACATACTGAGCTAACTCCTTACCTGTTAGTTCACACTGCTTACCAGTCTCCATGAAAAGATTACTCAGTCTGGTTGTGTCTGCCATTTTTACCTGTTTCTTGCCTTCTCTATAGGTAATTACACTTGTATATCTCGAGAATAGACTTTAAGCAAAGCACAAATGTCTAATTAGAGTGAACTATCTAACTTTACCTATATCTATTGATATGATAACTTCTGACTATGTAAATGTTGCTATTCCAACCTGCTCTATCCTACTTTCTGATTAAAGAAATCCAGGACGAGCCCCCACTTGACGGACGTATGGTTGTTGGGACAACCCCAAAGAGATAAGGATATTAAGTTCCTCTTTCTCAGTGTGATCCTGCCCGTTATAATTACTTTAGGTGTTAATGACTTGAGACCATAAATAGAGTTTCAGAGAACCAAGGAATACCTCCAGTAAAACAATTAAATGTTGCTTTCTTCTTTCCCGAATGTTCAAAATATCCTTTTGGTGATTCCTTTCCTCTCCTCTCCTCTCCCAACTAAGTACTTATAAATCTAGGGTAGTTAATTACAACTATTTACTACGACAAGATAACTCTCAAAAGAAACAATGACTCTTATTTTCAAATTTATTACACTTAAGTAGTGTTATAGAACAATGTCATAAACATGCATAATAAATGTTTTCACAAAACAAGGTCATGATCATCTCTAAATACATATATTTATCTAGGGTGTGACTACTAAAAGATCCCTCGCCATCAGTATTGTATCAGTCTTTCAGAAAATTTATGGGGCTTTTCCTTCTGACCTATGTATAATCTGATGAGAAAAACTGTATCCATTCGGATTTGTCAACCTTCAAGTTCTTGGACCTCGGCGGCAATATATGTGATAGTTTTAGTCGAGTTCTTTTTGTTGTTAAAGGTCTGAGCAGAATACTGGCTGTACTTTTCCCCGTTCAGGTTCAAGAATCTAACATCTATGTTACCTGTCTTTCATGGATCGAGGATAATCTTGCAGGTGAATAGCTTTCTGCACTACTCTATCAAGGGCCTCACTCAACAAGGTGCTCACTCAACAAGGTGCTACATTCACAAAGTCAGGTCTGGATCTGTATGGTTATAGACAGTACCTGTATTTCGGCATCAATCATAAATCTAATGATGTCATCGATATGAACATCAGAAATGAAATGCTGTAAACTCCTAAGAACACAACAAGTAAAATCAATACAAGGAATCTTGTTCCTAGAGAAAAATAAACATAGGAGAAAGATGGTCTTAGTGTGCTCATTTAGTTATTAGCAACATAATTGGTTGCTCTCCATCCAATCTTCCATTATAAATTGTTCAAGGTTTAGACTAGCAGATGCGCAGTGTCATCTTCACCTATGCCTATCCTTATGGTCTCCAGATTGACTAATACCTTGATTGATTTGGAATTTGACAATGATGTCCACCATTCTCTTTTGTACCTAGTTATTTTCTCTACATCCTCTTCCATTAAAGAAAAAGGGTCTCATACATTAAGGGTTTTAAAATCATTCCCCATTGTAATGAGTATTGTGGTTATCACAAAGCAAGTACATTATGGTAACATCTCTTGTATAACCTCCCGGTGAATTCTTTTCTAATCAAAAGTTTCAAGGCGAATATATTCCCTCCTATTCACCGTGTCTGTAATATGCTTGTACTTCATTTATTATCATCATTATCATTATCATCATCATCATCATCATCATCATCATCATTATCATGGTTATTACAATCATCATCATCATCATTCTCATCATTATCATTATATCATTATTATTATCATCATTATCATTACAATCATCTACTTAATTACGATCATCATCATCATCATCATCGTCATCATCATCATCATCATCATCATCATCATCATCATCATCATCATCATCATCATCATCATTCATCATCATCATCATCATTCATCATCATCATCATCATCATCATCATCATCATCATCATCATCATCATCATCATTGTTATTACAATCATCATCCTCATTAACACTACAATCATCCGGACACTAGACCATATGTTGAAACAGGAGTTATCTGTAATACATAATGAGGCCTTGCTTTAGACACAAAATCAGATGCTTGTAGTATGCTTGATATGTAATATGAGTTGTGTCGTGCTTAGGGCACAAAACCAGATAATGGTATCATGAATGATATTTAATACAAAGTGGTGTCATGCGTCAGAGTACACTAAATTATTACTTAGTGTATGAGTTATGCCGAACATGTTCTCTTGTGACAGACAGGACATTCCACATCAAAGTTGCCTTCTATCATGAGATTGACTGTTAGCGTATACTCCTTCTTAGCATGTCACTTCATTCACTCTTTCTCCTCATTCCTCAGACATAATATTCATATGTTCATATATGATTATTTCACTCATTCATCAGGCATAATATTCATATGTGCATGGATGACAATCAAGCATATGTATATGCTTTACACATGATACATTCACAGATTCAACAACAATGACATTGAAATGGAATCTCTCTCATTCTCATCCTTCATCAGATATAATATTTATATGTGCATCGATGATAAGTAAGCATACTGATGTGCTTTTACAAATGATACATTCACATCTGTTTAACCGTAATGAAATCACACATGACTCACCACAGGCATGCTCACTTCAATGACATTGACTTATGTGATCATTTTGATCATTTGGCATACTTATGAGATTCACAAATGATGGTTCCTCACGTTTTACAATAATGAAAATACACATGGATCACCATATGCTCTCATCAAATACATAGAATTATGTGATACACCCAATTCACATTCATTCATCATGCATCATAACCACACTTGCAGGGGTGATGATTTGGCGTTATTATGTTCCTCATAAATGATAAATCCACATGTTTAACAACAATGAAAATACCTTTGACTCACCACATAAAATTATGATACATATAGAAATCTATTTATCTCTCGCGTGCTCATGTATTACACTAATTTCTCTTACTAGTGTTGGCCCATGTAGAATAGTTTCTCTTTGTGCTTTTCTTAGCTTTCTAAATCTTAAGTTACTCACCAACTTCTAAATGACTGCTGATTAAGTTTAATTACTTAAGAAATAAAATGTACAACCTAAGTCTAACGCTTACACATTAAATAAGTTGTTTAACTGGGATAAAATTGAAACTTACTGTGGTTTTCCCTAATGTACAGTTTATCCATAGACTATGATAACTGAATATAATATTTAGTTTCTACTAAATTAATTCCTTAAGCACTAACCACATGGTTTACAACACATTGACTCACCGACTTCTTGAAAAGGCGCACAGACTAACTTAACTAACATAAATTACTGTGTTTACCTGTATTCTATTTGAATGAATTCCAACACGACTACACAGAGTTTAGGATCCAAGCCTCGGATTTTCCTCCAAGTTCTCTGGCTGTGTATAGCATGCAGTTTATTTCTTCTCACACTTTGATTTTTTTTTTTTTCAATGTTGAGGTTATAAATCTTTGCCATGCCTTCAGACAGTGGCCCTTTTCCTCGTGTGGAGCTGGTGAACAAACAGACCTGTTTCCGCCTTGTGTGTCGTGTTTATGTTCGCTTTTCCCAGTTCGAGTTTTCGGTTGAATCGCTGACAATGAGTTATTGTAAATGTTGGATTGTAGAAGTAGGGAACAAACCAGTACTGTTGTGGTGCTAATGTTGAATGTTATTACGAGGAATATCCACAGCGATGTTGCCTGCTTGTGAAAATATATTACAGAGCCGTTGGAGATCTTCTTCTGCATGAGTAGTCAGTGCTGCATCACCTGCAAAAAGTAGTTCTCTTATGCATCTTTATCTTATTTTGGTCTTTGCCTTGAGTCTTGAAGGGTTAAAAAATTTGCCATCAGATCTTGTATGGAAGTATATGCCTTCAGTGGCAGTCCCAAATGCCTGCCTTAAGAGAACGGCGAAGAAGATACCAACAAGTGTAGGAGCAAGCACGCAGCCCTGCTTTACTCCATTGCTGATGCTGAATGATTGGGATGTTGATCCGTCAAATAAAATGGTATCCTGAATGTTTTCGTGAATTGATTTCACGAGACTAAGAAGGGTGGGTGGACATCCTATCTTTTCAAAGATCTTAAAACGGGTTTCTGCTCACGAGGTCAAATACCTTTGTGAGGTTGATGAAGGCAATATATAATGGCTTCCTCGGTTCTCTACACTTCTCTTGGAGCTGCCGGAGTGAGAAAATCATATCGATGGTAGACCTGTTGGGTCTAAATCCGCACTGTGATTCGGGGTAAATTCTTTCAGCAGGAATGTGTAACCTTTTAAGGATTAAACGAGCAAATATCTTGCCTGTAATGCTGAGTAGAGAATTGCCGCGATAGTTGTTGCAGTCGCTTCTGTCGCCTTTGTTTTTATAAAGGGTAAATATGTTTGCGTCTTTCATATCTTGCGGTACTGATTTTTCTTTCCAGCAGAGCTGAAATATTGCATACAGTTCTGGGATGATTGTTTCTTTGCTACATTTTAAAAGTTCAGGTGGAATACTATATTTTCCTGGTGCCTTGCCGGATTTGAGAATGTTTAGTGCTTCACTGATTTATGTGAGGCATTGTTCGTTATCCAGGGCATGCATGGTGGACTGTTGATCGATGGCTTCCAGAGCTTCTTCTCCGACAATGTTCTCCACTGGGTATAGCTCTGAGTAGTGTTCTACCCAGCGACCCTTTTGTTTCGCTCGATCCTTTATGATGACCTCCTCTGTTGATCGTAAAGTGGCCATTTTATTTTTGAATGGACCGACAGCTTGCTTGATACCTTTGTACATTCCTCTTATTTATATTTCCAGTGTCTGCACAAGGTTGAATTTGAGCAGAGAGCTGTAGCCAGTACCTGTTCGCACATTTTCTTGCCATCTGTTGTACTCTATTTCTAGCCGTTCGCAATGACTGCAATGTTTTCTCTGAAGGTAATGTTTTATACACTGAGAATGCATGTCTCTTTATCTCCAAGACTGGGAGCATCTCTTCAGAGTGTCATTCAAACCAGTCGGTTGACTTAGTTTTCTTCTTCTTGCCAAATGTTGATAGCGCTGTATTGTAGATGGTGTTGCGAAAATGACTTCATCTCTCGGTGGCAATTCCGTTTATGGGGCCAGGCAGAGTCTCCGCTAGAGCCTGAGTGAATTTGTTGACCTTCTCTTTGTTTTGGGTGCCGCTGGTGTCAATGCGTGGTCTTCCTTCTGTTCTTCTTCTGTAGATTCTCTTAGGCTTTATCTTCAACTTGCTGGAGACGAGTGAATGGTCGGTGTCGCAGTCGGCACTGTGATAGCTACGAGTCAGCCGTACATTGCGGAGATTGCTGCGTTTGGCTAGCACCAGGTCGAGTTGGTGCCAGTTCTTTGATCTAGGGTGTCTTTATGACACATTGTGTTGAGGTTTCGTGTCAAAGAAGGTGTTGGTCACGCACTGATTATGATGGCTGCAGAATTCCAAGAGACGTTGTCCATTGACATTGATCTTCCCAACGCCAAACTGTCCTAGACATGAAGGCCAAGATTTGTGGTCGGAGCCAACCCTGGCATTGAAATTCCCCAGGATAAAGAGATGTTGTTTCTCTGGTGTGTCACTGACTTCTTTGCTAAGGTAGTCATAGAATTTGTCTTTAGATTCTGATGCTGCAGTTAGTGTTGGGGCGTAAACGCTTATAATATTAACTGGGCCTTCCTCTGTCTGGAGTTGGAGCTTCAGTATTCTTTCAGTGCCATCACTTGGTGGTATGATGGACTTAAGCAGCTTGTTTCTGATAGCAAAGCCAACTCCATGCCCCCTGGTCTCTCCGCACGGCTTTCCATGCCAGTAGAAAGTGAAGTCCCTCTCCTTGATGTTTCCAGATTCGAGTCTAGTCTCTTGCAGGGCGACAATGTCTATCCCCAGTCTGAGTAGTTCGTTGTTTATCACTGCAGTTTTGCGGGCATCCACAATCTTGTCTGAGATGCCAGGGGTCATGGTTCTTGCGTTCCATGTTCCCAGCCTTTGGGCCGGTTATTTGTTTTTCCCTTGTTGCTGGGTGTATAGATTGCGGTCCATGTGTCAGGATTTCCCCCCTAAGCTCCACACACCCTAAGGTGCAGATTAACCGTGCCGAGACAACACCTTATTGACCGGGGAATGCCCAGCTTAGGCGGGCGGTAGCTGTGTAGTGAGATACGATGATCTCTCCCACCGTCGTTAGCAGCCCCTGGCGCCTTGCTCTACGCCAATCGAACATTAAGGCTTATAACCGGTAAATGCTGCTTCCAATGTTGTGTCACCGCTTTTCGCGGTGCTGAAGTGACCTCTTCAGGGCACAAGCCTAGGCAATGGAAATCGGAGAACCAGCTATTGCCCAGTAGCAAGTTCCCCCTCTCCACGTCACCGATGTTGACCAAGGGAAAGGCAGTAGCCAATGTAACTTGAAATCAGTGCCATCGCAGGAGTTGCCAGAACTATGTTGTTTACAACATGGAACTGCCTTAGGGACACCATCTCCGGATTTGTCCTAAGGGTTTACTCCCGAAGCCTTTCCCATATGGGTATACCCGCAAGGCAGCGGAGGTTTGAGATTTAGAGTTCCCTCTCTTAGAAGAGATACCAACCAAGGCTGACGAGCCTCCTATGCCCAGGAATCAATAAACTGATATTTACAGCAGTGGATATTTACGAGTGATGTGCTGAAATCTGCGCTGATAGATATACAAAACAAACAAAACAAACAAGCAAACAAGCAAACAAACAAACAAACGAAAAAAGAAAAAACTAAACCAGGAACAGTTGAATGTGAAGATTTTCGTACAATTAACTTCATAGACCATGTCAAAAAATTTCTACTCAGAATTATATTGAGAACAAGAAAGTAAATAAACATCGAAATTGATGAAGAGCATTATGGATTTGCGGAAGGAAATGGTATTAGGGACGTTCATTTGAAATCCGTCCAAATGGCTTTATTGCAAAAGCATGAAAGAAACATTAACAGGTGTGGTAGAATTAAACAAAGCATTCATTTTGAATGAATTATGCACCATGGGTTGGTCAGATGAAGTCGCCGTAGGCATTCAGGCAAGCATCCCATTGCTTAGGTAGGCGGCGAATGCCGTCCGCAAACAAATAAAAAAGGATTGTATTTGCTCACTGAACCAAGTGTTTACCGTGTTCATTACGTCTGCATCTGTGTGAAATCGTTGCCCCTTGAGAGCTTTTTTTAGAGGTCCGAACAAATGAAAATCACATGCTGACAAATCAGGACTATAGGCTAGATGTTGCAGAATTTTCCAATTCTTCCTTGCTAATGCTTCCAGCACAATCTTTGCAACTTGCGGACCAGCAGTATCGTGCAACAAAATCACACCGCGAGAAAGCATGCCGGATCGTTTATTCTTGATGGCTTTTTGCAGCTTGTCAAGTGTTTGCAAGTAGTGGGTATACTTGATGTTGACACCAGGTTCTTTAAAGTGGCCTAAAATAGCCCCCCATGGTAAAAAAATGCGCTCAGCGTAACCATCCCAGCGGAAACCTGTAGCTTGAATCTTTTGGGTTTTGGTGATCCAGCATGCTTCCATTGCATGCTCTCTCTTTTGCTGCTCGGCTCAAAGTGGTGACGCCATGATTCATCGCCTGCCACTATGCGAAAGAGAAATGCATCACCCTCCACTCTGTAACGCAGCAAGTGATTCAAACACCATCCCATGCGTTCCTCTTTTTGGTGGTCGACCAACACCCGTGTACCCACTGTGAACACACCTTCCGATATTGCAATTTCTTAGATGCACAACAGATAGGTGTAAGGCCCAGAACATTTCAGATGAAGACACAGTGACAGTGAAAGAGATCAGGACTGTGCTTCGACGATCTTATGCAATAAGTCACTGTCATTGAATGTAAGAAAGAGAGTGGTGACATGCTGTATGGAACCTGTTTTGCTGTATGGCAGTGCATCTTGGAATGTAAATGAACAAATTAAGAAGAACTTAGAAGCAACAGAGATGTGGTTCCTGAGACGAATGTTGCGAATTCCTTGGATTGCCAGAATAACTAACAACCATTGCCTGAAAGAGACTAATGAATCTAGGACATTATTTACAACAAAAAGAGACAAATAGCTTTCTTTGGTCTTGTGTTGAGAAGAGAGGCATTGGAGAACATCGTGACAACTGGAAAGATCAGTGGGAAGGGAAGCAGAGGCAGAACAAGATAAATTATGCTGGGTGGATTGAGACGGTACCATGGAGTAAGATCATCAGCAGAGTTGAGCCAGAACGCCAAAAGGCCGAGATCTGAGGAGAGAGATGAACGCCTACTCCGGCATGGAGGGCACTTGATGATTATGCTGATGAGGATTTCCGAACTCGTTTATTCGTTTACACGCGGAGTTAAAAAACCTGTACTCCGTAAGTCACTCCGAGACTGTCAAACCAATATGGCGGACAATAAGGCAAGCGAGAAAACCAAAGATGAAAAATCCGATACTAAGGATACTGAAAAGAAGGGAGAACATAAAGCCGATCAGGATTTAGTAAGTTTGTTTCTATTTAAGTTGTTAATAATGGTATAGAAATAACTCTGCAGTAATTCACGTTATATTTTGATTTGGCTCCCTGCCTTTTGTTAGTTTCCTTTCTTTTTGATTCAAAAATCGCATGTCATTCTTCTGTTGTGGCACGTTAGTAACATTTTCTAAATTGCTTTTTAATAGTGCAACCTTTACTCCTGAAGTTGGAGTGGGTTCGTCTGACGGCGATGGACACTGTTAATAGGGAAAGCTAATCCAAAATTCAGTCCAGCAATACTGGAAATGAAGTAGTGTGTATGACTGTATGATGTATGGACTACGCTTGAGTTCAAATCGAGTGAGCACCCAAAAAAAATGCAGTCTTCATTCTTGAATACCTCTTGAAAAACCATATAAAACGGTACCTCACTCACAATCATCTGTAGGTAAATTCTAAGCCAAGATATTAATGTTTGTGTTTATATCAAGCCATGTTAGTTAAGTACTTTAGTAACATTTTCTAAATGAAGTGTGACTATTGACACCCCGACTATGAATAAATTATCCCTTTATTCATAGTGGAACTTTCCCGGCTGGTCATGTGATTTGCTAAGTCACGTGACTTAACATATGTGACATCATTGGGACATGTGAGTGGCTATATTATACATTTTTGTTGATTCCAAATCGTATCCTCAGTAGCATAGTGGTAAGTGTCTCTGCCTGGTACGTGGGTTCTCGAGGTTCGATTCCCAGCCAGACACTGTTTTTAAAAAAAAAAATTCTTCAGCAATTAATTGTGTGAACGCGACTTTTTAATAAACAAATATTAGGAACTAAAGAAGTAAGCAGGCACAGTGCAGAATGTGGCTTAGATATTAACGTCCAAAAAACAAAAATCTATGATAATTAGCAGTGAAAATGAAAGGCCATCAATGAGCATCACAGTAAATGGGCAGATACTAGAACAAGTAACATAGACAACAATACAAGTGGGAGGATAACATCAAGAGATGGACTAGCATCAGCCTGACAGAATGTACAGTCAAGGCGAGAGACAGACAGTGTTGGAGATCCATTGCAGCCAACCTTCATTGCGGAGACGGCACATGATTGATTGATTGAATGTCTTTCAACACATCTTTCTCATATCTCTCACACTATCAAATCTTCGTTATCTATCTCTCTCCTCTCTCTTTTCAACCTGCTTCACATATACCAGGTTTTCCTGCACTTTATAAGCGTAGCATTTCCTTGTTTATTTGTTAATTCATGCGGCCAGTCAGTCAAAAGCCTGGTGTTTAAATTGCCACATGTCTCTCTGAGGCGACGGTCTAAATAGTAGGAAATAGTAGGTCGGTAATGTAAACAAAGATGGATGCCTGTAAACAGTAAGTGTACAGAAACGCAAGTTAACAATTCTTGAACTCGCCTGGGGACTCAATTATTTGTATTGGGGATTCCAATTTGGAAAAGGGAGGCTCTATTCGCAATGGAATTGCGAATATAAAAAAATTATATTCGCAATGGAATTGCAAATAGAGAAAAATTATATTCGCAATCGAATTGCGGGAAGTAACAAACATGTCACAGCGTCTGCTCACTAGTCAATTTTAGTTTGGGCCATTAAGAAGTCTAAGAAGGTGGTTAATTTAAATAGGAATGTTCACTGTTGTGAGTTTAATTCTGCCGAATTCTCCGTATTTTTTAATGAATCACTCTTCTTACTTCTGTCCGTTCTTTTGGCATCCCGTTTTATTTTTACATTACGTTAGTCCTGTTTAAATATCAAGAATAATTTTTCAGAACAGGTATCCCCAGTACACATAACGATCCCTATGAATAATTGTGTCCCCAATCGAGTTCAAGAATTGTCAACTTTCGTTTCTGTACACTTACTGTTACCAGGCATCCATGTTTGTTTACGTTACCGTCCTACTATTTATGTCCTGATAATATCGCAGCAGTGATGATTCTCTTAATGTGACACTTTCTATGGCCTCCATTGCATCCTCTCTGAGTGACTCTGTTCTGGTCCAAGCTGACAGTAGTATGCTTCGCCTCAGAGAGACATGACTAGGCAATTCAAACACCAGATTTCGATTGACTGGCTGTCAGAGTCCTAACTATTGGCTCCGTCTAGTTCACTGGACTTAGACAGGCAAATTACAACATCTACGTAACATACACTAATAACACATAAATGCAATTAGAAACTGGCAGGAGCTATCTCCTGAACAATCATGTATTACAATATTTTACAGGCTGACAACATAGTCGCACTTCGCGCTCAAACAATCGTTCAACACCAACAACCACGCGTTAGCTCACAATGGCGATCTTTACACTGTCGCCCGCATGATCATTCACAATCACAACTTCACGTCATCCCGCACATATCACAGTTCGTACATTCCTCGAATATCACTACACAACGTTCATCTCCATCTATCAGTCACAACACTATCGTTCTATCGTTCTTTAGATCTCCACACGTCCGTCCCTATTCGCTGCCTCACACACACTCCTTCTCTCCTCGTTGACCTTCCCACATCACGTGGCTCGGTTCACGGGCTTCTTGCCTGACCGTCCACTAGCCAAGCCGTGGTGTCTCTTACTGCCCTTTACCTCAGCTATGCTTACACTGACTCTCGCTTACATACCGGCACTTACATTCTTCCTTACACATGTCATATAAGACCATGACACTGGCCTCAATAAATAAACAAGTACAAGGGTAAGGAAATGCTACGCATATAAAGTGCATGAAAACCCGGTATATCTGAAGCAGGTGGACAAGAGAGAGGAGAGAGATAGATAACGAAGATAGTCTGAGAGACAGAGATATGAAAAAGATGTATTGAAAGACATTAAAGAGTGGTAAAGACAAGAAAGGGAGAGGTAGGAGATCGAGACTTAGAGCGAGAGAGAGAGAGAGAAGAACTCGTGTTCGGGTGGCTAAGTTCCTTTCCCAAGACAACAAAAGTAGAGGACAGATAAGAACAAAAAGACAAGTGTGCAGGTTCTTGTGAAGCAAGATAAACAACACCTAATACACAAAACCCGTAGAAAACATATGCCTAAAGCGAAATCATCAGACTAGCATTGGTGTCACCGAATTCCTGAAAATGAATAAAAAAAATGTTGTCTCCCCGGCGGGGAATCGAACCTCGAGCTCTCGTGCACCAGGCGGAGATACTAACCACTAAGCTACAGAGGACACGTTGATATCAACAATATATTGTAATATGAACAGACACGTAGGAATAATCACGTGACCTACTTCGATTGCCCATATAATTTTTTTATATTCGCAATTCCATTGCAAATATAATTTTTTTATATTCGCAATTCCATTGCGAATAGTCTTGATATTTAAACAGCCATACTTCAACTATGTATAAAGTATCCGTTTATTCATACCTCACTATGTATAAAGTATCCGTTTATTCATACTTCAGCTATGTATAAACTCTCCCTTTTCTAAATTGCTTTTTAATTATGCAACTTGCATAGTTGAATATCTCTAGTTAGTTAGTCGACAGATCATCCTCGTTGCACATCGAACCATTCAGTCCATAAGTGCTCGGATCCCCTCCTCAGCAAATCCCGCAGCGTGTAGCGGCTAACGACGCCAGTTCTGTGTTGGTTTATCAATCTTCTTTGGCTTCCTGCGTAGTGTTCTTGTTTGGCCACCCCTCTTTTAATTTGCTGCTCTCGCAGTCTGGCCATTGTTGTAGATTCACAGTCATCACTTGGTTCTCGCAAAAGTCTCACTTCACGTAGAGCATTCAGAATGTCAGCCTGGTCCATGGCGCGTCCGCCCTCCACAGTAGCCTCACCTGCGAGCTTGTCAGCCCGCTCATTTCCTTGTACTCCCGCATGCCCTGGCACGAAGATGAAACTAATCTTTGCCAGCCGAGACCGCTTCAGAGGCAGCAACCATTCTCTTCGGATCGACCCCTCCTCTATCCTCTTGATCATGTTCATTGAGTCGCTAAGGAAACAAGCCCTAGTGAATGTCTGTGTCTCGAGCCATGTTATTGCTTTACTTACTGCCATGACTTCCATGGTCAGGCTACTTGTGGTTTCAGTGAAAGCACCAGAGTCCTCCTTCACAATTCTCCCTCCGGCCCGAGCTGTAAAGGCCCATGAGCTTCTCACATGTCGGACGACCGACCCATCTGTGTAGATGACCGCGTCACCGTCTAGCGAATTCTCGAAAATCAACGCTTGTACTTCAGCCTCAACAGCAGCCGGATTTTCTTGTCTGCATTTTCTATCTAGTTGGATGCAAACTGAAAAGGATGTGCAGAAGTCTGTTGGCACTTGCACCCACTCCTCGCCAGGTTCTAAGTCCTCAAGTGAACACACCTGTTGAAGAATGTCTTTGGCTTGACCCATCCACGACCGTCCTCTTTTTAACCTGCTGCCCTTCACCTTCCTAATTTCACTATGCAGTGGATGTTGTGTGTTTGCGTTAATTCTGAGGTAGGTGCGTGCCCTGCAAACTTGTATTCTCTCTTCAATGGTTGGAAAATCAAGAAGGTAGCGCATCGCCCTGCATGCTGTATCTCTTGTACATCCAAGAATAATGCGCAGTTGAATATCTCTTGACAAAACAAACCCAACGATACCTTATTCAAGTCTGTAGGTCAATTCTACGCCAAAATGTTAATGTTTGTGTTAGTTATATCATTTAATAATTTAATATGTACAAAGAGTAAAATACTGTTTGAGCACTTTAAGTGTAGCCTAAACATTTAAAGCACTGTTTTTTAACACATACTCAAATGTAACTTTATAAATTTTAAACCAAAGATCTTAACAACCATTTTAGAAGGTTCCATCGTGACGCTACCGGAAATGAAAACTGAAGTCATGTACGAGCCATCCCGCCATAATTCACAGTGTCCCCCAAATCACTAGTTAAGACCATGCATTCTTTCGACGTCATTCATTCATTCAAATATCACGTGACAAGAACACACGTCATCCTGGGTTCTCCAGGAAAGGTTTGCCTAATATTCCGTGCAAAACAATTGGTTTAAATCATCGTGACCTTTTATATAAATAAAAATCTATTTCATGCTTACCGTAATTAATTTTGTTTTTGGCATTGTGCATAGAAATGCATCAAGCGCAGATGGATTTTCGAATTCTGCATACAAGATTACATATATTTGGAAAGTTTCATCGCGAAACTTGCTCCCCCTGCGGATGAAAACAAAATTTTCTGCGAAGTGCTTTTGTGAATGGGGAAAGCAGTGGGAATTAGCCATGGCGGCTGCGCATGCGCATAGCGATCGGACTGGCACGTAAACTTTCACTTTTTAACACTAAAAAGACACAAAACGTGTAATTTGAACTACTAAAGTTAAAGAACATACAAGTTTAAAGATTAATAATAATTTATTTGTATACTTGTATTATTTTTTAATCATTTAATGTGCCAGAACATATTTTTGAAGTCAGTTTTCATATTCCGCCTATGACCCGTGTTGGTTGAGACAACCTTGCACGCGGAGAAAAATGAAAATGGCACACTGAACCGTAATTAATTTTTTTTCTGGCGCTTTCAATAGAAAACCATCAATTGTAGATGGATCTTCGAATTCTGCATCCAATTTTACAGAAATTTGAAAAGTTTTATCACTAAACTTGCTTTATTTGTGGTTGAAAAACAGTGAAGATGTTACGACCATGATGAGTGCCTTTGTGAATGGGAAACCCAAAATGGCGGCTTGACTATATTATTAATCTTTGTGGAACAATCATTGTGTCCTTGCTAGCATAGTCGTAGGCATTCCGCTTGTCACGCGGGAGACCGGGATTCTATCCCCCACTGGGTATTTTTTTTTTTTTTTTCAGAAATTTATTAGGTGATATAATAGAAAATATTAAACACTACGAACTAAACTATTATATATAACTAAGAAACTGGAAGTTTGAGAATAAAGTGTGCTCTATGGATCTGTGCAAGCTGCCGACTGCTGGAGAGCGTATCACACAAAGGCAGCGGAATGATCACATATCGGATCGATGGATCAAATAGATGTCTTTGTTTAATGTGAATTTTAATTGCCATATAAAATATCGCCCCTGAATCAGTATAGTTTCGTCGCTAAACTTGCTCGAATTGTGGTTGAAAAACAGATTTTCTGCAAAGATGTGCCTTTGTGAATTGGAAACCCACGGGTCATGACGGGCGCGCATATCGTTCGAACTACTCAAAACGTGTAACTTGAGCTACTAAAGTTAAAGTGAATACAATTTTAAAGATTAATAATAATATATTTGTATGCTTGTACTATATTTTAATCATTTAACATGACGGAACATATTTTTGAAGTCAGTTGTCATATCCGTTTGAGACAATCTCGCATGCACAGACCATTGGTGGAGGAATGGACACACTGGAGAGCTCTAAAACTGCATGAGGAGCATGATAAATCGTAACTCGTTCCACCTTTACAAAACTGTGGATATCTTCACTTAGAATTGACCTACAGGCAACATTGAGGTATCATTAGATTTTGAATTTCAAGGCCTATCTACTGTGGTGGTCTCATGAGTAACTACTCAAATTTGAAATCCTGATTGGGCACTCTACATATATCATTGTGTTCGTGACAATGAGACGTAATTAAGTAAACAGTAAAGTAATTTTTGAAATATTTTGTCATATAATCGCAGTAGTATTCAGAATGGGGTTTCCATTAATATAAATAAAACCAAATAATGCTATATTATGTTTTAACAAAAAATAAATAAAACCCAAGTACTTTGGAAACCATAAGTCTTCATTTGGAGATTAATGAGTGGAATGTAAGGTCGCATTGCCGCTGTAATTTATGGCCGCCAGTTAATGTTCCAGGTCATTAATCCCTGATCTATTATCTAGTAATTGAGCAAACCACATGAACCATAATTTATTTTGTGTGGGCTGATAAACCAAACGTAAAGATCATATATATTGCTGCTGTAATCTTAAAAGTTCAGAACTGATTATGAGATTCTAAATTGCCGCCAATTAATGTTTCATGTCCCATATCTATATCAATGTTTCTGATGTTGGTGTAGTTTGCTCAGGATGCTGTGAAGACGATAAAGTTGATGGACTTGATGGATGTGCAGAATAACTTCTGAATGAACAGTCAAATAAGTGATGCTCATTGTCTTTTTAAGTTACATTTCTAGCAACAGACCAATTTTGTAAGAATGGTTCACATTATGAAGACTTCTGTCATTAATAAGTTTGCTTGGTTCTGCCATCTCCACAATAGCCATGGCAGCTCATAACACTTCTGGTACAATGTTAACCAGTAGTAGCAGTATGATGTAGCTTTTCTATATTGGATAGCTTGGTTCAAACATGGCGCGCGTGCGCACACACACACACACACACACTCTCTCTTTCTCTTTCTCTCTCTCTCTCTCTCTCTCTCTTCTGTCCCAAGAGTTGTCCTTTGTTATGTACACATAGCTATTTATATAGAGAGGAAAAATATCATATATGCCAGTCTGATAATCTGCTGTTAGCTAAATGATAATGACATAATCAGCAGTAAATATATTTTATTGATAGATAGGGTGACTGACATCAAGCTAAGAAAGGTTATAAACATAATGTAATAAATGAATAGAATTAAAAACTTAGATGTATCAAACAAGAGACATACACAATCAAACAGTTTTAATAAATGTTTCAGTCAGTGAATGAAAAACAGGAAATCAACTGCTAGAACAAAGTTAGCATGGCCAAATGGATAAGAGCCCTTGTTCTTAAACATCCAATGGGCTGATGCCAAGGTTCAGCCCATCACCTGTCAACTGGACTAAATTGTTCATCGTCCTTGACTTGGGGACAATTACAAGTACATCTGAAGTCAGAGTAGGTTTGCCTGATGGTGAGGGACACTGGTAATAGGGAAAGCTAACCCACATGCGAAATGAAGTCCTGTGCTACTAGAAGTCGCGTGTATGAACTACATTTGAGTTCAAAGCAAGTGAGCAAAGACCCCCCCCCCCCCCCCCCCCCCCAAAAAAAAAATGCATACATGGATATTATTGTTGCCCTAAGTCATAAGTTCTCCAGTCTCCTTCCATTGATCATTCACACAAGGAAAATCTCAGCACAGTGCATGAACTCCATAGCACCAACCACGCGTATTACATCAGAGTACAACACACAGCAACCTATCACATAATGATAATGTAAATTTAAATATTAAATTTTAGTAAGTAAATAGCTGATTGTACACTATGACAGTTGGCTGCACGGGAATGAAAATAAAGCATGTAGAAAATTTCATCTCAATCGGATGGACCGTTCGTGAACGCATAAAGGACATCCGGATACACATTGCCTTTTATATATATAGATATGTATATATATATACATATACATTATTACCCACAGTCAGAAGAAGACAAACAGCTCCAAGATGAGTTGAACATGCTGGTGGAGCGGCTTACAGAGACGAATCAGAAGTTGTACCCTGCAGCTCTAGAAAGTCTGCGGACCTTGATAAGGGCGTCTACCACGTCTATGACTTCCGTGCCAAAGCCGCTGAAATTTCTTAGAGTTCACTATGACACACTTAAGGGTGTCTATGAGAACATTAAAGACCCAAACACTCAGGTAAATTGTGGTGTTAACACATATGTCACGTTTTTATTTTTGTAAATCATTTTCTATACGGGCAGGCAGAAAAGCAAGTAAGAAAGTTCGACAAGAAACAAATGAAAACTGAATTGATGTGAGAAATTAGGCATAGAGTCAAGATTTTTTGGGTATGTTATAAGGAGAAATAAACTTGAAAACTTATTGGGAAGAGAGTATGAGGGAGGCAAAGAGATAAATGTTGCATATTTCTCTGTTAGCGGGAAACAGTTTTGCTGAAGTACTTGTGAAGGGCAGGAGTTGGTTTCTACACATGGAATAGCTATGAAAACTTACACAATAGGTTCCCCTTTTTCACCCATTTCTGAAAAATGCCAAGCACCCAATCTCACTATCCTAGTGGCCATTTTATCACCAGACACCAAAGGTTCTTGAAAAAATCAGTACAAGGAAAAAGAAATGGAGAGAGTGCTTTATGAATGCACATTAACAAACAGCAGGATGTTGTGGCTACACATCTTCAGCAATAAAGAAAAATAGAAAAGAGCACATAGGATGTTTTTATTGACTTTTTGTGCTTATAGAGGCTGCCACCACAATTTTCTTCAATATTTACATGTTCTTGCTTTTCCAGGAATTGTAACAAATCACACCTGATTATGCACTGGATGGTGTGTTTTTGTTATTTATTGCTTTATAGTTATATGTGACTATTGTGATTTCCCCCCCCCCCCCCCCCCCCCCCCCCCCCCCCCCCCCCCCAGCACATGTAGATATGTGGTTGAGGAAATATGAACGATGAATTAGACAGTAACAGACAAAATTTGTTTTTGTGTAGAGGATGATTTACAACATAAGGACACTTGTAGCAAGAAAAGTTAAACATAACGAAACAAATGACAGTCAACATGTTATACAGAGAAATCTAATAGTAAAGTGTGACAAAATGGAGGTATATTTCTACCATATACTGCCTGCTTTAGAATGTCTGCATATGGAGTATGAGAAATACAGAAAGAAAATGCAATGATGGGGTATCAGACAGAATTGGATGGTTACCTTATGAATAACTTTACATTGCCTACTGAAACTCCATAGTTGCTGATGACAAATTTGCCCATACTGTAAATGATGGCTGCAGTGGTCAGAACAGTGAGACTATGCCACAAGCACACTAACCACACCACCATCATGGCACCTTTTCTGATATAAACTCTTGGAAATATTGATCCGAACCATCAGCTTGCCGCAGTTGGTTAAGTGTTTGTGAAATATTCCCTCGTGTCAAAACGTGTTTCTCGTGTGTGTAACCAATGTTACTTTTGTTGCAGAAGTTCTGTGCTGACATTGTGTCTGTGCTCGGCATGACTATGAGTGAAGGCAGGGACAGCCTTAAATATAGGCTGTTGGGCTCAAAGGAGGAGATTGGTTCCTGGGGCCATGAGTATGTCAGGTGAGTGGTTTATAATTACTAGTCACATGTACTATTGCAGGTACATTACAGATACTATTACAGGTACTGACAGATATATGGTCATGGACGCTGTTAGGTTGTTATTGTATATTATACTGTAAAGCTGTTATTAATTGTGAAGAGGCTGTCTTACAAGCAACTTGTAGGAAATTGATTATTTTGATCACGTGTGTGAAAAGATCATTGCATATGTTATGTAACGGTTAAAGTTATTGAGAATCAGTCTTTGTATTGAGTGCCTTGAAATGTGGTGGAAGGTCAAAGGATAATATTAGAATGAAGTTGTACTAAGTACATACAGGCTGTTAAATTTTTGTTTGTACACATAAGTAAGTACTAAATATATCCAGATCGGAAACTGTGGTAGCATTGGCTAGCATGCTTGCCTGCCAGCTCGGTGGTTATGTGTTTGAATCCTTTTTGAGTCAGGGATTTTTGTCACTGATCTGGGCTTCCAGGTCGACCTGGCCTAAAATGAGGGATGAATGAGGTTCCAGGGAATTAAAGGCAGCCGGAGGGATACATGACCACATCGTTCATTAGGTGCCGACTGGTCGAAAATATGGGGCTAGCTTCAGTTATCCAAAACATGTAAATGCATGAAAAACATCTCTCTACTTTCCTTTCTTTTCCTTTCCTTACGTATAAGTGTTAAATATTGAATGTACATATGGAGGTGAATAAGTACTGACAATGTATAGGTTAAATATGGAGGTGAATAAGTACTAACTACGTATAGGTTAAATAGTGAATGTATTTCATGGAGGTGAATATGTACTAACTATGTATAGGTAGCTAAACAGGATGCAGAAACAGAGTGGAGAGCCCTAAAGGACATAATTTACAACACTGCTATGGAATTCCTGGGTCCAACCCCTCGAAAGCATAAAGACTGCTTTGATGAAAATTCCAAAGACATCAATCAATTGCTCGCCGAGAGGCATCTTCTCCTCAAGGCATATCTGAATGACCCGAAGTCAACATAAAGATATTTTGCTAACTTTACATTTGTAAGAAAAAAATATGCTGTGAGCAATGTTTAACCTAAGTTCAAAGTACATGAACATCTGTAACAATACATGAAAACAATACAGTGGCTTAAAAGAAAATTACTGTAAGCCATGGTTAATGGTGAACAATGCAATGGAGCTTGAATCCTACTGTTACAACTCATTGAGGTATGTAGCAGACTACAATGACATAGTTTAAAAAATTCAAAACAATGTATTCCCTTAATGAATGAATGTAAACACAGAAGCCACAAACATGTTGCACAGTTTATTGTCTGGCATATTTCACTGCATCTCAGATGTATACTACAGAATAGTATATCATATGGAGTGAGTAGATGCATCATAATTTGGCTGAAATATATCACACACATTGTCACTGATACTCTTTGAATGTGGAGCATTGTTATCCCCGCGGTGATCACAAAGACATACCAATGTCTTTCTGTCTGCATCTTAGATGCTTGATTGTTATGGCTTTGATATATTTGAGTAATTAGTTATCGTTCTTTGAATACAGTATCCAAAATGTCTTTTCTTTGTGAACTTTATGGCTGCAATGTTGAGAGGTGGCAGAAATAATTTGAAAGGTGGGTTTCATGGTTTTTAGAACAAAGCCATTCTGTGGATTTTTAAATTTATTGTATCCATATTTCAGCTATGAATACATAAGGTTGTCTCTTAGCAGGTAATGTTGTTAGGGTGTGAAATGTTAGTCCTTCACATATTCTAGGTCATACCCCATGAGATCTAGTGGTCAGTTCCCTTCCACATCACCTTTAATTTCCAGACAATTCAGAATAGTGTCTGGTACTCATGTTGAGAGACTGGGCTGACCCCAGAGCTGTACTTGTAGAACAAATAAAACCCTACCTCTGCTGGTGATTGAACCCAGACCACTGTCTCAGCAGACAAGTGCACTAACCACTGTGCATTATTTCTTCTTCTTCTGCATTCATCCGGAGTTTTTTTCCCGGACGTGATTGCGTTGCGCCTGTTTACAGCAGAGCTGCGTTCTTGCGCCGTTAGGCAGACACATCCGACTTCTGCGGGCATTTGTTGACCGGGTTAACCTTCCCGAGGGTGCATTATTTTATTCCTAGACTTAACATTTCATAACTAAGTGATAAATAAATATGTAATTCTTTAAGATATACAGATTACTAATATTTCTTTGGTTCATCTCTTGTAGGCATCTGGCGGGACAAGTAGCACAAGAGTGGCAGGATGTCAGTGATGACAATGAGGACATGCGTGACAAGCTGGTAGCTCTAGCCAAAGACATTGTCCCTTATCACATGTCGCACAATGCAGAGGCAGAAGCTTGTGATCTGCTGATGGAGATAGAGAAGCTGGACCTACTTCATGATTACGTTGATGAGTCTGCCTATTCCAGAGTGTGTCTGTATTTGACTAGGTAAAGTGTTGCATAGATGTTCTCATCTGTATGTGATTTTATTTCAAGTCCACTTCAAAGTGGGTTGTTTGTTTTGGCTTTCATATCTCGGGTCAACCCAGCGTCTTAAAATTGGCCAGAAAAAAATGTTCTGGGAGCGAGGTAGCTCATTAAATACTGACCTGTCATCTATCAAGTTTCGCTTGGTCAAGAAGATATGGGCCTAGTACCGTAATGGCCCATTATGCCAGGACTGCATGAAAATTGGGCATTTCATGTTTGCTCAAGAATCATTTTCATTGTACATTGATATCTCTAGAAGTTTTCCCACATTTGTATACAGCAGAAGACAATGGACACCAACAACATGAAACATATGAGACAATATCTTTGCTAAAGATAGGTTAAATGATTGGTTAACATAAAGACTTGGAAAGAAGGCCATATTAATAAGACGACATAGCCTCATTGGTTTTGTATCATGGGACTTTAATACTAGTATTTTTTTAAAACTTCCTCACAGTTGCGTCCCTTATGTTCCGGATCCAGAAAACAATGTTCTCCTGAGATGCGGTGTGAACTTGTACAGAACGTATAAGCAATACCCCCAGGCCTTGAGGTTTGCAATGGGTCTGAATGACATGGCACTCATTGAGGAGATTTTCTTGGAGTGTTCAGATCCGTAAGTAGTTTGCATTAAAAAAAATTCTCTTTTGTGGCATATGTAAAGAAATTGTTTTATTTGGTTCTTGAAGATATTGCATGTTTGATAGATCATTTGCAGCACAAAGCAACAGGTATTTTATTGATCCTGCAGTATAAACAAAAGAGATGGACATACAATTTTCGTCTGCAGGGCCTACTTCAGAAGGAATTTTTTACAAAGACAACAATGCAAGTAATTGTGGAAGGTAGAAGTGTATTTTTAAATAACCAAATCTCCACTGTGTGGAAATCAGTGCAGGTGTAGATAGAAGGATAAAGCTTAAATAATTCAAACTGAGTGGATGTGCAGGAACTATTTACATCCTGTTGTAGTATCTTTAAGGAATTACCCATCCTTTGTTGTGTGCTGGACCGGTACTTCGTTATATGCTAGACCTGTACTTTGTTATATGCTAAACCTGTAATTCATTATGTGCTAGACCTATCATTTGTTATGTGCTAGACTGTTTCTTCGTTATGTGCTACACCTGTCCTTCGTAATGTGCTACACCTGTCCTTTGTTATGTGCTAGACTGGTTCTTCATTATGTGCTACACCTGTCCTTCGTAATGTGCTAGACCTGTCATTCGTCATGTGCTACATCTGTACTTCATTATATGCTATGCCTGTCCTTTGTGATGTGCTAGGCCTGTCATTCATTATGTGCTAGACTAGTCCTTCATTATGTGATAGGTTGCTGAATGTTTTCTTCTTCTTTTGCCTTTTTATTCCTTGTTGGGCCATAGACCCTCATACAACTCAAGCCAAGTCATCTCATCTTTTGCCATCTGCTGCAGAGTTGTTTCATCCTCTTCAAGAAGAGCCTTCTTTCTTTAAGATTTCTACTGGATGAGGCAGGCAGCCAGCCACGAGCTTAACCCTTCTTAGTTGCCTCTTTAGATAACTTAGGTCACAGTGTCACTATTCTTTGCTTCCTTTAAGTGACCCAGTAACACATTGTTTTAGTGTTCTGTGTTTGAATTTGATTCTAGTCGAAGGTTGATTCCTTGTATGTTTACTTTATGTGCACGTGTGTTATTTTGTAGACTTGTGAAGAAACAGCTGGCCTACATGCTTGGACGTCAGCAAATCTCAATGGAGCTGTCAGAATCAATGGATGACAAGGATGATTTAAGGGAGATCATTTCTAATGTCCAATTAAATCAGCATTTTCTGACACTAGCCAGAGAGGTAATGACATGTTGGATAAGATGTCTGTTCCTTTTCAGTTTTTTCTTGTGAGAAAACTATCAATTCATATTTCTTCAGTGTTTAATTATTTTATTGCTTTTTATTTTTTCTTCACCTGTTTTTTTTAAAAATCCCAGAGCATTGACGAGCTCGAGCAAAGTGCTCTTACCCTCTGCCATTTGCTTTATTTCCATTCCCCTTTCAACATGTAATAAAGTTGCATGTCCTTTGCAGGATGTTGCGATCAACCCCAGGGTGATTTTCTAGGCAGTTGTAAGTGTATTAGTTTGACATTGCTTTCTAAATGAGAGATCAACTTAGATGTAACGCTATTACACGCTGTACAGGTTTAGCCACCTATCTTGTATCAATGTACTGGAAGTTTAAGAGCGAGCCTTTTTATCCTTTCGACCATGTGGACCTCTCGCCATGGAATAGCATCATATAATTATTTGTTTGGATGAATATGTTTGGCTGTCGGATAAGTATCTCATTGTTTTGTACAGGGATTGAAGCAGACTTGAAAATTGGACAAAATTGGGAACATCAATTTAGACTTTTAATCACTTTTTTTGTGAAAAACTCAAGGAAAATGAAAAAAAAAAGGTGAAAACTATTGAAATGTGCGCACCCTTAACTGGCAAATAAAAAATTTAATGAGAGGAATTCACATATATGAGTTTTAGACTATTGGGGATACTTTAGGGAGTCAACCATTCGTTGAAATTGTACATAATATGTTTGAATAATTTTTCCTGGTCCCAAGTGATAGCCATTTTTATATGTGGGCACACACCACAGAAACTCGCAATTTACTGGAAACCTTTACACTTACATATGCAGATTTACTACATCTTAACAGTTTGAGTAATAACTATTTTTGTAATTTTTACATATATATTTGCACAAAATAATTCATAGTAAGCATTGTAAATTGGAGAAATTTGGTTACTACAATAAATACTTTGATTTTTATCTGTTACACAGTTGGATATCATGGATCCTAAAGTTCCAGAAGATATTTACAAGACTCATCTTGAACCAAACAGTAAGTTAGACATGGCTTCATATGTTTTTGATTATTTTGTGTTATTTGTTAGAATGCTAGCATTTGACACACACATGTGTTGTAGTGACCACTAACCTAAGACTTTGATTCTCTTTGTTTCTTGTAATAACCACTAACCTAAGACTTTGATTCTCTTTGTTTCTTGTAATGACCAATAACCTGAGACCTTGATTCTCTTTGGTTCTTGTAATGACCACTAACCTAAGACTTTGATTCTCTTTGTTTCTTGTAACGACTGCTAACCTAAGACTTTGATTCTCTTTGGTTTTTGTAATGACCACTAACCTGATACCTTGATTCTCTTTGGTTTTTGTAATGACTGCAAACTCGAGGCCTTGATTCACTTTAATTCTTGTAGTTACCATACCTAACATATTGTGATTGTTTGTAGTACTTTGTGGTAATCAGTATTCACATGAAGCCATGATGCAGTGTTGGCTGACATTACATTACTGAATATATACATTGTATGCTGAAGTATACTTATTTTATAGCAAATTGTTAATTATCTCATCTGTTTGACTAAAATGTTGATAGGAAAATGTGAGCTTCAGATGTGACAGGAATATAGTAGACTCTTGAAAAAATCTGACCATTTGGAACCAAATCATTGTCAGATTCTGATAATGGTCTGAGACTGAGTCAGTCTTTACTTTATACATAAATTAAATGTATATAAGCAGCTTTGAAATTCAGTTGAATGAATACATGGTAGAACAGATAGTTTTGCCGGGCTCCAAATCATGTTCATGTGATCAAGACCAGTTGTTTTAGTTGACCCGGGCTCTGATTGACCCGGCCTAAAATAGATACCAGGAAATATCCTGAGAAACAATAGCAGCCGATATATATGGGCAACATTACCCTTCAAGTGCCGAGTTATCTATACAAATAAGAGGCTAGCACTGCATGCTCAGTTTGCTTCCAGGCGTATGATAGGGTCCTTAATATTTTTTTAAAACTTTCTATCTGAATCATGAGCTTTGTCTATTGTGTAAGGACATAAGTTGGATTTATGAGTGGTCAGGGCATTACGTGTCTGCTGTAATTAGCTAACCCGGGCTCTTGAATGTAGCAAGTCTGAACTCATTCTGTACCAAATATTAAATGAAAGTTTAGTTCAGATCATGAAAATTGATATTCCTTTCTGCCATCATTCTGAGAATCTAAATAAAACACAAAAGTGACTATGAAGCTCGAAGAAAAATACACACACAGATACAGACAAATGTTTCAATCAGTCTGTGTCAACAAACAGGAAAAACTAAACAACAGAGAAACAAAAATTCGTAGCTAGGCATTTGAAAGCAGTCCTATTAGTACAAAAACTACCATTATATACCACACTACTGCTTTTAATATTCACCATTCATTTACATAGCTGACTAATCAGGATACATCTCTTTCTGTTGCAGGAAGCACAATAGGTTCAAGTAACCTAGACTCTGCTCGACAGAACTTGGCAGCTTCATTTGTCAACGGTCTGGTCAATGCAGCTTTTGGTACTGACAAACTGATCACTCCAGAGGATGGTCACAAGTGGCTCTACAAAAACAAGGAGCATGGCATGTCAACTTTTCTATTCCACTTGATGTTATTTTTTGCCACTGAAATCATTTGTTTTCCACTCTGTGTTACTTCTTGTCACGTTTTATTTATTCTACAACTCTTTTACTATTTTCTCATTATTATGTGTCACTTAGTGTTTCTACAGCCTTATTGCATTGATTACCAGTAGCATAAATAGTTACTGATTGTTTTCTTCCATACCATGTCAAATTGTCCAGCATCTTCTCTCTGTTTCACCTTGTCTCACTGTCCACATCCACTTCCAGCTTTTCACAAATGTCACAACATACTCCTGCTTTGCCTTCTCAAGATATGCCCAAAGAATATGGAGGTGAGTAACCAGATCTATTTTTAAGATAGCTTTTTCAAGATATCTTCATTGCGCTTTTTGTCCATCTATGGTGTACTCACTATTGTATGAAACCACATTTTCTGCAGCTTGCACATCATTCCTCTCTCATCATTGGCACCTTGCCGTCTTGACAGATGATAGTTTGTTACATTGTGCTTCAAAAAGGTATAATAACTACAACCCATGGCGGTAGCGAATGTGACAGATAAGGCCAATTCGCGCCGTAAATGTTCGTCCACAGTACCTCTACATGCACAAAGCCAGAAAATTATAAAGACCACGTGTTCACTCAAGAGGAAAGGTACATCTTCTTCTTGTTCTTTGTGTTCATGAAAGGTACATCAATACATCTGGAACAAGACAAGCTGCAGAAGCTGCTGGATCAGCAAAGCAATGCTCTAACTGTCCGCATGTCGGAGCTTCGATCCTAGACCAGCTGCCAACCAAGGCTTAGGGCCTGGTCTGCCCTCCTATGACATTTTGTCTTTAGGTTGCATTTCCTGACACCAGGATAAGGCTTGTACCCTCTCAGTTTGTGTTCTTCTGCCTGAAGCCATTGGCACAATGTGGGGTGTCGGGTTTTATAAGCGCCGCCCAACATTTGGCGCTAACATAAAGCAGGTAGTAATGTATACTGTTATATTCTCTAGTGTCTTTATTATCCATGATTCACTTCTGTATATCAGAATTGGCCCAGGGTAGCTCTTAAAAACTGTTTTCTCACCTGGATTGACCCAGATATATTGCAGAGAATATTTTCATCTTATGAAGTGCTGCTTTCTTTGGGATATTCTACCTCTTTAAAAAGGGGGGAATTAGAAACAGAATGAAAACAGGGACATGTGTGGCTTAGCAGAGTTGTAGAATTATCAATTTGTGTTCACTCTTTTACAAACTTTAAGAATTAGGGTATTAGATTCTGATAGACAAGCAACACATACCTTGCACCCATGCTTATGAGCACTCCAAGTTGTGACTGCAAGACTTTGGTGCTGATTGTCTGCCATCAATGAGGAGGAATTGTGATTCTCTTGCAGTCTTGTAGTGTGCAGTGTTGTTCATGGCTTGCTTTATCACAATGGGGTCAGTGGTCCTTCAGAGTGGCACAGAAAGCTGTATACAGAGAATATATCTGGAAATGTGGATTACCATATTTTCCACAGTGCCTGCTACAGCACACAGTATAACTTGATATTATGCAGATAATAAAACTGAAATGGCAGTGTCTCATATTTAGCTATTATGTCTAAACCAAAATATAGTTACTTTGGTCCTCTTAGATGTGAAGATAATATGTTGATTTCTTGTTTCTTTATTGCTCAGAGTTGGCCCAGTTAGTAAAATAAATACCTGATATGTATATAGTATATATGTACAGAATTACAAGTCCACATAAATAGCCAGAGCGAAGTATGTAAGGAGCATGAAAGTTAGCATAAGTGAAACAGAGGTACTGACTATAACCAAAGAAGAAAAAACAGCGAAGATTCATCTTAAAAACACCACCTGAAACAAGTAAAGAGCTTCAAGTATTTAGGAAGTATAATATCATCAAATGGCAAATCAGAAGACGAGATCGAAAATAGATGCAATAAGGCAAATCAACTCGGACAAATGGCACCAATACTAAAGTAAAGAACAAACATGTATCAATAGATAATATAAATGCACTCTACAACACAAAACAAATTACAAGGGAAATGAGATTCCTGAGAAGAATATTCAGTGTATCAAGAAGAGAGAAAATCAGAAATGAAGAAATCAGCAGTAAAGTGGGTGTCATAACAGTGCTAGATTTCATCAGAAAACAGCAAGTTAAATGGTTTGGCTATATAACAAAGTTACCAACTAACAATATACCACAACAAGCAATGAAGTACAGACCAAGCAGAACCAGAAGAAGAAGCCAACCATGCAAACGATGGACAGAGGGAATAACAGAATCCATGGGAATCACGATATATGAAGCCCATAAACGGGCACTCTCCTGCTGTTTATGCTTCTCCTCGACACCGCAAGGTACAAGATGATATGTATATAGTAAAGCAAAGACATGTGGCATAATACTGACCTTATTACATCTCCTGTGTCATGTATATATGGGCCAGGCACTATAACCTCAAGATGCCTTGATGACATGTTAGTGGATACATGACATTGACAGTTTACTGTCTTGTTCTGCTGTTTCAGGCATGTTGAGTGCGACCGCATCACTTGGTATGATTTTACTATGGGATGTCGATGGAGGTCTCACACAGATTGACAAGTTCCTGTACTCTTCAGAAGATTACATTAAGGTGATATTCCAAGCTGCTTGCGTCTGTCTGCATGTTCTGTGTAACCTGTTCATAACAATTTTAGTAGGAATACTTTACAGTATATGCTGAAATATACTGATGACTTATGGATTTGTTCATAGTGCTGCGTGCCATTTTGTTCACAACACATAACTGTTAATAAATAATAATTGTTTATTAACAGAAACAATATTTCTAGGGAGTAAACATAGACATATGCATGGAAAAGACACAAAATCTGCAGCTTCTCTGCAAGCAAACACAATGCTTGATGGTAATGTACATAGATATATGTGCAGGGAAGGCCCAAAAACCACAGCTCCACTATAAACAGACTACTTCAATGGTATAAACATAGATTTATGCACCAGAAGGCACATAAATGGCAGCTCAGCTGTAGACGCGGTGTAAAACCTTTTTACAAACTAAGTAAACTGAAGAGGTTGCATACAACCCTCCCTGACCCCAAGGTTAATGGATCAGATGCCTAGCTCTCTCAGATGAAGATGGAAACAAATTAAAAGTCCTGTGTGCACATTTCTCGTTTTAAAGATCCTCTGGCAGTGTGAATTTGTGGGCAATAGGCAGAAATTGACTACTGCCCTAGTTTGGAGCTCTGTGGTGAAGGGGTTAAGAATTGTAATTTGTAATCTCGCATACCATGTTCAAAACACAGGTGCTGGGGCAATTTGGAAGCAGATCGCCTAGCGCTGTATTGTCATACAATCGTATGAGTGCCGGTTGTTCATAAATCAATGGCAAACTACTGAACGTAAACTTGCCAAGAAATCACAAACGGTCCCCAAAAAATTCTGGTGTTGACTGCAGCATCCTGTAAAGTATATGCAACTTAGTTAACTCTTTACCATAAATCAGGATTTGTGACTGCTCATAAACTTAACTGTCTTTGATTGCTTAAACCCTGGTGGTATATATTGACAGGCTGGAGCTCTGCTGGCTTGTGGTATAGTCAACTCAGGAGTACGTAACGAGTGTGACCCAGCTCTTGCTCTGTTGTATGACCATGTGACACATAACAACTCCTACATGAGGATTGGTGCCATTCTTGGGTGGGTTTTGTTTGTCCCATGCTGCTTGTGTCATTATATATATATATATATATATAATTGTTTTTTTGGTTTCAAGTTATTCATTTCTGTTTAGCTCCCCAATAAGCTTAGACCCTCAACCCTCAACCATTGCATAGCAACCACTTCTGTCGTTTGCTTTTTCTTGTAGTTTCTATCCATGTTTTTCTCAGATTTATCATTTATGTTTTTGTCTGTTTTTTTGTATGGTTTATTTTGGTGTATTTTTTTTGTTGATGTTCTCTAACCTGTGAATTCTAGGATTCTTGTTATCTCATTAACAGATTTTCTCAGTGTGTGCATGCGTGCGCGCACACGTGCACGTGCTATCCAGCTCAAGCCTCGTTTCCTTACATTCTGTTCATTGCATGAGCATCACACTGATGAATACTCTCATCTCTTCTTTCTTCATTCTGTTCTGTGCACACACATGTTGAATCTTTGACGAAGAAAGGGCTATTTCCATAAAGTTGTGATGGAAGGCCAGTATTTTTGGCTGGGAACTTTTACAAAACATTTTGTTTTGGTTATGGTGTTTTAAATATTTCCTCTGTAATTATTTTACATTTTATTTTATTATATTTTTATTAAACATTTGAATAGCTCAGACAAAAAAATTAACTGACTCTTAAACAGTATAGGAAAGCCCAAATAGAGCGAGCAAATCTCATGTCTCACATCCTTCAATAGTTCATGAATGTTTGTAATTAAATGGTAGCATATTTCTTTTGAATGTAACATGTACAACAGATAATTGATGAACGAAAGAGGAGTGATTGGAAGGGCTGAATATAAGATAGGCCTGCATGTCCAATTTGTGACCCTTTGAAAATAATGTTTGTTCACTCGTTCTTCTACCTGTAAGAAGATGACAGATAACATTCTTTGGTTATGTAAAAAGAAAAGAGGCATTGAAAAACATCGTGATGACTGGAAAGATCAGCCGTAGAAGAGGCAGGGACAGAATAATTGAAACATTGCTGGGTGGACTGGGGTGGTGGCAAGGATGAATATTGTTGGTGGAATTGATCCAGAATACCAGGGAATCTGTGGAGATTAATGCATGCTGTACCAGTTGGCATGGCACGTGATGATGAAGATTCCTGTTTGTAATCCATAACGTGTTGCTTTAACATTTGATAATGTTCTAGGCACATGATGATAATGAATGTTCTATATTTAAAAGCATATAAATAATATTATATGAGTGGTTTGTTTCTCTTCAAATAGTCTTTGTACTATTTTATGTGACACTTGTGTTTGTTTATCTTTTAATAGTCTTTACATTGTTTTGCGTGACACTTGTGTTCTTTTGTTTCAGCTTGGGACTGGCTTATGCAGGCTCAAACAGAGAAGATGTTTTGAGTCTAATTTTTCCTGTCTTGGGTGATGCTAAAGTCAACATGGAGGTTGGTTATGAATTTTGTCTTATTTTTATCATCTCTGTAGCGCCTTCTTTAATTTAAATCTCTACATTTGTATTATTCTTAAAACATTAACACATGTTCCATAAAAGTGATACAGCGGCTTTTATGTAGCTTGCATGAAAGAGGGGGGGGGGGGGGGGGGGCTGAGTGGTCTCGAGGTATGGTGTCCGCCTCGAGTGCTGGAGGTCCCGGGTTCAGACCCCGGTGAGGACCGGGATTTATTTAAAAAATCCACCTGGACTTCCAGTAATAAAATTTCCCCTGGTCTCTGGGTAGTGAGATAGGATGCCCGTGTGTATTGTTGCACATGTAAAAAAATCCCTTGGCAATTGGAAATCGAAAAAGAGTAGCCTAACGGTGCTGACCGGGCAAAATTTTTCAGGATCCTCGCCGATGCAACGGAGTTCGTGCATTGAGCTGAGTTTCTCCAGACTCAGGTTTGAGTTAGGAGGAAAATGGAGCACTTATGGGTTAAACCGTGTGCCGTGATGTTGATCCAACGACTAAACTTGCATGAAAGAAATGTTAAAATTCATGAATATAGTTCTTTGGTTTTGCTTACAACAATTAAAAATAAGAAAAAATATTGTATTGTTCACACTATCTCACACTAACGCAAGCTAGCAAAATCAATTTGTGAATCATCATGAAGATGATAGAAAAGAAGTTAGAAAATGAATTACAAGAAGTCCTGGCAGATTTAAGAAATGTCAGAGCTACCTGAGACCATAACTTCAGTGTGATCTGTAAGAAATGCCTAGTACAATGTAGATGTTCATGCTTATATCTAAGACTACAGTAATACTGTGTTCAGCTTCAGAAATTTGGAACTTCATAAGAGACATGGGGTTTCCAGAATATTTTGAGCCATTTAACTAAAACCTTGTACCACAAATAAAAAGCAGCTGCCAGAGTTACTGATGAAACAGCAGACATTCATGTGTTTCACCATATCTAAGTCCTTTGTGTTCTTGTTCAGTTCTATTAGTGATATTTCTCCATGCCACCATATTAGGCCTTCCAGAATCATTTCTCTGTGTCTGCCTCTGCTTCTGCCACAGTCGACAAATAAGAAAATCTAGATGTTTGAACTTAAATGTTGCAGAAAAATTATTGAAAGATCATTTAAGAAAAGCTGGCTCATAGACGGCATCATGTTCCAGAAACTGGAATTCTTAAGCCATTTTAAATGTCAATAATAACAGTAAAGAAAGGCATAGTATGTGGAAGAAGAGGCAGTGGTCAACGAACAGGAAGGTGAACTCATGACATTAAAGACACCTTGGGCATGAATGTGCATGAGACATTGGACCTGTGAAAGAATATGTGTCTCTTTAATGGGCCGTGGTGAGAGCAGCACTCGCCAGAGGACCTGTGACATAATGGTGTATAGACACATGGCAAGAAAAGGCACCTAGATATAGCAACTTTTAAATTAAAGAAAGAAACATCAAACCTGGTCATCACAGATAAATTGTCACATGTTAATGTGTTTAAACCAACTGTTCGCTTAGCTCTCTGTTCCACACTTGTTAAATCTCACCATGTGCCTATAGTGAATAGTACATTGACTTACCAGCTTGGTTGATGGTCTAGGTTCAGTTCCTGTCTGAGAATGTTTGTGCTGCTACCTATGGCTCAGGTGTTGATCAAACCTCCAACTGGGAACCAGAGATTTCTCAGTCTCTTGGGAGAACAGAACATGAGGAAGGGAGATGGTGTCTTCTCTGGTTTACCTCAGAATGGTATAATCTGACAAGGGTGAAATCCTGTCTTATCACGATCCTATCTGTGGCTCATATCACTATACCATAACCTAGTATATGTGAAAATCTATGTCCTCATACTACTTCAGCATAAGATTACAACCGCATACTACTTCAGCATAAGATTACACTATAGCAAAATCCTAGTATATGTGAAAATCTATGTCCTCATACTACTTCAGCATAAGATTACACTATAGCAAAATCCTAGTATATGTGAAAATCGTATGTCATCATACTGCTTCAGCATAAGATTACACTATACCATAACCTAGTATATGTGAAAATCTATGTCATCATACTGCTTCAACATAAGATTACACTATATCATAACCTAGTATATGTGAAAATCTATGTCATCATACTGCTTCAACATAAGATTACACTATACCATAACCTAGTATATGTGAAAATCTATGTCATCATACTGCTTCAACATAAGATTACACTATACCATAACCTAGTATATGTGAAAATCTATGTCCTCATACTGCTTCAACATAAGATTACACTATACCATAACCTAGTATATGTGAAAATCTATGTCATCATACTGCTTCAACATAAGATTACACTATACCATAACCTAGTATATGTGAAAATCTATGTCATCATACTGTTTCAACATAAGATTACACTATACCATAACCTAGTATATGTGAAAATCTATGTCATCATACTGCTTCAACATAAGATTACACTATAGCATAACCTAGTATATGTGAAAACTATGTCCTCATACTGCTTCAACATAAGATTACTGTGACATTTCCTGTAAACAGGTGGTTGGTGTTGCAGCACTGGCCTGTGGGATGATTTCTGTAGGCACCTGTAATGGAGAAGTGACATCCACAATTTTACAGACCATGATGGAGAGATCTGAAACGGAACTCAAGGAGACATATTCTCGCTACCTGGCTCTAGGTCTTGCTCTGGCAATGTTGGGTAAGTTTAACTGGAAACTGATGAACCTATAACATCTTCTGTAAATGTATAAGTGTTTGTTGGTATTATAGCAGAGCAGCACAGTTGTCTGTTTTCATGAAAACAATGTAAATGTGGTTCCTTATTTTTGTAAGCTGGAATATCTTTTATAATTAGGTAGGTCCATTTCCATGCCTTGAGACATGTTGGGTGTGTGGTGTTAGTTCCATATTTTATAGACCGACTAATACTTCATGGGTGATGTGGTCAGTACTACTCCAGCCGCCTTTACGTCCCAGGATATTTTGTGGTACCCTTTATAGACTGCTTAATCTGGAAGGTTAGGCCAGTTAAAATAAATCCCCGCCTGGATGGGGATTGAAGCGCATGCCCGTGGGGCTAGCAGGCAGTCGTGCTATCCACGCTAAATTCACATCGACTTTTAGTACATTCAGTTCTAACATTACCTTTGAGGAAGTGGCTGAAGTTTGTAATCTTATTATTCATTCCTGAAAGAAACCATTTTGTGACCATGTATTTATATATAAAGAAAACATACATGTCATTTGGACAGGAAATCAGCTGGTTACACATATCTGGTTACGTGTTCCCTCTGGGCATTGAGTTGACATTGGGATACCTAAAACCAATGTCAGAAACACGACCGACCCAGACCTAATCCAAAACTAAGAATCTTGTTTGTGTGCAACAGGAAAATGCAGGATGTGTTTTGGGACTCGCTGTTGCCTACCTGTAGTGCAGATATGGCACCTGATGATAATTATGTTTGTTTTTTTTTAAACAGTAAAAATACCCAAAAAAATTATCTTTGTAGTATGATTGCTGGTCGTTTAGAAAGCAATGGCAAACTACTGAACATAAACTTGCCTAGAAATCACAAACAACAAAATATACTGGGGTTGACTGCCACATCCTGTAAAAAATATGCAACTAACATATGTATATATATATATATATATATATATATATATATATATATATATATATATATATATATATATAGATGCTACAGTAAAACACAATCTTATGTTAGTGATATCTATTTTGCATGAAATCAAGATCCTATATGTACCTACTGTCAGAGTCTAACAGGGGACAGCGATGCAGGGACATCGTTACGACCGCCAGGCGACTTAGTTCCCAGTAAGGGATGCAACAACTTCGTTGCGCCGCCAGGCGAATAGGAGTTACCGGCCTGCGAGATCGCTGGCTGACCAGCAGTCAGGCCGCCAACGCAAGACGCACGCCTGCCACGTGACGCCACGTCAGGCAGGAGGCAAGTTGCGAACCAGGTCCAGACAGCTCTGGGGACACGGTACAGGACGGACGTGTGATTGAGAGAAAGGCGTTGTATGGTTTCTGTATTGAAAGGCGAGTGTCTGGACATCTTGCGAGTCAGACTTGTGAACTGTATTGTGGATGTAAGTTGTAAAGTATCCATTATATATTGTTATGATCATCATTCTGTATTTGATATGTTAATAAATCCATTGAATGGTGTATCGTTGAGTCTTACGTCAAATCACGTTGTATTTGTACTGTCTCACACTTGTTAGGAAAGCGAGCCAAGTTTAAGACTCTGACATGTGTGAACGTGGAGGGCTCGTCCCACTTTAATTTAGTTAGATTTGAACGTAGCTCGTCCTTTTTGAACGTGAAGGTCTCGTCCAGCTTTAATTTAGTTAGATTTAAACCTAAATGTGATCATGGAAGGCTCATTTTGATTGTTACTACATTATTTAAACATGTGTAAGACCATTTGTAAACGTACAATGCATACATTTTGTTTGATCCTGTAAACGTGTAAAACATTTGTGATTTGTGAAACTTGTCACCGTTTTGACCTTGTCGACATTGTGATCTTGTCGCCATTTTGACCTTGTCGCCATCTTGTAAACTTGATGTCTATGTCCTTACTGAATGTCATCTTGATGTAAGTGATGTGTCATCAATGTTGTAGAGTGTTAAGATACTTGTAGATTGTCTTTGTGCATTGAGTTTGTGGAACGCGGAAAGTGTTTGGAAAAAAAGTAACGTGTATTGTAAAAAAACTGTTGACGGACAAACTTACGACATACAATTACACTCAACGCCATACAAACCTAATCAACACTTAGTGACAAGCAGGCACACACCAACAAATAGACGCTAATTTATCTTCTTCCAAAATAAAAGCAGGTTTTTCCGTACCATCCGAAACCTTGCCGTAGAGGTCATTTACGATTCGAAGTAGCGACCCTACAGTTCCTAGCCCGATTTTCAACCGTTCTTCACCGCATCCAGGGCACTTGAGTATAATTTTTTTCTTTTCGTATACTTTAAAAATGCATTTTTAGGCACATATCGTCCATTTAAACAAATTGTAAATTGTTGATTACTAACCACTTATTACATATTGTGTGTGGCTGGTATTTCATTGACATTTTTCCATCATGTCTTCATTATTTGATTTCATTGATATGGGCATAAAGTTACAGTTACATGGTGATGAACTAACACGTTGGAGTGAGCAGAAGTACGCTGAATACCTACTAGTACAGGAGAAAGCTACCGAACGCGATGACAGGGCAGCAGAACGCAAAGAAAGAGCAGCAGAAAGGGCTGCCAAGCAAGCCGAATTAGAACTGGCTGAAAAGACAAAGCAAGCTGAGATGGATAGCGAACTAAAGAAGGCAGAAATAGCAGCTCAGAGTAAGAGAGAAGAACTGGAGTTACAGTTGAAGATAAAACAACTTGACACTGAGACTGCAATTAACAAAGAGGCTAAGAAATCTGAGAGACTGGAGAAAGAAAACCAGTTTAAGAAATATCAAGGTATTGTACGTAATTATACCTCGGGTGACTGCATCGCAGCCTTTACCCAAAATTTTGAAACTTTAATGGAACATTATCAAGTTCCACTGTCTGAATGGAATATTGTGTACATGAGGAGTTTGTCAGGGGAACCTCTTAAAGTTATTGAAACCATCCCCAAAGACCTCAGAAAAGATTACCATTATCTGAAATCCAAGATTATGGCACATTTTATGTTAGATGAGGCAGGTTACAGAGAACAATTCAGTAAATTGAGCCCAAAACCGACTCAAACGTTCTCTGACTACCTCTGCTTAGTCCGAGATATTTTCACCAAATGGACGTCAGCAGCCAAAATTGAAAAAAGTTATCAGAGATTGGAAGATCTAATCATTAGAGACAAAATTGTATCATCTATTCCTTCAGCCTTTGCTAAATTTTTGTTAGAGAATGAATGCTCTAGTGTGGATGAGATTGAAAGACGTGGGTCGGCTTACTACACAGCCAACAAACATTGCTTTGCTACTGAAGATACTAACATTAACTTTGTAGCAGCGGCTAATTATGACAAACAACCCTATAGTAGGCAGAAACTTCATAGGCCTACCTCTGAGAAATTTAATCATTGCATTTATTGTAAATATTCACATCATCAGGGTGAAATGTGCGATCAGAACCCAGGGTACCATACTTACTTATTAAACATGGTAAACAGACAAGACAAAGAACGTAAATCCTTTAAAAACTCACGAAAATGTTTCCTCTGCAAGGCATGGGGACACCACCGGAAAGATTGTAAGGGCAGGCATATGACCAACAAAGCAAATGCCGCCTTGTTTGATAGTTCGTCTTCTGATGAAGAAGAGCCAGAGAAACATCCTGTGAACTCAGCACAGGCGTTTGACATATTCAACGCAAACCATTGCTCTGTTTGTAACACCTTCTATGAAGATGGTATTTTAACATGCGGTCATGCCATCCCTATTGCCAATGAAGAAGCTAATTTGGTAGTAGACTCAAAAGGCAGAATAAACATCCATCACGGATATGTAAATGGCAAATCTGCTACAGTCCTTCGCGACACGGGGAGTTCACTCATTGGCCTGAAGAGAACGTTCATAATGCCTACAGACTATACAGGCAGGCACGTAACATGTAGAACATTCTCAGGCAATATTGAGAAATACCCATTAGCATGGGCATATATTGAAACACCTTTCCTCACTGGGAAAGTAAAGTGCGCTGCACTAACCAGTCCAGTTTGTGATATAATTATTGGTAATTTACCTGAGGTAAATGATAAACCTCATGACATAACATCTGTATGTATTGATGATACCATAACATCACCATCAAATGTCATCATTGAAAATGTCACACCACCTATTGATTATAAAGTAGCTAATGTAGCACTAAGTTCTCATGACATCATTGAAACTGTTGTTCCATCATCATCTGACATCATTGAGTGTGTGAACGCAGTAACGAGAGCTACTGCTAGAGTGCAAGATGAAATAAATCAAACTGAGGCGATACAATTGCTCAGCCCAGTTTCACTACCTACTAACACCATGAAGGAAGCATTTATAACAGCCCAAAAAGCTGATCCTTCATTGTCAAAATACTTTGACCTGATCGGCCGAAAGCCAAAAGTAACCAAGAATGCAAAATGGCATTTTGCTATGAAAAATGATATACTCACCAGGTATTACACCAGAGGTGACAATACCACAGAGCAAACTGTTTTGCCAACTAGTTATCGCAAGCAAGCCTTACATCTTGCACACGATATACCTCTTGCAGGACATATGGCATACGTTAAGACCAGATCAAGGTTATTGACACAATTTCACTGGCCAAAATTTTGCAATGACATTAAAGAATATTGCAGAAGTTGTGACACCTGCCAGAAACTGGTTAAAAAAGGTAAACACCCACAGGCAAAGTTACAAGTTACCGACTTAGCCAGTCGACCTTTTGAAAAGTTATCGGTTGACATAGTGGGCCCTCTTAGTCATACAACAACTAGAGGGAATAAATTTATTCTAACTGTTATTGATACATGTAGTCGCTGGCCAGAAGCTATTCCGTTAAAGAACATAACTGCCAATGACATAATGGAAGTGTTCTTCCATATTTTTTCTAGGATAGGTTTTCCAGATACTATCCAATCTGATAGGGGCACTCAGTTTATTGCCGCATCCACCCAAGCTTTCACCAATATGTTGGGAGTGAAGCAGTGTTTCAATTCACCCTACCACCCTCACAGTAGCGGAGTAATAGAGAAGTTTAACGGGGATCTCAAGCACATGCTTGCAAAAGTAACGCAAGAACACCCCAACAACTGGGATGTATATCTACCAGCTATTCTTTTTGCTTATCGCGAGGTACCACATGCTAGCACCGGTTTCTCTCCTTTTGAACTCATCTATGGTGCCAAACCACGTGGCCCATTGACCATTTACCACCAAATGTTAACTGACTCTACACCAGTACTTAAACCCATATCATCATACTTATATGTTACATCATTGCGTGAAAGAATCATCAAATCTTGTGTTATTGCAAAGAATGCACTAAAACTATCTGGTGCTACTTATAGACAGTATGCTGACAAAGGTAACCGGACAATAACATTGACACCTGGACAGGACATTCTTCTGCTACTACCTAGTGACAGACACCTACTGACTGAGTCTTGGCAGGGACCTTTTAAAGTGACGAGACAGATTTCACCTGTAGACTACGAAATCCTTATAAAAGACAAACACAAAATATTTCACATAAATATGCTAAGACCATACCACAACAGAGACAACGAACAGGACGATACGACAGCTTGTACAGTGATAATAGATCACGAAGACGACGATGCTAGTGACGAAATTCCAACACCTGCATTAGACACGACAGACTGCTTGAAGGAGATCAAAATCAACCCAAAGTTAACTCAAGCAGAGACAGACAGGTGCAAACAACTTATACAACAGTACAACAACATCTTTTCCAACAACACAGGACAAACAGAATTAGTACAGCATCACATCACACTCACATCAAACACACCCATTAGATGCAGACCATACACCATCCCATTACATTACAAAGAGCAGTTACATCTAGAAATCATCAACTTAGAGAAAAATAACATCATAAGACGATCCCAATCAGACTACTCATCTCCCATGGTCATAGTACGTAAAAAGGACAATACAATAAGACTTTGCATCGACTACCGAAAACTGAATAAAATAACTGTTCTAGATCTTGAGCCAATGGCAAACACTGACGATCTTTTGACAGAACTGACAGACGCTAGGTTCTTTACGGCGGTAGACATGACGAAAGGTTATTGGCAGATTGCTGTAGACGAACAGAGCAGACATCTGACAGCATTTGCCACACCTTGGGGACTGTACGAATGGTGCAAACTTCCATTTGGGCTTGTTAACGCCCCAGCCACATTTGTACGGATGACACGACTACTTCTAGTAGACATTCCTAACATAATCTGCTATATCGACGACATATGTATTCACACAGAGACAATGACTGAGCACATTAAGACTTTAGACCAGACATTTGAACGGATCAGACAGCACGGACTGACAGTGAAGCCTGCAAAAGTAGACATAGCCTACCAGGAAATAACATTCTTGGGTTACAAAATATCCAATGGCTTTGTCACGACAGACGATAAAATTGTGTCCAAGATACTAAAACTCTCACTTCCGACTACTAAAAAACAAGTCAGAAGTTTGTTGGGCTTAATAAATTACTACCGGCAGTTTATTCCTGATTTTTCTGAACTGACCGAGGTATTTACTAATCTACTAACAAAAGATAAACCAGAGAAAATTGTACACGATCAATGCCTAAAAATTGCATTTCATAAAGTTCTATCATGTTTTTCTGATAAGAATGAACGCAATCTTATCCTTAAATTGCCCGATATCCGTTTACCTTTCAGATTACGCACAGATGCTAGCTCCGTGGCGATTGGAGCAGTCCTGTTGCAGGAGTATAACAACATTCTCCACCCCGTTTATTTTGTATCCAGGAAGCTGAAGGCCCGAGAGCGGGCATGGTCCATTCCTCAATTGGAAGCCCTAGCTTTAGTAGTAGGTATTACAAAATTGTCTAGATTTCTTCTAGGACGCCATTTCATCGTAGAATCGGACAGCAGCCCCTTACGATGGATGAATTCAGGAGTGCCGTCGAACCATATGGTAGCGCGTTGGTCTTTGAAACTCCAAGATTATAGCTTTGAGGTTCGACACATCCCAGGCAAAACCAATTCAATTGCCGATCTTTTGTCACGTTGCCCGACCGACCCAGTGAGCACCAATGTCTGAGTGCAGTATGTAGAAATACACTCAGACCGACACAGCCATTTAGCAGTGAATAGTGGTTTTTCATTCACAAAAAGCTGTGTAATGTCTACAATATTGTGATAGGGATTACTCCCGTTATATATAGTATTCTTATTTTACTAGTTCATGTAATGATTGTCGTGTATAAATGTGCAGTATGTGGTAGAAAGCGAACTATATTAATTGTAGATAATACGTACAAGAACAGTGTCACATTCGCACTTACCTGAAGCGAATTATCCAACTTCACAGTGACAACTTCGTGTGGAATTTTCCAGGAACATTTTAATTACGAGTGTGAAAGTAAAAACTGAACAGTGACGACTTTTCTACACCTTTGCAGTGAACCGAAATCTTTAATGTTCGACTGAAACATCTAACACATGAACATTCGATCCTAATCCAGAAGATTGTGTAGCAACATCTAACACGAACTTTGAGAACATTGTACCTTCCTTAAACTACATCAAACCGGAACAGGTGTGTTCTACAAGCTTTACCATCAGCTGATTTTAGTGTTCATGTGTACTTCCGGATTAATTAGAAATTTAGAACAAAAATAGCAGACAACATATAAAAGAAAAAAAAGTTTTGACGATTCTAAAATGTTTAGGATTCTATAAAATTGAATACACGAATTGTGTGTTTATTTATTTCTCTAATGTAATCTTAGAATCATATCTTGATTAACGTATTCATATTACCGACCTTTTTCTCGTTAATATGAAGAAACGTCAAGCAATGACACTAAGAAATTAAATAGTTATTGTAAATTATTGTGTGTCACTAATGTTAAAATTACTTCCCTTTCATTTATTGTTATTACATTTTCACACAAAGGGCCATAATTTGAAATGTATATGCTAATGTGTTGTGTGTAATATAACATGTTGTTGTTAAAGTGTTGACACCACAGGCAGGCATCTACTGGGCATGGCAGAGTGTTGCCAACATTGTATGCCAACACAAAAACTCCTGGCCAAGTAGGGACAGGGTTGGAGTGTTTTATACGACTTATATAAAGCCGTATTTCAGTCTGGCTAGATGGTTTTTGTTCCAAGAACCATATTATTCTTTTTTTTCAAATTGCTGCGAGGTAGATGCGTGAAGCTGGTACTACTGATCTGACTGGGTGATAATACAATTGAGGTAACCAGCCATCGAGAGGGTGAAGCCTGATATGTGTTAAACATGAAGCACCACATGTCTTTGTACCCAACTCCCAGTGCTTATATATTTCTATGCCATGTGTGTATTTTGATAACGTTGTGTATAACAATAGAAAGGTAGACTCTGACAAGGGTATACTATTAACCCAACAGGTACAGACATTATACATGAAAGACGACATCTTTCATGGATTTTACCGGGGGAGCGTGTCAGAGTCTAACAGGGGACAGCGATGCAGGGAATCGTTACGACCGCCAGGCGACTTAGTTCCCAGTAAGGGATGCAACAACTTCGTTGCGCCGCCAGGCGAATAGGAGTTACCGGCCTGCGAGATCGCTGGCTGACCAGCGGTCAGGCCGCCAACGCAAGACGCACGCCTGCCACGTGACGCCACGTCAGGCAGGAGGCAAGTTGCGAACCAGGTCCAGACAGCTCTGGGGACACGGTACAGGACGGACGTGTGATTGAGAGAAAGGCGTTGTATGGTTTCTGTATTGAAAGGCGAGTGTCTGGACATCTTGCGAGTCAGACTTGTGAACTGTATTGTGGATGTAAGTTGTAAAGTATCCATTATATATTGTTATGATCATCATTCTGTATTTGATATGTTAATAAATCCATTGAATGGTGTATCGTTGAGTCTTACGTCAAATCACGTTGTATTTGTACTGTCTCACACTTGTTAGGAAAGCGAGCCAAGTTTAAGACTCTGACACTACTTTACAGTTTGAAAAATATACTCGCTTTTTACATATACATTTTAAAGTAAAATAAGATACTTATAGTAGGGGTATCCATAGAACAAGATATTCACCATACCCACATGTATTTCACAGTAAAACAATAACCTAGCTCTACACATATCTGTTTTACAGTAAAACCGGATACTATATACATATCTCTTTTACCGTAAACAAAATACATATATTTGGGATATCTATTTTGTAGTAAAATAAGATGCTCATGCTATACATATCTCACTCACAGGTAAACAGGATTCAGTAGATGCCACATTGATGGCGCTAGAAGTGGTGGCAGAGCCCTTGAGGTCCATGGCAACGATGCTTGTTGATGTGGCAGCTTATGCCGGAACTGGCAACGTGTTGAAGATTCAACATCTCCTTCACGTTTGCTCAGAGCATGATGAATCCAAGGATGCAGACAACAATGAGAAAAAAGAAGATAAGAACAAAAAGAAGGACAAAGATAAAGATGATAAGAAAAAGGATGATGAGAAGCCAAGTGGTCCTGATCTGTCTACTCAACAAGGTTAATATTTTGAACCATTTTTGCAAAATGTATATTAATCAATGAAAATATGTCTTTCTTCTTCTTATTCTTTGACAAGCATCAGCCAACTTGAGGTTGTTGACATCTCCATAAATTTTGTCTGTTGTGCATTCTTCTTTCATTCGCTTGAAATGCTCTTGTATGAATTTAACTGTCTCTTTAGTCTATTGTGCATATATTGGACTCTCTTGCAGCAAATTTTCAGCCACCGTGTTACCCCTTCCAGGGTTAATTTCATCACTATCTCCTATCGTTAGTTCATTGAACAAGTGGTATTTCAGCCTGCTTTGACCTGTGCTTAGTCTGAAGTTTGCTGCTTGTTCCCTTGTTGAAGTTTGTAATATGCATCATCTTTCTTGTAGCCTGGAGGCTGTGATTTCTGTTTGGTTCTTTAATTGCTTCTTACAAACCTCTTGGCCCTATAATAGGTTATGTCTCTGTCAGACAGGTCTTTGTAATGTTCAGGTATGCTGGAATGTGACAGGCTCCATTGTATTACAATGATTTTGGATTTCTGACTTACTCCATGGAGTGTTGCTATAGAATATATGCATGCATGATTTGTGTTACGGGGAGATTTAGAGAGCTAGCTTTAAAGTCTTGTTGCCTTTCCTGACATGGTGCAGTTGCAAGACCAGGTTTTCACATTTCACTTGCACTATATATAAACTTGGGCCATATGAGGGTTTGAATCTCTGCCTCCTATTATGAAAGACTGGAGTCTTCTTAATCGAACATTTCTTGAATTAAATAAATTAAATATGAGTGAGGAGGAATTAGGGAATAATCATTGTTATTTTATCTTTACGTCAAGTATAAGTATTACTTCAGCAACATTTGTTTTCAAGGCACACTGCCTTCCCTCATTATTGCCCTGCCTTCCCTCATTATTGCCCTGCCCTTTATACTTGATAGCAGCTTTGACTTGCTCCCACCATGTCCTCATTATTCATCTCTCATTCTTTACTTCATGTGTTTTTATGTCTCTATTTCGTTTGCCCGGAAGAAGGATTGTTTAGTTATGCTATCATCAGGTTTTCTCAATGTGGGTCACACCTAGCACCTGTTATCTCCATAAGCTATGCATTAGTAATTCTAACATACCAGTGTAGTCCTATTCTCATCCTGCCTAAAATTTAATACTCTTCAATTCAGTGTGGTCAACACTGACATATCACAAGAGATCATCAAGTGCTGACAGGCATGGGCAGTAATGTGATATTCAACAGCATCTATCAGTTTGTGCACTGACAATAGAAGTACATGCTGCTTAAATTTGTTCAAGTTAAATATTGTCATATATTTTTAGCAATATTTATCTACTTTAACTTGTGGGCTTTACAGCAATAAGAGAAATAGATTCACCAATTAGTTGCTTTTGACAAATTTTAAATGAAAGCTGTCTCCATTTACTCACTTTGGTTTTTAAATTTTCTTTCACATCTAGCAAGAGAGCAAAGCCATTACGTCAGAAATTAAATTATTGTGAAAAGTTGTTGGCTTCACTACAAGACACAGAGTTAGAAATTATAACTTTAGAAATTTTATAGGTGCCTCTCCCTGTATTGAATTTTTAGAGGCAACAAATAAAATTGCTCAGGCAACTTGTGAGGATGAATATCAACAGTTTAGGTTTATTATCTGAATGTATTCCAATCAACAGTGTGCCTACTATCAAAGAAGCTTGGGGGGGGGGAGTATGTGGGGGAGTGTGGGTGGGAGATGTGTGGGTGGGGGTGTGTGAGTAGCTTAGGGATGTGTAGGTGGGTAAGGGAGTTGTATGTGTCGGGGTGGGATGTGTGAGTGGGTGGAGGTTGTGTGTGGGGGTAGGGGTATTGTGATCGAGAGATGTTTGGTTGGAGGTGGGTGGGTGGGGGTGCGTAGTGGAGGATGTATGAGTGAGTGTGTTGGTGGACGGGTAGGGAATGCGTGTGTGGGTGGTGTGTGGTGTGTTGGTTGGGGATATTGTGTGGGTGAGGTTTGTGTGTGTGGGTGGGGGATTTTTGTGGTGGGGGTATGTGGGGTGGATGGGTAAGGGTATCTGTGTGGGTGGGAATATTGTGTGGTATCTGGGTGGGGGATATGTGTGGTGTGTAAGTGGGGATGTGTTGGTGAGGGATATGTGTGTGGTGCGTGGGTTGGGAATAGTGCGTGGTAGGGGGTGTATGTGATGTGCGGGTGGGGGAATTGTGTGGTGGGGGATTAGGTTTAGACATGTGTGGGTGGGTGGAAGTTGTATGTGTGGGTGGTGGGGTGTGTGTGAGTGGATTGGGGATGTATGTGGGTGGTTAGGGAGATGTGGGGGGGGGGGGGGGGGTAGGGACATGTCAGTTGGTGGGCATGTGTGTGTATGGTTTGTGGATGTGCGATGTGTGGGTTGGTGGGGGATTGTGTGCATGGGTGGGGAATATGTTGTCGATGGAGATGTGGCTGGGGGATGGGTGGTTTGAGGTGTGGTTGGGGAGAGGATGTGTGGGGTAGGATGTGTATGTGGATGGGCGTGGGATGTGTGGGTTGGTGGGGGAATGTTTGTGGGTGGCGAGTGTGTTTTGGTTGGGGATCAGGTGAGGGCAGTGTGTGTGGGTGGGGGATGTGCGGGAGGGGGATGGGTCGGTTGGTGGGGTATGTATGTGTCCCTTGGTGTGCGTGTGTGTCGGTAGGTGGGGGTGTGTATGTGTCCCTTGGTGCGCGTGTGTGTGGGTAGGTGGAGGTGTTGTGTGGGTGGGGTGATGTATGGATAGGTGGGAGATGGGCTTCATAACATGGTAATTAGCCTTGTTTATGTTTACAACATTCATTTCACAATGTTTATTTTTCTTCCTATGTAAATGTATAATGCTCTTGATGAACGAAAGACGAGTGATTGGAAGGGCCGAATGTAAGACAGGCCTGCGCGCCCAATTTGTGACCCTAATAAAGTTGATTTGATTTGATTTGATTTGAAGCTCTGGTTAAAGAATTAGAAGAAGACCAAGAATCAAATGAATTGTTTCTATCAGAGCTATACTACATGAACAAAGATGCAGTCTAGGCAGCAAGCTTGGCTCAAGATAAAAGACTTCAACCCCCTTCCCCTTTACACTTAATGATAAATGTGGAAATAGTAGGCAAGGGAAGTAGAGACAGATGTATGTAGAAAGTTTAAACACCTAGACAACAAATAATAATATCAGCTGAAAGAAAGTATTGGAGGGTTATCATTGGCAATGTCTGTTCCAGACTAAGCAGCTGAAGAAGACATGTTTAATTGTAACTTTAATACTGTGATTACTGTGTTATTGTATCTGATTTATTGAACAGGTATTGCCGTCCTGGGTATTGGTTTGATTGCCATGGGAGAAGAAGTTGGGTGTGAGATGTCATTCCGATCATTTGGCAATCTGCTACGCTACGGAGAACTGCCAATCAGGCGTGCCGTTCCTCTGGCCTTGGCTCTGATCTCCGTGTCCAACCCCAAACTGAACATCCTGGACACGCTGAGCAAGTTCTCCCATGACAGTGATCCTGAAGTGGCACACAATGCTATCCTGGCTATGGGCATTGTGGGAGCAGGTGAGACACTTTTAACTCATTACCTTCTCTTGTCTACATGCTGGTGGTTTGAAGATAACAGCTTAGGTGATCCGTAGGTCATTACCTGGTATGAAGTTCGAATTTCTTCTTTTGTGGCATTCTCTGGCGCCATTGGTGGCTCGCATTTAGTGCTTATGTTAATTGTGGGTCTGCTAAGGAGGGATATATGAGAAAAGAAAGTCCACATGTTTACAACCAGTGTGATAGTGAGACAGTTAGCATCTACACCATGTGGCATATGCTGCGGGAGATGGGGCATGCATGGGTTTGCCTAGAATGTTTTAATGTAAATTTTTGAATCAATCAATCTCTTGTGCCAGGTGTATTGTTCTTAACTTTGTAGAAAACTTCTGATGCTTTCAATTCGTCTGCATCTAGGTTTTTCTTGTTCTTAAAGAGGAGATATTTTACTCTTGAAAGCCAGCAGGGATAGATGACCAGGTTTTGTTGGCATGAGCTGATCAAACCATTCACCCATAAATGATACTAATTAGCTACTTAATGAAGATGACGTGCAGTGGCATATTAAGTTTATGTATGTTTGTAATAACACGTTGTTTATTTGTATTTGTAATAACATTATTTGTATTTGTTAATCACAGGTATGTCTAATTTTAGCTGTTGCTTGTAAAATTGTAAAACAATTTGTCTTGTTATAATTTGGGGGGCATGATTATGATATCTGCCTTTGGCTCGTGCAGACTTGGTTGGAGTCATAGTGTGGAATGTGGATTTGTGCAGGGGAGAAAGGTATGACATATAGTGGTCAGCAGATTGTATATGAATGGTAGCAGTTGTTTGGGAGGGTTGGTGTGAGACTGACCACCTCATCCTGTAGACAACTTTAGCTGCAAACTCCAGCCACTTATAAATAAAGCTACAAAAGGTTTGATGTAGGAAAAAGGGTTTAGTTGTGTAAAAAAAAAAAAAAAAACTTTAGCTGCAAAATCCAGCCAGTTATAAACAATTCTACAAGGATTTTGTGTGTGTTGGCTAAGGGCGTATGCCTCATTTGGAACGCTGTAGAAAAGGGGCTACAAACACAATTCATAATCCTGCTGCATGCGATTTGGCAGCAGATGTCTTGCACTAGTTGTTATACAATGGTATTAGTGCCTGTCATTCAGAAAGCAATGTCAAACTACTGAATGTAAATTTGCCAATAAATCACAAACAGTAAAGAATTGATGGGGTTGATTGATGTCCTATAAAGGATACACAGCTAACTCAGAAAGATGAAAGGCAGTAGAAAAAGAATACTCAATGGGAAGGGATTGAATGCAAGAAATTATGCAAGCTGAGACTGCTATTTTTACTGTGATTTTAATAGTAGAGTGGGGTGTGGTTCACACTGCAAAAACTACACAATAGCAAAACAGTTGATAACTTCTGTGTAGAACTTAATCATAACAAATAACTGTATCTGATATACATAATTAAAAACAATATTTCCAGGTACCAATAATGCCCGTTTGGCTGCCATGCTGAGGCAGCTGGCTGTTTATCATGCTAAAGATCCCAACAACCTTTTCGTGGTGCGCCTGGCTCAGGGTCTAACCCATCTGGGCAAGGGAACTCTGACACTCAGCCCATACCACAGTGACCGCATGCTGATGTCACCCGTGGCCGTCGCTGGCTTGCTAGCAATGCTGGTTTCATGTCTGGATGTGAAAAATAGTAAGATACCATGTGTGTGCGCCTTTGTGTGTAAAATGCTTGTATGTACTTATGTATGTGTAAAATGTGTGTGTCTATGAACAGTTAGCATCTACACCATGTCAAAAATTCTGTCCAGATACGCCCTATTTCAACTTGTATACACACAGATTAAATGCCTCTCCATAGATATGAAGAATCAGTACCTGTCTTGCACAGTCTGTTGGCTTCTTGGCATGTAGAAAGGAAGGAGAGCTCTACAACACAATCAGACACTTGAGGTGGTATGTTGGTACGAGGTTGGGAGAACTGTCTCAACATCAGCCTCACTCTGATAGATGGGCTTAGATGACTGAACACCAGTGCAACAGACCTAAGAGTTAAAATTTACAGTCTTCCAAACGATTCACAACCAACCGACCTTGCACATTAAACTGACCCAATGTTTCTATCAACATAAAATCTTGACTGTCTTCATTGAATTTCTCTGATGTGTTTGTGGAAATCACCGTAACCAAGTGGTTAAGAGCACTCACTCTTACACTTCTGGTACTCTGATGCCAGGGTAATGGGATCATTCCCTACATGGGTCAGTTGGACTTTATTGACTTCTCATTCAGAAAGCTGGCAAATCACTTTAACGTAAAATTGCTAGTAAATCCACCTGGGATTAGGGTTGATACTGATGTCCTGTGAAGGATATGCAACATTTTTTAAACCTGTTTGTAGTTTTCATCTATTTCCCGAAGGACTGCTTCATTTATTTTTCTGTCTCGTCGTCTCTCTCCCCCCCCCCCCTTTAAAAAAATCTTTTCTTCCTCTTCCTCCTCCTCTTCTTCAGCAGGAGCACTTTATACCCTAATGATGCTTTCCTCTGTTCTTCTTCTTCTGCTGTTGCACGTTATCCCTCAGTGGAGTATAGGCCTCCAACCAAATTGGGCCAAGCAGTCCTATTCTTTGCTATCTCCACGTCCTCCCCATATTAATTTCTGTCTATAATTGTCTTATTTATCCTCCCATATTATTATAGTCCTCTCCATTTTATTAATTTCTTTCTATAATTGTCTTATTTATCCTCCCATATTATTATAGCCCTCTCCATTTTATTAATTTCTTTCTATAATTGTCTTATTTATCCTCCCATATTATTATAGTCCTCTCCATTTTATTAATTTCTTTCTATAATTGTCTTATTTATCCTCCCATATTATTATAGTCCTCCCCATATTATTAATTTCTTTCTATAATTGTCTTATTTATCCTCCCATATTATTATAGTCCTCCCCATATTATTAATTTCTGTCTATAATTGTCTTTTTTATCCTCCCATATTATTATAGTCCTCCCCATATTATTAATTTCTGTCTATAATTGTCTTTTTTATGTTTCTAGGTATTCCTCTTTTTTCATTGGCATGTAGGTTATAGACACGAGTCTTCCTAATTATACTAGCAGAATATTGTATCCATGGTTGGCTGGTCATGCTCACACGTTTTGTCCTGACCTCTTGATTCACTGGTGTTTGTTTAGTTCTCTCCAAGAGCTCCATGTTAGTGATTCTGTCATACTACTTGATTCCTTCTATTGCGTGCAGGCACCAATCAGTGAATGTTTGTAGTTTATTAATAATAATTGCCATTTTCTTTCTCTCAAGTTTCATACGGTAGAATTGATTTTAAAATGTTAGCTTATTTCATTGTTTGCTTAGTTGACCAATGTTTTGTTGCTATACGTTTATACTGGAACAGCCACTGAGTTGTCTAGTACAGTTATCTAAAACATATCTGATTGTGTAACATTGTCCAGATTTTAGTATTTGATGTGATCACTTTTTATTGAACTTTGAACTCGTTATAACTTCAGTGTTATTCTCACTTCCATCTATCTCTGCAGTTATCCTTGGCAAGTCACACTACATGTTGTACACTTTGGTGTCCGCCATGCAACCCAGAATGCTGGTGACTTTTGATGAGCAGCTGCGACCCTTGCCCACAACTGTCCGAGTTGGTCAGGTGAGGAACATACATCTCATATCACTATTATATTATTGTCTATGAAATTTTCACTCCTCAAAACAAAAATATTCTTCATTTTTTTGGTTTCATGTAGCATTTCAATAAATTGAAAATTGTTTTGTCTTTCATTTGAATGAGATAGTAACATTCTTATTTTTCTGTTTCATTGTATAATATAATTAAATTGCTTTGGTGAAATAGTAATATTCATTAATTCTTATCTCTGTGAAATTGCAAGTCACAGTTGTAAATAGGTTAGAATGGAGGTCCCAATATTACAGAAACTAGTATTGGAAATCACAGTAGTATGTAGGTTAGAGAATAGAAAGCACATTAGTACATAGGCTAGTAGTCAGAAAGAGAGTATTGAAATGTTATAAAGAATCTGTTTCGAAGTATGGCAGTTAATCATGGACAAATTAGGAAGAACCTGGAAGCAGCAGAGAAATGGTTCCTGAGATAAATGGTGTGAATACTTTGAACAGTTAACAATGATTGCCTGGAAGAGGCTAATGAAAGTATGTAACTATCAGAAAGAGACAAACATCGTTCTTTGATCATATAATGGGACGAAAGACACTGGTAAACATCGTGATGACTGAAAAGATCAGTGGGAGAAGAGGGGACTGAGAGATATGGATGGACGGAGACAGTGGCATGCAGACTATCATCAACAGAGCTGATCCAGCGCACCAAGGATTGAGATCTGTGGAGGGACATGGATGGTCACACCACTTGGCAGGGCACATCATTATGTGACTATATTATTGTACTCTCCATGTTTTTCTGCTCTCTGTCAGTTTGTCTCTTCCTGTCCTTTGGTCTGTCATATTGACCACCTCTTTGTCACCTATTCTGGTATTATTTCTCTCTCTCTCTCTCGTTTTCTTTTCTTTTTCTCTTTCTCTCTCAAACACATACATGCACACTCATACACTATTTCCCCCGCCCCCTTCTCTCTCTCTCTCTCTTTCCCTGTCTCTCTCTCCATCTCCCTCTCTCATGCACTCTCATACTCTTTGTCATTTGATTTGATTTGTCACTCATACTCTTTGTTTCATCTATGTATAACACAACAGTTAATCATGCACATTCTCATGTCATCTGTGTCTTCTCTCCAGGCAGTGGATGTTGTTGGCCAGGCAGGCAAGCCAAAGACTATCACAGGCTTTCAGACCCACACCACCCCTGTGTTGTTAGCTCACGGTGAAAGAGCAGAATTAGCAACTGAAGAATGTATCCTTTGGCACTGTTCTTGAATAGTTTGTTTGATATCTACATAGACACTTAACTACATACAAGTGTGCCTAATTGGTTACATATATTTTAGGTTGTTTAAGGCTGTGGTTAAAAAGCTGGAGGATTCCAAGGAGTGGCGTGACAAAACCATTGCACAGAGCAGGAACTATGTAGCTCCAGCAGTGACCCCTCGAACCTCTAAAATATTGCTCCCCTGGAATTGAATGGAGAAGTCTGAAAATGAACCCATGACCTTCGAAATTCATGGAAAACAGTTTGATTCCATCACAGAGACCCTCTGGAAGACTGAAGTTTTAAGTCTGATACATTGATGTTTAGATCATGTGGACTCTGAAAAGGGCTTGCTTCTATTGGAGAAAGTTTCCTCCTGACCTGGTACCGAAGTACCATTCCCAAAGGGAACTGATTATGGTTTAGAGCTTTCCATCACCTTTCCGAGCTCAGAAACCAGCAGGTTACAGAGTGCAAGAATGGCACTGGAACTTCACATCTGTGGAGGTCCTTGGCAGTCCTTAGAAAATTAGGATAGGCCGCCCCATAAATGGGTGTCCAAAGGTCTTGGTCAGTATGAAACCTGGTCTTGCAGCTCTATAGAGATAGAAAATCAGACAGATGCACATATCAACTAGATACAGATAGATAAACAGACAGACACATATAGACTATATAGAGATAGATATGCAGACACACACAACTGTATAGAGTTGGATAAACAGACACACACATCAGCTATATAGAGATAAACAGACACACACATCAGCTATACAGAGGTAGATAAACAGACACACACAACTATACAGAGATGAGTATAGAGATAGATACACCACACATCGACTGTATAGAAATAGATACACACACACACACATCAACTGTGTATAGATAAATATAAACACACATCAACTGTATACAGATGGATAGTCACATGCATCAGCTGTATAGAGATAAATAAACAGACACATTAACTATTTAGAGATAGACAAACACACACATCAATTGTATAGAGATAAACAGACACGCTCTCATCAACTGCATAGAGATAGACACATACACATGTCAACTGTATATATAATTAGACAGACAGACACACACCATAAATTATATACACATAGATTAACTGACAGTCAAAACATCAACTGTATATAGATAGATAAACAGACACACATACATCAGTTATATACACATAGATTAACAGTCAAACATCAACTGTATACAGATAGATAAAATGACGCACATACATCAGTTATATACACATAGATTAACAGTCAAACATCAACTGTATATAGATAGATAAACAGACACACATACATCAATTATATACACATAGATTAACAATCAAACATCAACTGTATATAGATAGATAAACAGACAGACATATATCAGTTATATAAACTGATAGTGGCAGGAACCTGTTGTAACACACATACATCAATTATATACACATAGATTAACAATCAAACATCAACTGTATATAGATAGATAAACAGACACACATACATCAGTTATATACACTGACAGTGGCAGGAACCTGTTGTGGGTGTGTAATGTGTTAGGATCAATACATTTTTCAGGCATGAATGCACAGAGGACATACAGGTCAACTGGCAGATACATATCAAAAGTGTATGGATAGATGGACAGACATACACACACATCAACTATATATAGACAGACATACACACACATCAACTATATATAGACAGACAGATATATCAACTAATCCACTTCGTTCACTTCTTTCAGTGTTAAAGTTGTTTTCAATTATATTATTGTCTGCATTATTTCTAAGAGCATTCATAAAATAATCACGTTATATTTATTGCTTATCAACATCATGATGTGCCATACTGATAAGCATGGGCGGTTATGGTTTGTCATCTCACATGACTTGAGTCATTGATCAGGTCTGCCTCTTGTTTCTATTATGTCATATGGCCAAGCCATCTAGATATTTAACTGTGTGTCTTTCCACTTGCTCTTGTACCCATCAAATTTGCTAGTTGTCGCTAAGTTTTTCCAAATTTGTTTCTCACATGTCTCAAAAAATCTTGACCGTCTACATCTAATTTCTCTAATCATTTTGTAATGTTTGCTTGTGTAGTTTAGATAAATTACCTTATTGGCTTTTGGCTCTCTTGATAACATGAAAACACAAGAGTCATGAATTAGGTGCTTTAAGTGGTAGAATAGGTGGTGAGAACTGGTCACCTCACTCCTTCCTTCTTATCTCATGAAGGCTATCAATCAACTCATGGTCAGCATTTTGTAGACTAGTTCATGATTGTTTTGATTTGCAAAAAAGACAACTAAAGTTGACTACAGGATGAACTAATAAAACTCATTCCAACCCTCCTTAGTTGCCTCTCAGTTCATACTTGGTAGGTTACACTGTTACTGTTCTTGGCTTCCCTCATAAGACATGAGTGGGTCACCTCTCTCCCATCCAGTATTTAACTGTTAGCACTTCTTGTCCCTGCAGTAATGTGCTTGTAATGACCTGGCTTTGACTTAATTTAGTCTGTCATTTGTTCTTTACATTTGAAAATAAACACAATTGTACATGTAAAATATGCATGTACTGCCCAGGTGATCACAATAAAGATGTTTTCCTTAAGTCTGTGCTCAGATATACCCCTGACTCCCATCATGGAAAGTTTTGTCATTTTGCGCAAGAACCCAGACTACAGTGCAGAATCTTAATTGTCACCGCTGAACAGTTTGCATTATTTATTGTTCACATGTCATTTCATGAACATTTGAGACCTTTTTGTGACTAGTTAGGAGGTTTAGTAGATACAGACTGATACATCTTGCTGTTTGTAGGCAGCTGTTGCATGAGCTGTTACATCTTGCTATTGCTGAACACATCTTTATTGAATTATTAGAGCTTGGGTAGATCTTTATTGAATTGTTAATCTAACCATGAATAGGCATATCTTTTGTGGATTACATCAAGCTACAGCTGGTTTAAAGTTAGGAAGATAGCAGTGGATGTCTCTATTTTATATTCTTGGTGTTACTTTAGTTTGTTATCTATTTTTCTTGGGTTGAATACTATGAGGTCAAAGAGAGTAGTACTTATAATACTGGAGGTCACTTATAATTTGCTACTTTTGTAATTCTTGTGTTACACTGTAGTGTAATTTAGTTTAAAATATGTTAGTTTATAAAGCACAATGAATAAAACAGCAACGTGTTACTTGCATTCTGAAATGACATGGTCCCGTAATTTGTTTTAGTGAGTTTTGAAGGTGCTAATGATTATAGCCAAGTAATTATTTGTTACCACACAAAAAAGTAACGGATGAAACAGTTATCTTATCAGTCAGGATGCCAGCATCATGTAGTTAGAGTTCATGTCTTGATCCTTGCTGTTCTGGATCAATGTTGTTATTTCTTCATGCTATCGTCCTTTGCAGAACACAACTCTTATTACTGCCCAGTGAAAAGTTTCTCAAGCTCATGCACAAGGCATCTGCAGTGTCCCGTGTCCATCTCTGCGCTGGTTGACACCTGCCTTGTCTTCCAGAAACCATGCCTTTTATGCCTGCTCTTTCAAGTCACTGTAATGTTTGGTGTGGCCACAGTTTCTGAGACATGCTGTTCATGAACCAGTTGTCTTTAATGCCCAGATCTGGTAGAATATCAAAACATTCCTTCTTTGTGTTCACACAGTATTTTAAGAAATTTTCTGTAACATTTAAACTCGAAAGCCTGAGTTTTATTCATGGTATAGAAAACTAATACAGCTAGTCTCCACCTTGTCCAGGAGTTGCGTCCATGCAGCTGATTAACTGTTAGCTAAATAACCTTAGCACTTTATCTGTGTATGCAGGAGTCATGTAACACAGGATGCTACCTTGTGTGAGTATGTGCTTGACTTGATACAGCGAGTGAAAATTAATGTTTATGCTTTTTGTTCCAATTTTATTAAAATCCAAACTTTTATGAAATGTTTGTTGATCTTCTTCAATTATCGTCACGCACACAGAACTCAGCCAGGTTCTAGTCCTTAGGGAGAGTTTAGGTAATAATAGATTCTGCCCTGTACAGAATAACTGAGCTGTCATTCTGTCATGTAGAGATTGTGTGAGTGAGAATATCAAGCTTATTGGCATGCAAGACTATAGTGTTAGGGACAAGGAGATACATATACACACAGTAAGCATATGAGATCTGCAGAAAATATGCCAGGTTGTAAGAAGAAATGGATTGGAGAACTTATTGACAACTGGCAAGATCGAGGGGAACAGACCGAGAGGAAAATATCTGGATGGCTTGGCCACGTAGCATGGACGAGACAGGAACACTGAGCTGATCCACGACTCTGGTGATCGAGTGAAATGGCGAGTCATGACCGCCCACGCTTTCCGGCATGGCACATGATTGATTGATTGTAACAAAACCAAGGTAGGTTTAAGTCTGCCAACCCATCCCCACTTTATTTCTAACCCATGTGAGAATTGGGAGTAGGGGGACGTCTCGAAAAGGGTATCTGTGTGGGGAATTCTACGTGCCTCACTTAGGATGAATTCTATCTGTAAATCCTATTAAATTTTGTAAATCCTAGTGCGGCACAAATCCTCTGAATTCAATTCACAGATTCTTGAGGTTCTGTAGATTGCCAGATGATTTTCTATCATAATGTTCGTGCAACTCGGAAATCCATGATTTCCATGATTGGCATAGAAGTCAATTGGGGTTTTTGTGAAACCTTAAAAGCTTCTGCGCAAGGATGGTAGCCATGTTTTCTCACATCTACCTTCGACCAGAGAGGACGAGGGGACCCTGGATGCTGGGATAAATTAACGCTCAGCTTCACCAACATGAAATTAGATATATTTTATGAGTCCAGATACTTTTCTATTTCTCCAAGTCAAGATACCCTCCTTTTCTTTTGTTACTATCACACAACGTTCTTGATGATAAGTGCGTGATATGGTCGTTGTCTAGGTAACGATGCTTCTGGTGTGTCAATTGAGCTATCTAACCGTCTCACAATGCAACTCACCCCCAGTCATACACATCCATCAGTCATTAAACAAGATTGAGTTGGCGCACATAATCCTTTAATACCGAAAGAACATGGACAAAACGGAACATCCTTATATATCCAGAAACAATATAATCCATACTCCTCACAACTTAACACGCACACATCAATCAATGCCTTCTCAAGGCCTGCTGAATCTCAAATTCTCAAGACAGGTAATCCAGCTACTTTCCACCGCTGGACCTCACACAATACACCCCACACGCTGGGTCTAGTCTCCACTAACTATCCGACCCACTCTGGGTTCAGGCCTCCATTAACTATCCAAACCCCACTGGGTTTTAGGCCTACAGTCACCACTGGGAGAACAACACAACAAAAGATCTGACCGCAGTCAGTCTAAACTCCCACGTATTAGCCCACCGATCCGCTCGGCGCTAAAACATCAACTGTCTAGAAGTCCCCTGACTTCACACGAACCGAACCTCAGTCGGTCTCAGCCTCCACTGCCAAGTCAAAGTTTTCCACTGTCTTTTTAACCCTGCTGTGTAGCCCCTCCCTGGGCTCCCAACAACATTACACCCCAGCCTAAAACTGTCTTTCTAAAACTGCCACCCTGGGGTCTCCACTCACCCTCACCATTATTTCTCATGGTTGGTTGTTTTTCTCGTAGTCCCGCTACAAAGGTCACTCATCTCAATGTCAATGACCCAGGCATATGTCAGTTACCTTCCTCAAGTAAGGAAAATGGAGACTGAAGCAAAGTGTCAACTGCTTGTGATATTCAAGCCATAATCAAATGCATTCAAGCCAAGGTCAAATGCTTGTGATATTCAAGCCATAGTCAAGTGCATTCAAGAAAAGGTCAAATGCTTATGATATTCAAGCCATAGTCATTGCATTCAAGCAAGTGTCAAATACTACTCAAGCCATTGTCAAGAACATACAGGCCTATTATCAAATATTCCTACTTAAACACTATGGCCTGGCAGTGAAGTTACAGTCCAGTATACCTACAAATATATCAAGAGAGAAGGCCACATCTTCAAGTGTTTTAGTTTTTAGTTTAGTCGTTGGATCAACATCACGGCACACGGTTTAACCCATAAGTGCTCCGTTTTCCTGCTAACTCAAGCCTGAGTCTGGAGAAACTCAGCTCAATGCACGAACTCCGTTGCATCGGCAAAGATCCTGAAATACTTTGGGTAGATTTTTAACTCGAAGCCGTTAGGCTACTCTTTTTCGATTTCCAACTGCCAAGGGATCTTTTATGTGCGCAACAATACACACGGGCATCCAATCTCACTACCCAGAGACCAGGGGAAATTTTATTACTGGAAGTCCAGGTGGATATTTTAAATAAATCCCAGTCCTCACCGGGGCCTGAACTAGGGACCTCCAGCACTCGAGGCGGACACCATACCTTGAGACCACTCAGCCCCCTTCAAGTATTTTACTTCTGGACAGAATAGGACATGTAACAACTGCATTTTATAGAATAAAGAACATCTTACGCAATAAACCTCTGTCATTTGGAAGTTGGAAGATTAATATCTCTACATTACACATAACCAATTTTAATAATGGTTATATATATATATATATATATATATATATATATATATATATATATATATATATATATATATCTGTCATTTACTGTCAATATAGTACCTTGCGTGTATGGGAGAGGGGTCTTTGAGCCTGAGGAATTAAGGCTGCCTGGCTAGTGCAGTCGCCGCGAACTGTGCAGGTTAGAATGTTCTTTTTGCCCCCGACAGAAAAATCCCACACCTTACCGAGGGATCGAACCTGGCTCTCCCGAATGAGAGTCCGGCATTCTAGCCACTCCATACACACACACACACACACATATATATATATATCTTGATCTGGATATTTTCCCAAGATCAGTTGTACCTAATTGTATCATACATCCCCCTGATCTCTTGGCTAGTGAGATCAGATACCTAGTCTTAGATAAGGATGAAGAAAAGAGGCTCTGTGTACAAACTGCACAATAAAAATCACACGGCAGGCCACAAGCCTGCAGACCTGGCAACATTGTTAGGAAAGAAAACCTACCCACAGGTAGAGTTGCTGTCCTTGGATGGAATCTGTCTTGTAGTCATTGGTTTTTCTGTCTGTCCATGGTATTATTGGCATTTTCCTCTGAAACCATACTTCCACAGCCATATTTTCAGCCTTTCTGCTCATTGTCTATGCTTCACATTCTTACAAAAGCACAGGTTCTATGTAGTCATTGCAAGTGACATCTTTTTAGTGGTCAGTATGTTTTCCATCTTACAAAAGGCTACCTTTGCCAAGGCAATTCTTGTTCTAATCTCTTCAAGACATTTCTCATCAGGTGTTATGACTGTTCCGAGATAATTGTACTGATTCACTTGCCCATGAATATTCCCATTTACTTGTATATTACATTGTGGTATTTTGTTCTTCCTAGTGACGACCATAATCTGTGTCTTCTTACAATTTAATTCTAACCCTAGTTGTTCACTGTGTGCAACAACCGCATCTACTAAATGTTGCAGATCATGCTCATTGTCTGCAATCAACACTATCATCTGCATATCTAATGTTATTGATGTTTCTTTTATATCTCTTCTACATTTCTGAAAATACTTTCACTGTACAGGGAAAGAAGATTTGGAGACATTACACATCCTTGTCTCACACCTCTCTTAATAGGCTGATATTGACCTACTTCATTATCAATCTGCAAGCATCTCTATCTGCTTTATCAAAAGCCTCTGTGTAGTCAATAAAGCAAAGATGTAGGTCTTTGTTTACTTTTACAGAACATTTAGTTAATGTTCTCAGCATATATACAGCATTTACTGTACCTTTGCCTTCTACAAACCCACATTGGTCTTCTCCTATTTCGGGTTGTATTTTCTTCCCAACTATTTGCATGATAATTCTTAGCAAAATCTTCATGATGTGGCTCATTATACTAATTGTTCGATGTTGATCACATTCCAAGGCTCCTGATTTCTTCGGGATTGCAATAAATATAGAATTACATAATTCAGGAGGTATATATCCAGTATCATATATTGCATTTTATGGACCGCAATCTGTACACCTAGCAAAAAGAAAAAAAAAAAAAAAAACAACCGGCCCTAAGGCTGGGAACATGGAATGGCATCTCAGACGATCTAAAAGATTGTGGATGCCTGCAAAACTGCAGTGATAAATAACGAACTACTCAGACTGGGGATAGACTGTCGCCCTGCAAGAGACCAGACTCCAAGAATCTGGAAACATAAAGGAGAGGGACTTCACTTTCTACTGGCATGAAGCAGTGCGGAGAGACCAGGGAGCATGGATATGACGACCTTAGCACAGAAACCAGAGAAACATCTTTTTATCCTGGGGGATTTCAATACCAGCATTGGCTCCGACCACAAATCTTGGCCTTCATGTCTAGGATTGTTTGGCGTTGGGAAGATCAATGACAATGGACGTCTCTTGGAATTCTGCAGTCACCACAATCTGTACATGACCAACATCTTCTTTGACACTAAACCTCAACACAAGGTGTCATGGAGGCACTGTAACAGAGGAAGGGGTTTTGGTAGTGTTTAGGTGGGAAATACTACAGCACGATTGAGCATCGGGGTCGAATGAGAGGAGAGATGCTCAATTCGTGACGTGGTTTGTTGTCAAAGGGGCAGTTACCATCAAGATACCGAGCAGAAAGGGTGCCACACTAATTCCAGCGGTCATCAACATGAATAAAGTATATTTGTAAAGATCACCCGCCAGACTCCACTCATGTTATGAGTTATCAGTTGAGTTGACTTCGTTACAATAAGCGAAATGGTGCCCACGACACAGGATTCGAGCCTGGTGTAATGAGAAGTCATGCCGTATAACATCGCGGAGGCCAAAAACTAAGACGATGATCCGTGCTCCGTTTGTCTCAGTCGTCAGAAATAATTTCGGCACGCTTTTGAACAACCATTGAATGTAACAAGACGCAGTGAAAGTAAAAAAATGGCCAATAACGTATCAGCGAAAAATACAGCGACCAAAAGCCCGCCCAGGTGTGGTCGTCTGTAAGTCTTTTTCAAGACTGCTGCTGGCTGTCAAAATTTTGCTGGCGTCAGGAGAAAAGTTTCACTGGCCATAACGAATTGCGACACCTGAGATCGTTATCAAACCGGCGAGCGTCAACTGTGGACACCATACTTGGCGATTCCTCTTATCCGTTCATCTAACGGACGTGTCAGAAGTTGTCCTGAAGGTCAAGCCGTCTAACCGATATCTCGAGCGAGCAGGAGTTCAGCCTCAAGGTTAATAGGTTTCGTTCTGAACGCTAACAACTGAAAAAAAAAAGAAGATCGAGACAGCAAGTAAATAAGGCATTACTTCGTGGATTGCCTAATGTTTTGTTGACAAGTCAGACTAACTCGGGGCTCCACTGCAGTTGAGAGCCGTTCGCTATCTCAAGACATCGATGAGGTACCCCACCCGGGGCGAAGTCAGAAGCCAGAAGACTGGTCGGGACCCTACCAGGGGTTGAAGTTTATCCAGGCATCCCAAGAGACGAAGTTACCTGGGAGAAGAGACAGACTCCGCTACCTGAACTCCGCGACTGAATTTCAGCTGACGCAGAATTCTAGTGTTTGAGTAACCTGAGAAGAGCGAACGAACTGTCTGAGGCGCGATTGGGTTTAACTACTACAGCGTTGAGTGTAATCTGACGGCGAGTCTAGGAAAATACCTCGTGCTGGGATCGAGAAACAGAAGTACGTAAATTTATAAACCTGGTAACTGATTGAACTATTCTTAAGAAATAAGTGATTTGATTTGTGTTTCTTAAATTAGGAAATTACGATTTTGAAGTTGTTTGCTTGCTCTGTTTAAGTACATTTCAGCATAACAGATTCATCACGGCACAGTAGAGAATTATTCCAGCTGAGTTTTTTTTCCAGCTATTAAGAAGCATATAGAAGAAGATATTGTTTTTAGGCTGAGATAGCATAAAGAGTAAAAATGCACCTGAGCAGAGACTTAGGACGCGTGACTGCATGGTTAGGAGAGTTAAAGGTGGCAGTCAGCGAGGTGGAATGTTTCGTACACTGGTTACAGAGAAAAACAAATAATGTAGGAAGTAATGAGATAAAAAGGAACAACAAGAATAGCCGAGGACAGCCACTACTTAATGAAAATAGAGGGCAGTGTAGAAACATTTACCTTAATCCAAAGATGACTAGGGTTAGAAGCTGGTATAATGATCAGGGATACAGAAATGGACATGAGAGAGACTGTTCTAGGAGTTGGCCATCCTATACTGTAAGCGCTAGAAAAAGACGTGACGAATGGTTTGAAAAAAGACAAAGACAGTATCTAAACTCAGGTGTAAGAGACAGAGTTGAACCTGTAAATAAAATACAAACTAGTCCTAAAATGGTTGCGAATGTGACTAGTGGACAAGAAAAGAAAACAATGGTATTAGTGAAGAAAATAAACCGAGAGACACAGACGCAGGCAGGTAATACGATAGAAAATAGTACGCAGACTCAGGTAGATATTGTAGAGAAAAATACCCAAGTGCAACCAACTAAGAAAATAGTAAGGGGAACGCAGACTATTAAGACGGTGGAAATTGTGAAAACACCTCAGGTGAAATTAGAAAAAGGAGTCAAGGTTGAAGTTAAGAAAGATAGACAGACGAAAACCAAGGATGAAAAGAAGCCAAAGAGGAGAGGTATTGAAAAAGGAAATAGCAGCATGATAGTTAATAGAGGTACTGACATCTCAAGTTCCTCAAGTATAGACATGAAACTAATTCCCAAATGGTGTAGGAATATTAGCTGTCGGAGTTCAGATTACGAAGAAGATATTTCCACATGTTATAGTGATTCTGAAACAGATATAAATACTGGTGGGTCGAAGAGTGAGAGAGTTACACTACGAACAGATCCTGACTTGAAGCGTAATGTTCCCTCGTACGGTGTAGTTGCTGGTGGACAGACCGACAGAGTTTTAGTTAGTGACTCTAGAGAACTAGATACTATAGATACTAGTTTACATGACAAGAAAGTAGAGAAAACTAAGAGACGAATACCAAGAAAGAGAAAGAAAGACAGAGGTTCTAAAGGTGACTATGGGAATAGGGTCGACGTATCTGCAGTAAATTATTATGAGAATTATTATGAGTCTGATGAAGGAACTGTTATCAGTGTGTCATCTGAAGACGAGATGGGGAGATATAAACGTTATATAAGGTTGACAGGAAACAGTGAGCAGACCAACGCAAATGAAAGAAATAAAGGAAAGAATTCATTTAAGAAGAAGAATAATAGTAGACAGATAGCGGGAATTTATTCAACGACAGAAAGTGACTTAAGAAAAATAGAAGACCTTATGACCTTAAGACCAGAGTATTTTAACAACAGGTTAACAACGGATAGTGATGATGGTATAATTGAAACGAGACGAACATCAGTACTAAGAGACGACGAAATATTTGGTTTCGATGCGCTCTATGGGTGTTAAAATTATTTGGGTGAGGAAGGAAAATGGAATTGTTTTGAAAGAATTGCGGTTTGAGCACATAGATATATGAACTGTCTAAAATAGACATGAAATTGTTTGGTGTGGCATCGCATGGTACAGGGGTGACGATTGTGTTGTTGAGAGTTACGGCAAATGAGATTTTACGTGGATACGTAATACAGAGTTAGGATATATTGTGTTTAGTGACGATGTAGGAAGAGTAGAAATTAAAATAGTCCTTTGTCCAGAATGGATAGATACAGAGAGTTAGTTACGTCGAGTGATGTGTAAATGGAGTGATTAAAGTAGAGTAGATTCAGCACATAATTAGTAGAGAGAGGGATAAAATAAGAATGGATGGTTCGACTCAGAGCTGTGACATGAAGTCTGAGATAGTTTTGTTTGGTAGATTGAGAAGTAGGTGTGGTGTTGTTTACGGCTGGGCCGAGAGTGTCTAGTGAAGAGATACAGGTTGAGGAGGAATTAGATATTATGTGTGAAATAGTCAGTTGAACGCGAGAATATTAAGACTAAAAGACTGTAGAAGTTGATGATTGAAGAATACGAGTTCTTGGTGAGACGGATCAAGTAATTACGTCATGCTAGCGGAGAAGGAAGAGCTGATTAAATATGAGAAACTTGTTGTGTGGAGAAGTATAGAATGATAGTTACGAGGTTAGTGGCTCGTCGGAGTGAAATTGGTTATAAGAGGATGAGTGAGAAAAGTAGAAATAAGTAAACAGTTGAATTGTGAAAGTACTGTTGAGTGTTGAAGTAGTTTGTCTGAAAATCCGTTGTTCTTGTAGCGGTAAAAATGTAGACAAACATATGTGCGTCGAGTATGGATAGGCTGTTGGCAAGTGGTAAGTACAGCATACATGTACAAGGTGTTTAGTTCGTACGTGAGTATAGTTCTAGACAAACAGGTGTTCGTCGCGATGAGTGAAGTAGGAGTGAGGTTTGGTGATGTCGCCTGAGCGAAGTACATAGATAAAATGTAATAGTGCGCTGATATATCTTGTGTCGAGGTGTGTAAAGGAGGTCGATACGCTTAGATTGTGGTGAGTGATTGCTGGAATGTTGAATTGGCGTCTAAAGTAATTTTTTTTGAAGTAATAGTATGGACACGTTAGGTTGTCGCGATGCGAGAGTAGTAGTAAGATGAGAGAGAGGTTGTGTATCATTGTCCGTGTGAATATACGAAGACTGGTTGATAAATGAAAATAGGGTATGCGAAAATTGAGAGATAGAAAGAACGTGATTAGAGAATTGTGATGTCGTTTCGTTAAAATATCTGACGTTGTTAAGAAATTAGGGAAGTTGTGTGACTGGTTGACGGAAACAGTGTTAACATTCTGAATGATGTTTCATAAAATATGTTTAGTATTGTTGACAGGGATGCATCGAAGCAAGAATGCCTAACACTGAGAAATGAGAAAAGTGAGCTCTGCTGTCAGTTATAAGTGGAGTGGGTTGCTGTTCTGGAAGAGTCCCGATAAATAGAAAAAGGAGTGAAAGGTACAGAGGTAAACAAGGTTGGTTAAATGAATGTTGGAGAATGTGTTCCGATACGTCACGATACAAGAATGCTAGGAGAGACCTGAGGATAGCTTAGAGTAGTCGTGGTGAGATCTTGGAAGATAATGATGTGTTTAGTTAATTGCGTCGGATAGACGAGAAACTTAAAAAGTAGAGTTGGTTGTATTGGTGAGAGACAAAGTTTTGTTGGACGTAAGAGGCTAGAGATACCGTAGTTAACGGAAATAATAATGATTAACAAGTGTAGTGATGCTTGGAATAAATCCAAGGGAAACAATTGATGTGCCAAGTCACAGGTTCTATTACTAGATAGATGACCACTGGTACTTTGAGATAACATTGAGATAATAATAGGTGAAATGAGTTAACCTGTAGTTTACAGTGATTGAATTCCAAATAATGTGATGTGTAAGGAGTTAGTTTTGTAAAATATTGTGAGGGGAGATAATCAATGTTTGACTTCCAGAAAATGGAACGGTCAATTGTGGAGTGGTGATTGTGGTTGAGGAGAACAAATATTGTTCTAAATTAAAGAAGTTAGTCTGTAGTTAACAGATATACATACGTAGCAGTGAAGTGTTTTGTTTTCTCGGTTATAAAAATCTTATATATAAATTAGGATGTCCGTATCTCTGTCTGTCTGTATCTCTGTATGTATGTATGTCCTTTATACGCTCGCGAACGGCCCATCCGATTGAGATGAAATTTTCTACACGCCTTCCTCTCATTCCAGAGATGCCAACTGTCGTAGTTTTTTTTTCTTCTTCCTCCTCCTCCCTCCTCCCCCTCCCAAAATACGTACGTCCAGGAAATGGTCTTCTACATAGACACTTCTCTCTGAGGTCCGCGATAACATATTAACCTGGTGGGATGGCAATCAATCATCCTACTACCTCCTCCCTCCTCCCTCCGCCTCCTCCCTCCTCCCACTCTCTACTCCTCCTTCCTCCTCCCTCCTCCTTCTCCCTCTTCCTCCCTCTTCCTGCTCCCTCCGCCTCCTCCCTCCGCCTACTCTCTCCTCCTCCTCCTCCCTCTCCCTCCTCCTACTCCCTTCTCCTCCTCCTCCTCCTCCTCCTCCTTCTCCCTCTTCCTCCTCCCCCTCCTCCTCCACCCTACTCCTCCCTCCTCCACCCTACTCCTCCCTCCTCCTCCTCCTGTCTCCTCCTCCCTCCTTCTCCCTCCTCCTCCTCCCACCTCTTCCTCCCTCCTCCTTCTCCCTCCTCCTTCTCCCTCCACCTCCCTCCTCCTCCTCCCTCCTCATCCTCCCCCACCTACGTTCTCCTCCTCCCTCCTCTTCCTAATCCCTCCTCCTCCCCCTCCCTCTCCTCCTCCTCCTTCACCCTCCTCCTCCTCCTTCACCATCCTCCCTCCTCCTCATCCTCCCTCCTCCTCCCTCTGCCTCCTCCTCACTCTTCTTCCTCCTCCCTCTACCTCCTCCCTCCTCCTCCTTCTTCCTTCTCCTCCCTCCTATTCATCCCTACTCCTCCTCCTCCCTCCTCCTCCTCTCTCCGCCTATCTCTTCCTCCCTCCTCCTCCCTCCTCTCTCTTCCTCCTCCCTCCTCTCTCTTCCTCCTGCTCCCTCCTGCTCCCTCCTCCTCCTCCCTTCTCTTCCCTTCTCCTCCTCCCCCTCCCTCCTCCCCCTCCCCCTTCTTCCTCCCTCCTCCTCCCTCTCCTCCTCATCCCTCCTCCTCCATTCTCCTCCTCCCTCCTCCTCCTCTCTCTACCTCCTCCCTCCTCCTCCCTTCACATTCCTCCTCCTCCCTCTTCCTCCTCATCCCTCTTCCTCCTCCTCCTCTATCCTCCTCCCTCCTCCTCCTCCCTCTACCTCCTCCCTCCTCCTCCCTTCACATTCCTCCTCCTCCCTCTTCCTCCTCCTCCCTCTCATCCTCTTCCCTCCTTCTCCTCCTCCCTCTTCCTCCCTCCGCCTCCTCCCTCCTCCCGCTCTCTACTCCTCCCTCCTCCTTCTCCTCCCTCTTCCTGCTCCCTCCGCCTACTCTCTCCTCCTCCTCCTCCCTCTCCCTCCTCCTCCTCCCTCTCCTCCTCCTCCTGCGATCTCCTCCTCCCTCCTTCTCCCTCTTCCTCCTCCCTCCTCCTCCCCCTCCTCCTCCACCCTACTCCTCCCTCCTCTTCCTAATCCCTCCTCCTCCCTCCTATTCCTCCTGTCTCCTCCTCCCTCCTCCTCCCTCCTCTTCCCTCCTCCACCTCCCTCTTCCTCCTCCCTCCTCCATTTACCCAAGACAGACAGACATACAGATAGTCGGGAACGGGATCTTATATGACTACTTATATGATTTAAATGAGATGCTCTCCACCATGGGCTGGGCCGGGTCAGACAGACAGACAGACAGACAGACAGATAGACAGACAGACAGACAGACAGTCGGGAACGGGAGCTTATATGACTACTTATATGAATTAAATGAGATGCTCCCCACCAGGGTCTGGGCGAAGCCGGGCCGTGTCAGCTAGTACTGTATAAATAGATGTGTGTTACGTTAAGTCGTATGGGAGGCCAAGGTTGATGGGCCACTGTATGTAGTAATTTGAAGGGAGTTGTATTTTTTTGAAAATCTTCTCTTTAGAGAGAAGACAATTGTTTTATGGACTCTGAGTTTTAATGCCTCATATATAATATGTTTTTTTTCTTGATCAATTTGGTCCTGTAAAATGATTGTTATTATTTTAGAATAGGATTATTGTGTTCGTAGACTTTTACGTACAAACTATTGGTCCGTAAAAGAGACCAGTAGTATTAACTAACAATAGGTTAGGATGTATGTTGTATTATTTTAATATATACTTTTCTTTGAATGAGTTCTTTAATTAATATGTGGGGAAACATAAATGATGTAAAAAGTTTTGGGGGGGGGGTATGATGTTCTGTTTTGATTTTATTTCGCTTAACTCATAATGTAAGTGAATTGTCTTGTATGTTTGAAAATACATGTTGGAAATTAGTTAGGTTAAGTTTAATCTACAGGGTTTTGTCTGGAATAAAGACAATACATGGGGCTTTATTTTAGTCCTTCGTTCAGAAAATAGTAATAAACTACTGGGGACTAGAAGAGAGACATTTATTTGGGATCCTTCGTTCAGAAGATAGTAATAAACTACTGGGGACTAGAAGAGAGACATATTCTCCTTGTAAATAACAAGTTGATGTATATGCTACTAGCAAGGTTGCTGTGATAATCAGCGTTGAGAGGTTAAGTTGTGGAAACATAGGCCATACTTAGGTGACGGGGTTAATATACAAGTTTTGAACATAGCCTCCATGGGGTTTATAAGAGACGGGATTGAAGAAGAAGAAGTGGGTAACGTGTTGCCCCAGACAAATAATTAAACATGAATTGAATCCATGTTTGATTAGATACTGTAGATAACAGTACAATAATAAGTGTGAAATGTACATTGGGAACAAAATGACGTGGGGTTTTGAGGGTCCGTGTTATACAGACGAGAGTTAGGAGCAGTACATGGTTGCTGTTGATAACGGCATAAATTAACAACTGGAGGTTTGAGTAGGTCTGCCCATAATAAATGGACAGTAAGGGGGCAAGAGAGGTATATTATGTGAGGTGATCTGTATTGGAACAGGTCTTGATTTTTAATTGAGTCCTCGGGACGTGTTTTGTGGTTAACATTACATTGAGGTAAGGTTCAGACTTATAAAATTGGTAGTGTCTGTAATATATAGACAATTGTTTTTTGATGCTGTAGATAGCAGCGGAAACGTTTACCATAATGAGTGGTATTGTAGGAGATATAATTATTTTAGACTTTATTACATAAAGTCTCAAATGACATAGGAGGGTAAAGGAGTATGGTTTGGTAAAGGGGGTGTGTGATTTAGCTGAGTGTGGTCTTTGTGTGGAAGAGTTCTACTGCTTCTTTTAAATACCGGTGGCCACCGATTCTTTGTCTTTCTATTGTGTGAGAGTGATTACAGGTTGAAAGTAGAGAATTGGTAGTGTTGTTGAAGACAATGGGGAGTTGGTACCAGAAAGGTACAGTGTTGGAGTTTTTAAGCAGATTTCTTATGAAGAGGAGGAGGGGTTATTTCAACCATATGTGTTAAGACGTATTGTATATACTTGTTAAGTTGAGTTTTCAATGTTATTATGTAGTTGATATGAGTTATTAGGTTATGAAGAGGAAATAGTTTATAGTAGGGTACTAGATTGAAAATACGACAGGGAGAAGGGTTAAATGATATAATATTTGCTCCAAATTTGAGTTGGTTTGGGGAAGATTAGAAGAAATGTGGGAGTTAAGGAAAAAGAGGGAATAGATTAAGAGAGTTGGGAGTAAAGAATTTTTCCTTTGGGGGAAAAATTCTTTAGTAAACATAGGGAGGTGTAACAGAGGAAGGGGTTTTGGTAGTGTTTAGGTGGGAAATACTACAGCACTATTGAGCATCGGGGTCGAATGAGAGGAGAGATGCTCAATTCGTGACGTGGTTTGTTGTCAAAGGGGCAGTTACCATCAAGATACCGAGCAGAAAGGGTGCCACACTAATTCCAGCGGTCATCAACATGAATAAAGTATATTTGTAAAGATCACCCGCCAGACCACTCATGTTATGAGTTATCAGTTGAGTTGACTTCGTTACAGCACCCCAGATCAAAGAACTGGCACCAACTCGACCTGGTGCTCACTAAAAGCAGCAATCTCCGCAATGTACGGCTGACTCGCAGCTATCATAGTGCTGACTGCGACACCGACCATTCACTTGTTTCCAGCAAGGTGAAGATAAAGCCCAAGAGAATCTACAGAAGCAGAACAGAAGGAAGACCAGCAGCACCCAAAACAAAGAGATCAACAAATTCACCCAGGCTCTAGCGGAGACCGCCTGGTCCCACAAATGGAACTGCCACCGAGAAATGGAGTCATTTTTGCGACACCATCTACATTACAGCACTATCAACATTTGGCAAGAAGTAAACCAAGTCAACCGACTGGTTTGAAGCATACTCTGAAGAGATGCTCCCAGTCCTGGTGATAAAAGTGACATGCATTCTCAGTGTATAAAACATCACCTTCAGAGAAAGCATTGCAGGCATTGCAAATGGCCAGAAATAAGAGTATAACAGATGGCAAGAAAATGTGCGAACAGGTACTGGCTACAGCACTCTGTTCAAATTCAAACTTGTGCAGACACTGGAAATATAAATAAGAGGAATGTACGAGGGCATCAAGCAAGCTGTCAATCCATCAAAAAATAAGATGGCCCCTTTACGATCAACAGAGTAAAAGATCGAGCAAAACAAATGGATCGCTGGATAGAACACTACTCAGAGCTATACTCAGTGGAGAACACTGTCGAAGAATGACATGGAAGAACTGGCCAGAGAATTCAACACCATTATCCAGAGGGGTCAGGTCAAAGAAGAATGGCTACACAGCTACTTGCTGCCGCTGCCAAAACCGAACAAAGACCATTCTAAGATAAGCGGCTACAGAATCATTACGATGCAGAACACTGTTGGCAAGCTACTGGAGAAAATTGTAGCACACAGACTTGCTTGTGACTTGGAACAGCTCGGCTGCTTCCCGCCACACTTGGAGGATACAGACACAACAAAATGTCATGGCTGAATGCGGCGGTCTTTACTCAAGATGTTTACGAAGGATTTCAGGTCAGAGAAGAGACATGTGCGGCCGCCATAGACTTAGAGGACGCATATAACAGAGTATCTTTCGAGCACTTGATGCAAACCCTCCTCAGACTGAAAGTGCACCCTCACCTTGTACGATGGATAGCTGCAGTTCTGCTCCAAAGGAAGGTGGTGCTAAGATGCGGGAGTTGGTCTTCTGAGCCGATAACGATATGTCCAGGATTGTCGCAGGGTTCACCACTGTCACCAGTACTATTCAACGTGTATACGGTACCGATCATTGAACAACAGTTGGACGGGAGGGGTAGGACTGTCATTCGTTGACGACATCCTCGTGTATCGACAGGGTCGAGATAGACAGGCGGTTGCCAATGATATGCAGGGCGAACTAGATCGAATTTCCTCATGGTGTGCTGATGCCGATGCCCTTGTTAACCCTGCAAAGGCATCAGTTACATGGTTCTCACTAAACAACCATATTGTGAAAACAGACCTGCCGGCAGTAACAATGGATGGGAGCATTTTGAGTAGAACCCAGTCAATGACATATCTTGGCGTGAAGCTTGATCATGGCCTGTCCTTCAGAGATCATGTCGATTATGTCATAACGAAGACTCGAAAAGGTTTGTCAGCAATGAGAGTCATGGCGACTGCCAATATCGAACAAAGACTGCTAATACTTCTGTTCCAAGGACTTGTGCTTTCACGCATCGAGTATGCCCTGGCCATGCTCACTGTCAGCCCTACACAGATTGGAAGACTTGAAAAGGTACAAAACGAAGCCATGCGCATCATTTTCGGCTGCACGAGAGACACCAGCTGTGTAGCAATGAGATACCTCCTTGACTTCCCGACAATGGAACACAGGATCAAGATCTGGAGAGCTCGTGCATACTTAAAAATAAGTGCAGATGAGCAGCACCCTCTGCATGACGCTATATTCAGAGAAAAGGGTGACAGGCTAAAGAGGGGCAAATCATGGATGGGTCGGGCGGAAGATGTCGTCTGCAGTCTTACCAGTATCAACCCCGGCAAGGAATGGGTGCCGGTGCCTCCAGCCTTTAATTGCACTTTCTCCTGCATTATCACACTCGACACACGGTGCAGAGAGCAGAACCCTGCCGCTGTCAATGCAGAGGCTAACACGCTCATCTATGAACACTCAGATAGCCCCAAAGTGCTCATCTATACAGATGGATCTGTTGTAAAGCAGCAGAGAAGTGCGTGGGCATTTACAGCCCGTTCAGCGGGCCGAACCGTTCAAGAATCCAGTGGTGCCCACTCTATGACCACGAGCAGCATGACGATGGAGGTGATGGCAGTTACACAGGCTTTCATATGGCTGGAATCACAGCATTATACCAACGTGTGTGTACTAAGTGATTCAATGAGCATGATTCAGAAGGTCGAAGCTGGATCTGTACATAGACAGTGGACTGAGCCGCTGCGGAAGTCTGTTATCCGTAAAGTCACCTTCATCTTCATCCCGGGACATGCGGGAGTCGAGGGAAATGAACGAGCTGATAAACTGGCTGGCTCTGCACCCCCTGTAGATGGCCAGCCCATGGATCGTGCCGATGTTATTAACGTCCTCAAAGATATGGCGAGAACAGAGGACTTTGACGTCAGTGAATCCACATCGCTGTCCAGGATGAAAGACCTGGGAGTAAGAATCGGCACAGCCAGACGCGAGAGGTACATCGGGAAAACAAAGCGCCTCGTCAACCAACACAGAACTGGCACTATTAGCCACCGGACGCTGATGCTTATGCTGGGGGGGGAGGATCTGAGCACCTATGGACATGTCCGGAGTGCAATGAAGATACCCCAACTGATAACTGTCGGAGAAGAAGCCCTGGAAGCCATCGATCAACAGTCCACCATGCATGCCCTGGATAACGAACCATGCCTCACAGAAATCAGCGAAGCACTAGACATTCTCAAATCCGGCAAGGCACCAGGAAAAGATAGTATTCCACCTGAAATTTTAAAATGTAGCAAAGAAACAATCATCCCAGAACTGTATGCAATATTTCAGAAGAAAAATCAGTACCACAAGATATGAAAGACGCAAACATTGTTAATAGATTGACAGAGCGTACAAAAGGTCAAGTATATAAAGCTTGTGTTGGTAGTCCACCATGCATGCCCTGGATAACGAACCATGCCTCACAGAAATCAGCGAAGCACTAGACATTCTCAAATCCGGCAAGGCACCATATAAGAAAAAGATAGTATTCCACCTGAAATTTTAAAATGTAGCAAAGAAACAATCATCCCAGAACTGTATGCAATATTTCAGAAGAAAAATCAGTACCACAAGATATGAAAGACGCAAACATTGTTACCCTTTATAAAAACAAAGGCGACAGAAGTGACTGCAACAATTATCGCGGCATTTCCCTGCTCAGCATTACAGGCAAGATTTTTGCTCGAGTAATCCTTAAAAGGCTACACATTCTTGCTGAAAGAATCTACCCCAAATCACAGTGCGGATTTAGACCCAACAGGTCCACCATCGATATGATTTTCTCATTTCGGCAGCTCCAAGAGAAGTGCAGAGAACAGAGGAAGCCATTATATATTGCCTTCATCGAACTCACAAAGACATTTGACCTCGTGAGCAGAAAAAGCCTTTTTAAGATCCTTGAAAAGATAGGATGTCCACTCACCCTTCTTAGTCTCGTGAAATCATTTCACGAAAACATGCAGAGGACCATTCTATTTAACGGCTCAACATCCCAGTCATTCAGCATCAGCAGTGGAATAAAGCAGGGCTGTGTGCTTGCTCCTAGACTTTTTGGTATCTTCTTCGCCGTTCTCTAAAGGCAGGCATTTGGGACTGCCACTGAAGGCATATACCTCCACACAAGATCTGATGGCAAACATTTTAACCCATCAAGACTCAAGGCAAAGACCAAAATAAGATCAAGATGCGTAAGAGAACTACTTTTTGCAGATGATGCAGCACTGACTACTCATACAGCAGAAGATCTCCAACGGCTCATAGATCGTTTTGCAGCTGCCTGCAAAGACTTTGGGCTCACCATTAGCCTAAATAAAACACAGGTGATGGAACAAGATGCTGGTGCGCCTCCATCAATCAAAATTTCTAATTACGAATTGAAGGTCGTCCACGAGTTTGTGTATTTGGGGTCGCAAAATTTCTAATTACGAATTGAAGGTCGTCCACGAGTTTGTGTATTTGGGGTCGACAATATCAGATAATCTTTCATTAGAGACAGAAATCGACAGACGCATTGGAAAGGCAGCCACAACATTTTCCAGGCTAACTAAAAGAGTTTGGGAGAATAATAGATTGACAGAGTGTACAAAAGGTCAAGTATATAAAGCTTGTGTTGGTAGTACACTACTCTATGGGTCTGAATCCTAGACCCTGTACTCAAGACAAGAAAGAAAGTTGAATTCCTCATATGAGATGTCTGAGACATATCCTGGGCATATCATGGAAAGACCACATAACAAACAAACACGTGCTTGAAAGAGTGGATATTACCACAGTGCACTCCTTCCTCAAGCAGAGATGCCTCCGGTGGCTGGGCCATGTATCTTGAATGGAGGATGAACGTATTCCCAAAGATCTCCTATATGGAGAACTAGCCACAGGAAAGAGGCCAACCGGAAGACGCCAATTGCGATATAGGGATGTGTATAAACAAGATATGAAAACCCTTGGCATAGATCCAGACATGTGAGAAAGAGTTGCAACAGACAGATGTTCCTGGAGAAGAGATGTACGAAACGGACTGGTGCTCTTTGAGCACAATCTGATCCAACAAATTGAGGATAGGTGGCACAGGCTTAAAACGCAGACACTTATTGCAGGACCTGCCTCGTCTTACAGATGCAGAAACTGTGACAGGGATTGTCACTCTCGCATTGGACTATAGTCACCAGCGGTGCTGCCAGGTACCTCCCCAGTGGCACAACTCTATAGTCCTTCAGGACTGAAAGAGGCCTACTATATTGCGTTCAGTAGTCTGGTGACCTGGTCTATTCCATATTCTTCTAAGGCATTGATTATTTCTGTTGTGATGTTATTTGGACCTGGGGTCTTGTTAGTTTTCATATGGTTAAGAGCATTCTGAACTTCCATCTTCAAAATTGGTGGTCCTTTATTATTCTCTTGTATCATCATAAAGATCTTTCACATAATCTGACCACGCATGTAAAATCCGATTTTTTTATGTTATGGTTTTGCCATCTTTGGTTTTTAGGCAACTCATTGATGTGTGTGTTCTTTTGTTAATGGTGTCATTAATTATTTTGTGCATTAATTTGGTATTCCGGGTGTTGTGTTGGTTTGCAATTTTCCTGCTTCTTTTGCATCTTTGCATGGTTTCCCAATTTTCCTATGAGTCTCTTCATATTTTTCATGGTTAATTTTATTATTTCATCTTATTTCTATGAGTTTTAAGATGTCTTCCGTCTTACATTTCTTGCGTCCCATTATCTTTATCTTTGGGATGATCACAAACAGCTAAAAAATGTTGGAGTTGACTGCTACATGCTGTAAATATGCAAATAACTTTCTAACCTGGAATATGCTACTCTGTGTGAATATCAATGAAGAAGTCACTAACCAAGACCTTGATATAGAAACAAACAGTACATTATGCTGTGAGAGCTGTTAGTACCATACTAAGGGATTTAACTTTCTTTGTGAACACCTATGCAGAAGTCACTAACCAAAACTCTGAACATTATGCTATGGGGGATATTTATATATTTATATATATATATATATATATATATATATATATATATATATATATATATATATATATATATATATATATACCATACCAAGGGATTGAACTGCCCTTTGTGGCAAATTCCTCACAGTATGAACAAGCCCACAGAAAGCATCATAATGGTCTCTAAAGGCACAGCCTGTGATGAACAGGAAACCCAATATACAGAAGTGAGGCTAAGCAGTCATGTGCAGGTTATGGTGATCTCAAAATCAGAGCATCATGTACGGGTTCTGCATTAATGGAAGCCCCCTTGAGTGGTGGAGAATAACCATGTGTTGACTCTGTCTACTTTGAGTGCAGAATGGCATATCTTTCACTGTTCTGTGCTTGGTGGAGTGCATCCATATGGATGGAATGTGGATGACATCACCATTTGAGGCAATGGAATGTTCAAGAAACCAACTTGTGATGAAGTAATATGTTATAGCCCAGAGGCGCAAATATCGCACATCTGCTGTAAATGTGTACAATACAAATACAAAACCATAATAAACACATACAAAAAAATACTGGACAAATGCAGAAGAAAGAAAATAATACTTGAAATAGATAAAAACCGAAGTCTGATCTGTGTATAAATATATATTTCCTTAATAAAATTATACATAATCCAAGCTTATTACAGCAATCTAAGGTGACCTTGTTTGAACAAAAACTGAGAAAAAAAAAACATTTATATGACTCTGGGTTTGCAAAAGAAAGGAAAAAACCTCCTTTTAATTGCTACTTCTGCATTTTGGACATAAAATATGGCCAAATAAGATTTTCCGAACCGGTCATTTAGTTGGTGAACCTACCACAGAGACAGGCCAATAAATGAACCCCATGACAGTTATAGCATTAAACACTCAGTTTTAAACAAATATTTAAAAACGACAAATGTAATGCGGAGTGCGCAAAATTATTTCAAGGTATGTCTACGGAAATACATGACTACAAATAATTAATTCTATCTCTTCCCTCCCTCCCACACAAACATATAAAATAAAGCACTTTATCTAAAAGTGAATGCAGGATTTATGTTAAAATGTAAAATATACATACATCCAAGAAATGTAGCACACACAACATTTTGCCCCACAGCAGTTTCCGGCCATGGGACTGATGTGATGGGGCCATCACATTTTGCAGGCCTAAATGCACGTTGGAATAGGTCGCCATTCTTTCCCTCACTTAGCGAGACGACAAGCGCAGGTCTCGGAACTTACGTCTGACTGTGCCCACGATATTATCAGCACACCTTCTATCAAGTTTGCTAACGCGCCCGCTCATCTAAGAAATACACATGATAAATATCACATCTAAGTTGAAATAATATACACAATATTACTTTCCATTAATGAGTTAACGCAAATGACAATAAATGATCACAATAAAATCAATAAATCAGACCATATATCAATGTAAAGCAGTGTAATCAACATTGCAAATTGAAAATACTGATCAACAACAATAGAAATGTCACAAATGCCAACCGTATATCTAAGAATTTGCAACAATGGGAAGAAGACGAGTGTGCAGACTCTATGGATGACAATCCCTTTCAGATTAATATTCAAAATGTGGCAGATTTAGTCGCAGGATTATTAACCTGAGGCTGGGATGGGTACTAAATGGGAAGGGATAATGGCGAAGGAGACAGAAGAGACACAAGTAATTAAAAGGCAATTTACCGCCAGTTTGGCAAATGATGATTAAAAATGACATTTAGTAAATTTAGATGTATTTTTCAATACAATTGTAAAAATTCACTCACAAGACAAAGCTTGGCTGGAAAAAACATTGAATGCATTTTCGTTTCTCTCAAAGGCCAAAACGAAACAGTCAATAGAAAACAAACACATCTACACACTTATCTTTTCTAATGTCTGCTAGATAGGGTTTTGTTGAGGACTGAGAATTAGAGGTCATTTGTACTGGCAGTCACCAGAGTGTTATACAGCAAGCAAGTGGCAGTCACCACACAGTGTTGTACAGTGATCAAAGGGCAGTCACCATACTGTTGTACAGTGATCAAAGGGCAGTCACCACACAGTGTTGTACAGTGAACAAAGGGCAGTCACCACACAGTGTTGTACAGTGAACAAAGGGCAGTCACCACACAGTGTTGTACAGTGAACAAAGGGCAGTCCCCACACAGTGTTGTACAGTGATCAAAGGGCACCACACAGTGTTGTACACCGATCAAAGGGCAGTCACCACACAGTGTTGTACAGTGAACAAAGGGCAGTCACCACACAGTGTTGTACAGTGAACACACCACACAGTGTTGTACAGTGAACAAAGGACAGTCACCACACTGTTGTACAGTGATCAAAGGGCAGTCACCACACAGTGTTGTACAGTGAACAAAGGGCAGTCACCACACAGTGTTGTACAGTGAACAAAGGGCAGTCACCACACAGTGTTGTACAGTGAACAAAGGGCAGTCACCACACAGTGTTGTACAGTGATCAAAGGGCAGTCACCACACAGTGTTGTACAGCGATCAAAGGGCAGTCACCACACAGTGTTGTACAGTGAACAAAGGGCAGTCACCACACAGTGTTGTACAGTGAACAAAGGGCAGTCACCACACAGTGTTGTACAGTGAACAAAGGGCAGTCACCACACAGTGTTGTACAGTGAACAAAGGGCAGTCACCACACAGTGTTGTACAGTGAACAAAGGGCAGTCACCACACAGTGTTGTACAGTGAACAAAGGGCAGTCACCACACAGTGTTGTACAGTGAACAAAGGGCAGTCACCACACAGTATTGTACAGCAAGCAAAGGGCAGTGGTGCTGTACAGCAAGCAAAGGACAGCTAGTTCAGCAACTGTAATTTTAGTGGCGGATTGTTGTGATGGCAGTCTGGCAGCAGCCTTATGCATATATGCTTGTGTGCACAGTTGGTTATCCAGGTCTGCTGTCTGTTCCACTTTTCACATGGGGCAGTGAGGAGTATTTTTGTGCAACATTCATTGGCACAAGAATGGAGCATTATGGTATGTGAATTCGGAACCACGACCCACAACTAACAGGGACAACGAAAAGTACTTATTTAATGAAATCCCTCTTATAAAATGTAGATTTTTGTTTTGTTCTATCCGGTTCTTTATATCTCTGAAACATCTCCCATTATATGTCATCTTATTAGCTACAAACTTGGATTTTTGTACTTGCCCAAAATGAATACCAAGACTTTATTGCACATTTGGACATGGATAAAACATTTAATTATTCAATGTCTATAGTTCTCAAACATATCATTCTCCAGAAAGCAGAAAAACCAATGATCGAGTCCTACAAGAAAGAAATGAAAACCGTAAACTGACTGGAGAAATTAGACGTAGACAGTCAAAATATTTTGGTCACGTTATGAAAAGAAATAAATTGGAGAACCTACTGACAATTGGCAAGATCAAGGGGAAGGGAACAAGGGGGAAGGCAGAGAAGTAAATACCTGGATGGCTTGGCCACATGGTATGGTCGAGACAAGAACACTGAGCTGATTCACGACTCTGGTGATCGTGTGAGAAGGCGAATCATGACCGCCCATGCTTATCGGCATCTCGAATGTATAGTTTTCAAATATATATAGTTCTTATAGATACAGTTCTTAAATATGTATAATTCTGAAATATGTAAATTTCAACAACTGTATAGTTCTCACATAAATAGTTCTCAAATATCTATACTTCTCATACAATTCATAAATATTTAGTTCTCATATAAAATTGTTCCTTACATACCGCAAACCATCACTAACTTGCTATTTAAATTACACAATTTACAAAAAAATCCTGTGCTGAATACACCATGGTAGATGACAAATCTAATGGAATTAAATCAACAGTAGGCAACAACAATTGTTGAGTACTGAAAAGGTAAGGATTAGGCAAATATGGCATTTATGAAGCAATGCAACTGAACAGGTGATCGGTAACAACCTAAATAAGAAAAACAAAAACACACAACAGGAATGACAACATATGGCAGGAGGTCACATCAATATGGGAAAGAAAAGAAGACAAGACGGGTAAAATGTCATAAACTCATGAGCAGTTGTAAAATATGCTCCACTACATTCCACAAGAAAAGTATAAAAACAAAGACAATATATAAACTTATTCATTAATTAAGCCAACAACCAATGGTGAGGAGTAAACTAATTTATACATTAAACCTGTAGCCAATGATATTTAAAGTGACCCATTCATTAAATTAAGAAGCAATGATTACGTTTATAAACTGATTCATTCATTAAAATCAGAAACCAATGACAATGTCTCAACTGACACAGCCATATATAATTAATCTGTAAGTACAAGGGATTCATGCCTGGATATGTTATATCAACCCAACTAACCATGCTTCTTCATATTTTATGTAGTTACATAAAACATGGCCACCCACAAACGTACATTTACAACAGAGCCTTCTTGTCAACTTCACAAGCATAGGATGCACACATCACGTTTCAATAACATTCTAGCATGTGTCTCCTTTTCTCTTTAACAGCTATTTATTTCTAGCTTTACTGTTGTGTGCTAGATTCTATATAGGGCCCATACTGTTGTGTTCTAGGTTCTATATAGAGCCCATACTGTTGTGTGCTAGGTTCTATATAGAGCACACACTGGTGTTTGCTAGATTCTATATACAGCCCATACTATTGTGTGCTAGATTTTATACAGAATCCATAGTGTGCTAGATTCTATACAGAGCCTATACTGTTGTGTTCTAGATTATATATAGAGCCTATACTGTAATGTTCTAGATTATATATAGGGCTCATACTGTAATGTTCTAGATTCTATATAGAGCCCAAACTGCTGTGTTCTAGATTCTATACAGAGCCCATACTGGTGTTTGCTAGGTTTTATATAGAACCCATACTGTTGTGTGCTAGGTTCTATATACAGCCCATACTTGTGTTTGCTAGATTCTATATAGAGCCCATGCTGGTGTTTGCTAGGTTCTATATGGAGCCCATACTGTTGTGTGCTTGGTTCTATATATAGTACACACTGTTGTGTGCTAGGTTCTATATGAAACCCATACTGGTGTTTGCTAGATTCTATATAGAACCCATACCCCCTCTGCTGTCTGTCCACCGTGACGAGGTAGAGGGGCTTGTGCGTCCCAATGACCCCAAGAGCTATGCCGACAGTAGCACAGCTACTGGTAGGGCCACCCATGTCGGACAGGTCAAGGGAGAGGGACCAGACGAAGAGACACACAAACCTGCTGCCTTGTAGGTAGACTGGGGACAGTCAAAGGCTAGGGAAAGCATCCCGAATAAATGCTTGTCGAAATCGGATGTACTGAGCCACAGGCTTGACAAAGCAGTGCAACGTAAAACCTGCTGCCTTGTAGGTAGACTGGGGACAGTCAAAGGCTAGGGAAAGCATCCCGAATAAATGCTTGTCGAAATCGTATGTACTGAGCCACAGGCTTGACAAAGCAGTGCAACGTAACTTAATTCATGATGTCACAAATCAAAATTAATCGTTATGGTGCTAATCCCGTGAAGTCCCATCAGGCGGCGATAGTGCCGGGCCCCCTGCCTCGAGGGGGTCCACCCATGACTACTGGTGGTCACCTTCCCCTGTGCTGTGGAGTCAAGGCACAGAGGAGTAGGTTAAGAGCTATTGACCAAATACCCCGGACACTCAACATACTACAGTGGAATGCCGAAGGAGTTTACAAGAAGAAAGACTCCCTAACACAGCGTCTTCATAAAGATAGAATAGATGTGGCATGCATTCAAGAGACACACCTCAACGCCAATCACAAATTCTCAGTCAGAGGATATCAGGCCACACGTTTCGACCGCGAAGGACACAAAGGAGGAGTTCTAATACTTACACGAAATACAATACCTTGCAGCGAAGTATCTGTGATCTCTGACAACCAAACGGAAATTATAGGTGTTGATATAATGATAAAGGACGTGAAAATAAGAATCTACAATCTGTATAGCCCAGCAGATAAGGACCTTACACTCTCAAACATGAAAATAACTGACACAAACTGCATTATTGTCGGAGACTTTAATAGCCGTTCAGAAAGATGGGGATACCCAGATACTGACAAAAGAGGAGAAGAATTGGAGGACTGGGAAATAGACTCAAATCTCCATCTACTCAACAAAGCGGATGACACACCGAGCTTCTACTCCAGAAGATGGCTTACCACTTCTACTCCAGACTTAGCTTTCTGCACAGGAGACATCCTCCACAAAATTGATCGCCATGTGCTGGACCAATTAGCAGGTAGTGACCACAGACCAATCAAGCTTGTAATGAATATGGAGTATGTTCCACAGGAGCAAAAGCCCTTGACCCGCTGGAATTACAAACGAGCAGATTGGGACAGATTTGCCATACTAACAGACAAATATTGTGAAAACATAAATACACGATATGGCAACATAAAGCAAATGGTGGAAAGTCTAAACAGAGCGATAATACAGGCAGCCACGGAGTCCATTCCAAGAGGAGCGAGGAAAAATTACAAACCATACTGGACTGAAGAACTACAAAGTTTGGAGGACAAAGTTGAAGATGCCAGGAAGACAGCAGAGAGAGAACAAACAATTGAAGCGAACATCTCTCTCAAAGCCATCTCAGCAAAATATAAAAGAACAGTAAATCAAACAACAAGACATTGTTGGAGGGAAAAAACAGAAAACCTGAATTTTGACAGGGATGGAAACAAACTATGGAAACTAGTGAAAGCCATGAACAATGAAGGACCTAGCAACAAACAAATAACAATTAAACAAGGAAATGCCTTGCTTACAGGAAAAAAGGCTGCAAATGCACTAATGGAACACTATGCAAATGCAAACCACATTGATATTACAACCAAACAGAAGAAAGCAATCAAAGATAAACAGATACATCATACAAATACAGAGACAGCAGCAGAATATATGATGGCAAATCTAACAATGGAAGAAATGGAACAGGCCATGAATACCCTAAAAAAGAAGAAATCACCAGGAAAGGATGGAATCACAAATGAAATGCTAATAGGACTAGGCACTAAGGCAAAAAAGAAACTACTAGCAGTCCTAAATTACAGCTGGAAGAGGGGAATAGTCCCACAGGCATGGAAAGAAGCTATACTAATACCAATCCCAAAGAAAGGAAAAGACCTGGAAGAACCAAATGGCTATCGACCTATCAGTCTACTTAGCTGTGTAGGAAAATTAATGGAACGCATTATCAATGGCAGGCTAACATGGCATCTGGAAGAAAACAAACTCTTAACACCACACCAAGCAGGATTCAGAAAGTACAGATCCACTGAAGATCAAATAACCTATATAGCTCAGGAAATAGAGGATGCCTTCCAAGAGAAAAAGCACACACTAGCAGTCTGGATAGATTTAGAAAAAGCATTTGATAAAGTATGGAAGGAAGGACTGAAAGTAAAACTGCAAAACATGCATGTTTGTGGAAAAATGTATAAATGGATCAGCCACTACCTTGAGAACAGAACTGCCAGGACAAAAGTACAAGGACAAACCAGCAAAATGATGCTGTTGGAGCAAGGTGTCCCCCAAGGAGGAGTTCTTTCACCAACATTATTCCTAGCATATATAAACGACATCACAGAAAATTTTCCAGCCAGAGTACACACATCATCCTTTGCAGATGACCTAGCCATATGGACATCTGAAGAATATATTAGTACAGCTAACAGCAGAATACAGCAAGCCCTATTAGCGCTAGAGGACTGGTCAAAATCATGGCTAGTGAAGATAAGTGAGGAGAAAACAACATGCACAGTGTTCTCCCTCTCAACTAAAACTCAGCAACCTAAGCTGGTATTGAATGGAAAAATATTGCGCCATGAAGAAAATCCAAACTATCTAGGAGTCACCTTTGATCGTCGCCTGACATGGAAGACACAGGTTGAGAAAAATCGAACAAGAGCAAGGCAAAGAATGGCAATCATGAAAAAGCTTGCTGGTACAACGTGGGGAGCAGATGAGAAAGTTCTCAAGAAGTTATATACTGGACGGGTGAGGCCAGTACTGGAATATGGCATTGCAGCTTGGGCAACAGCAGCTAAGTCAAACTTTAACAAAATAAGTAGAGTCCAAAATCAAGGAATGCGAATCATAACTGGAAGCCTGAAGACAACGCCTATTAATGAACTAGAAAAGATCACTTGTTTACAACCAATGCAGGATAGAAGAGATAGCAGAGCCCAGCAACAAGCAGAAAAATTTAGAAGATTGACAGACCACCCTATGTATAAAAGGTTTAGTGGTTTTGGAAAGGGACGACTGAAGCGTAGCAACTTTGTAGAAACTGCAAAACGAAAAATTAGGGCAGATCCCATACTTAACATATCAACAGTCAAACCTATTTACAATGCAGACAAGTTCCCAGCTTGGAGACAGCAGCAACTGCCTGAGATGATAGAAAACATTCCTGGTATTGAGAAAAAGAACACTCAGCATGAAACCGAAAGAAGAGAAATAACCCTAAACTACATAAAAGAACATTACCCAAGCAGCAATTGGACCCATGCATATACAGATGGATCAGCCAAAAATTCAATAGAGAATGGAGGAGGAGGAATTCTCCTAAATTTAAAAAATGGAGTGAAAAAAACACATTCAGTGGCAACTGGAAAGTTTTCAAGTAACTTCAAAGCGGAGGTAGAGGCTCTGAAAACTGCAGCAGAAATGCTCTTGATGGAGGAAAATAAAGAGAAGCAAATAGCTATCTTCACAGATGCAAAGTCAGCTGTCTCAATACTGAAGAGCAATAACAGCACAGAAATAGCTGACCTAAGAGCAGCACTCCATGGTCTATGCCAGAAATCCAAAAAAGTTGTAATACAGTGGATCCCATCACATTGCAGTATACCTGGAAATGAAGAGGCTGACAGACTGGCAAAAGAGGGCGGACGACTACCACAGCCTGACATAGACATAACCTATAACGAGGCAAAGAGGTTGATAAAAAGCACCTATAGAACCAAATGGGAATCAGAGCATCCAGGCCACCAGAAGGATGATGCATATTACAAACTCGACAGAAGAGAACAAGTAGCAATCTTCAGACTCCGCACAGGACATAACAGGCTGAAATACCACTTGTTCAATAAACTAAAGATAGGAGATACCGATGAATGTAATTGTCGAACTGGAAAAATGACAGCAAAACATTTGCTTCAGGATTGCCCAATATATGCAGAACAGAGAAAGATATTTTGGCCCACACCTGCTTCCTTTGAGGACAAGCTCTATGGAGATATCAACAAGCTCAAGTTGACCGTAGCTTACTTTAACTACATACAGGTTGACATTTAAAGGTGTATGAAGAAGTATTCAGACTGCCACACTTCATACCACAGGTATGTCGGTTACAAAAGCCTCCCAGAGGCATGAAATGGAATATTGCTGGATAGGAGATCCATTACGTGGAAAGTCCGAACCAAAAGCTCACTGTGTGGGCTTTCAAAAAAGGTGGAAAAAGTGTCCTAGTGGCACGAAATGGAATATTGCTTGGATAGCAAATCCATTATGTGGAAAGTCCGAATCAAAAGCTCACTGTGTGGGCTTTCAAAAAAGGTGGAAAAGTGTCCTAGTGGCATGAAATGGAATGTTGCTCGGATAGCAAATCCATTGTGCGGAAAGTCCGAATCGAAAGCTCACTGTGTGGATGTCATCTGCACACTGCATTCTTCTGGTTTCCGGTAGAACAGCCTATGGTGAACGGAAGGCCCAATATACGGAAGTGAGGCTAAGCAGCCATGTGCAGGACGTGACGATTCCTTGGGTGAGCCCAGTACCAGAGCGCTGTGTGTTGGCTCTGCAAGTATGGAAGCCTCCTTGGATGGCGGGGAATGCCCATGGTCTGCCCCTGCCTTCCCTTGAGGGCTGACCAGGATCTCTTAGGCTGTTCTATATGGGCCAGCTAGGATGGGAGATAACACCACAACAGTGAGAGTCAAACGTCCTAAGAAACCCCCGGGAAGGTTAACCCGGTCAACAAATGCCCGCAGAAGTCGGATGTGTCGGCCTAACGGCGCAAGAACGCAGCTCTGCTGTAAACAGGCACAACGCAATCACATCCGAAAAAAAACTCCGGATGAACGAAGAAGAAGAACCCATACTGTTGTGAGCTAGATTCTATATAATACCCATACTGTTGTGTGCTAGATTCTTTATAGAGCACATGCTGTTATGTGCTAGGTTCTATATATATATATAGAACCCATACTGTTGTGTGCTAGATTCTATATAGAGCCCATACTGTTGTGTGCAATGGTGTCTGTGGGTCAGGGGTAGTGAACACAGTTTCACAATGCCAGCTTACCAAGTTCAAAGTCAGAGGCAGATGATCAGGGAGAATGTCACTCTGTGCTTGCTCACATGGCATAATCGGGATAAGAAAACAGACTTGATCGAGACCAATCATCGTGTGAGATGGTGAACCATGATTTCCTCCCTTACCAACATGGCATATAATAACAGTCATCATCACGATGACCAGGTTCTGCCATTTATTTCTCAATAAAACATAAACTCTCCTTTTCTTGCCATCTCTTATGGCTCCTGTCATGTGCTTCCCACATTACTCATCTTGTAGCTCCTATGTCTTTCTCAAATAACTCATCTCTGTCTCAAACTTGATTCTGTATAGATTTTAAAAAGACCAAAAAAAAAAATAATGGGGGGGGGGGTGTTAAGAAAGAACAGCCCCCCCCCCCCCCCCCCCCCATATAGTTAGCCACTTTAGCAACATTTTCTAAATTGCTTTTTAATTATATAACCTGCATAGTTGGATACTTCTTGATAAAAAACAAATCCACTAGTACTTTATTCAAGGCTGTATGTAGGTCAATTCTAAGTAGAGATATTAACATTTATGTGTCAGTTTATCATTTAACATGAACAAAGAGGACAATATGATTTTAGCACTTTGGAAAAGAGTGTCCTACACACTCACACCACTGTTGTAACACATACCGTTCAAGGGAGATTAAAACTGCCGATGTTTCCTAACTAAGGGAAAAATAACTGCTACCGATTTTATATATATATATATATATATATATATATATATATATATATATATATATATATATATATATTCTTCTTCTTCTTCTTCAGCGTTCCGAGCCATTGAGGTTCTTTGCTGCAAATACAATCCGTCTCCATTCGTCTCTCTGGTGGACCTTCTCTTGCCAGTCGTTGATATATATATATATATATATATATATATATATATATATATATATATATATATATATATATATATATATATATATATATATATATATATATGCACACACACACATGCACAGTGATGTATACACACAAGCTGTGTTGACATCAGTCAGCACATGCTGTCTGTCAGCGCGAGACCGTGAACGTAGATTCATTTTGACCAGAGAATTTGTGTTAAAAAGTTGCAATATTATCAATGATCTTGTCTGTGTAGAGTGATGAAAAATTACACATAAACACAATAATGGGTGTTGAATGTACACATGCATTCATTATCATGTTATTTGCTCTGAATATTTCACAACAATATCACATGTTCATAGCTGGAATATGACAAGGAAAACTATCTCCCGCCATTGAAATACCACATTACAGCTTGTGATCTTCATAATTTTAGTGTGAAATTGATTGTCAACTTAAATGGTCGAAAATTATAAAATACATGTAAAAATGGATGCTAAATTTAATAATACATAGTAGAACAATGTAATATGTCTCATAAAACGGTATTTACGGGTTTACTTACTGCTTAGAATAGACAGCCTGATTCTCTGATATAACAAGGATTCCAGAAGCGCCAGAAATACAGAACACAAAGCGAGGAGGGAAAAACTATATCAAGTAATCAGTGTCTGTTTTAACACGATCTTGAAATAATCGGGGAATTTAACATCATGAGTATGCTTAATGTCATATTGGAGACACAAAAACAAATAATCGAAGGCCACAGCAAAAAAAAAAATCTGGTTAAATTTGGCAAACCTGACCCGTAATGCCAACTTACAGTTCATTTGCCTTGGGGGATTTCACAGTAAGGATTTGCTCATTGTTAACCGGTTTTCTCTAGATCCAACTAGTCATGTGTTTGTGGAGGTTAAAAAATAAAATAAAATAAATTTAGCACCAAACTTAGAATATTCAATTCTAATGTTAAATTAGTGCTACTGAATGATCAGACAGATAGAGAACGACTAATAAACTAGAAACACTCATTGATTGATGCTTGTGCACAATGGGCCTAAAATGGTATGACAGAATCACCAGTGTGGAGCTCATGGAGAGAAATGAATAAACACTAGTGAATCAAGAGATGAAGAAAAGACGCTGGTGCTGGATAGATCATTGAGACAAATGAGAGAATAGTATAACTAGAAAGGCCTTTGTCTGGAATCAACAGAGTAAAAGAAATAGATGAAGATCCAAACAAAAAAAAGCAAACAAACACATGAACAAGAGAAATAGAGACCAAAATGAATAATATAGGGAGGAAATGAACAGAGCAGCTTGGGATAGCTAAGAACAGGACGATCTGGAATGAATTTGGTTGAAGGCTTATACCCCAGTAGGGGATACAGGGTGAAAGAGAAAGAAGAAAGAAGTCGTGTTTACCAAGTTTGTGTTTGATATTTTCTCTCCTCTTTCTCCACCCTCTCTTCCTATCACAAATCAGTCCTGCTTCACATTACTTTGAAACCTGCTTCTAGAACAACCACAACAATCTCTCAACATATTATCTCTTGCCTTTCTCATGTCCAATCTGTTAATGGCATTGAAATATGAGGAATCCATGAGTACAAGCCATGTACATTCACAAAAATTACAATCTTTTAAAACTTGAAAAGATCAACTGTAAAATAATGTTCACTGCAATTCTGTAAAATATATACATCCAAAATGATTGTTTAAAACTGCACAATGGCTTCATGGAACACTGTATTTAGAAAATTAACTGAATTTGAATGCACTTTCTGTATTGAGAAAACAAACATAAATGCCAAGATGATATACATGAAGCAGAAAATACACAAAATGTCACGATGATGATGTCAGACATGTAGCAGAAAACATACAAATGTCATGAAGATGACATTAGACATGCAGCTGCAAATACACAAATGTCACAATGATAACATCAGACATGTAGCAGAAGACGCACGACACGAGGAAGATATATAACATGGAGAAGTGGTGTGGTTATTTGGTGTCACAGTCAATGGGAAATGTTTTGATGAAAATTGCTGGCCCCACTGTCAGGAAAATCTAACCTGACTTTGTGCCGTAGTGGTCTGACAGGCAGATATATAAAGCTAATCCACCTTGAAGGAAAATTGTAGTACAGCATGGTTTTCAAGAGTAAGTGCTCTATATGGTTGGCCAGGGTTGGTACTCTGCTTAATTTGCCAGGGCTGGTGTACTGCTTTGCATATATACATGCTACTCTTCATATAAACCAAAGCAAAAGTCACTAATGAAGACCTTAATAATGGAAACAAACAGCAAAGTACACTATAAGAAAAAGCCATTGGCACTTTGCTGTGGAATCAAATTTCTAGATGTGAGGAAGTCATCCAAGTCCCAAATATATGAAGTGAGGCAAAGCAGCATGTGCAGAGCCCAACAGTTCCATGGATGAGCCCTGTATTTAAGCATCATGTGATGGCCCCTTGAATGGCAGGGAATGCCCAGGTCCTGCCACTGCCTTCCCAACCAGCATGGGTGCGACAGTTTTGGGCGGGCCTGATGGAAGGCATCACCAGAAGGTGGAAGGATGAAGATGACATCACCACTTTGTGGTCATGGACCGTGCTATGAAACTACTCAGTCAACAAGGGCCAGGAAGAAGTTGGAAATGTCAACCGAATGGTGCAAATATCGCAGCTCTGCTGTGAACAGACACTAAGCAATTATGCCCCAAACTAAAATATACAGGATGACCACAGAATAGGAAGAAGAAGCATGCAGTGGAACAAAGAAAAATGTCATAGGGATGGCATCAGATATACAGCAGGAAACACACAAGTACTATAATGATGATGACATGAGACATGTAGCAGAAAACACACAAATATCATGATGATATCAGACATGTAGAAGAAAACATAAATGTCATATCATCAGATATCTAGAAGAAAACACAAATATCAAGGTGATGATGACATCAAACATGCAAATGTCATGGTGGTAATAACATCAAACATGTAAAAGTAAACACATAAATGTCATGATGGTGATATCAGACATGAAGAAAAAAATACACACATGTCACGATACTGTTCTCAAGCAATACTGGAATGTCACAGCTGCATCTCTTTATGGGATGTACATTGTCAAGATGGACCATGGGAACACTATCAACCAATGAGAAGAGAGTTGACACAAATACTTTCACATAAACACATAATACTGAAATCCAACCATGGACAATTCCATGACTGCCCACCTCCCTTGAGTTATGCCCCAAGACACTGCAGTACAACATTCATTCATTCAGTAGCATGTCCTTTGTAGAACCTCGCTCCTTTAACAATCTTTCGGAAAACCTCTCGATCATAAGCAAGATGTCCCGTGTCCGATACACCCATCTGGAGATCATCCGCCACATCATGTACCCATCTTCTCTTTGGCCTTCCTCTTCCTCTCTTCCCAGGCATATACCCCTCCATTATTGTTCTCTCCAAACTTTCACAACGTTTCTAGTGACCAAAATATTTCAATTTTCTTTGTTATATCGTCTTTAATAGCCAACCTTCTTCAATATTCAGCTCCTGAAGTATGGATGCATTTGTTCTTTTCTTTACCCAAGATATTCTTAGAACTCGTCTATAACATTTATATTCAAAGGCATTTATGCGCTGTTCAACTTGTTTAGTAAGTGTCCAGGTCTCACAGGCTTATGTTGCAATGGGAAAGATACATGCTCTTAAAAATCTAATGTTTGTAGTTCTGTCTGTCCCATTTCATAATTTATTCAGTTGTTTTAGTCTTTGAAGGGCAACTGATAGTCTTCGTTTAATTTCTTTCATTGTGTCACTATTGTTGGTAATCAATGACCCAAGATATTCACAATTTTCCACCACCTCCAACCTTTCCTCATTAACATATATTTCTTATCTTTGTTTTTGCTATGTTAAGATATAAGTTGTGATTTTCACTATTCAACTGGGTTGAGGCTATTAGGTTTTCTATACCAGTCTGTGTTGTGGATAGTAATACTGCATCATCAGCATACCGAATCTCTGGTATGTCATGACAACCGATATTTAGGGCATCATTTAGCTCCCTGTTAATATCATTTCTTAAATTTCTCATTATAATTTTGGCGTACAGGTTAATCAAATAGGGGGACAGCACAAATCCCTGACGGACTCCTTGCTTGATGTCAAACCAATCTGATGTCTCGCCATCTATTCTAACCGCTGCTTGTTGATCTAGATAGAGCATTCTTATGAGTTGTACTACATGTGATGGAAAGCCCATATTCCTCATGATTTCCCAAAGTTTCTGATGTTGTACACTGTCAAATAAATACCTTTGAATAATCCACAAAACATGAGAATAGGTTTACATTAAAATTCTCTGCACTTCTCTATTATTAATCGCATATTGAGAATGTGATCGCTTGTTCTTCCTCATCTAAATTCAGCTTGAACCACGTTAATTTCTTCTTTCATTTTCTTACGAAGTCTTCCCATTATGATTTTTAGTAGAATTTTACTTGCATGACTGATCAGGGCAACAGTTCTATAGTTGGTGCACAATTTCAGGTTGCCCTTTCGGTATTGGAATGAAGACAGTTCTATTCCAATCTTTTGGCCATATACCAATAAATATGTGATAAATTTGGGTGCTTTCTTTCCCTCCCGCTTTAATTAGTTCAGCTGGTATCTCATCACATCCAGGTGATCTACTATTCTTCAACTCTTAAACTTCTGGTATGCTGATGCCACTGTAGCGGGTTCAACCCCTACACTGATCACTTGGACTAAAATGTTGACTTCTTGTCCTTGACTTGGGGATGGGAATTATAAGTACCTAAAAAGACAGAGTGGATTCGTCGGTGGGACACTGGTAAAAGGGAAAGCTAATCCACATGCAAAAATCAGCCCAGCTCACTAGAAGTAGTAGCGTGTGTATGGACTAAGCGTGAGAAGTGAATGCACAAAAATAAAAAAATCAAATATCTCATCACTTTAAATCAGCGTATGAACTGAATACATTCCAGGTATAATTTAAAGTTCCTTGTTGTGTGGAATGTAACATATCTTGTACAATGCATGAAGCAGGGGAACTGGCCAAAGATCCAGAGCCTTTCTGACCTGCCATGATGAGTGTGACATTGTGCAAGGGATCTGCTACATGAAGACGTTGTGTCTCAATGCACTCTACCGTTAGATAAATGTATACCACGGATTCCGTGGCTCCAGCAGTGAACCACCAGGGGAACCTTAAAAACTGCACTTGTGTTCTAAATTAAGAGAAACCCACTGCAATCACAGCATGAAACAGCTTGACTCAACTTCGTGCATGAATGTGTACACACACATTATATATTCATATATACAGACCCTTAGTGATCAACAGTGAATAATTTTATGTCAATGAAGGGGTCAGACAGCCCCATTCTCAACCGTAACCAGTATGATAAAATTAAAATAAATAACCATACAGACAATGATGAATGAGCATATGGAAGAAAAAACAAAAACAAAGATAGTACAATTAAAAAGAAGAAAAGGTTACAAATGGCACATCTCTAGACTTTATACGACTGCATATATTTTGCACAAGTTCTAAAATAAAATACAACCATGTAGTTCCCAGAACAACAGTATGCAGGTCCCCCAAAACCATCTCTCCAAAACATACACATAAAATCAAACAGAATGATACATTATATAATTATTCAATCCTAGTGCCTGCACAAAATGCTCAGCTAATCCTTAAATACTTTCCCCAACATTCATACCAGGCCAGCAGACCTCTATTAAGATCGCGTCTTACCGATTTAAAAATTCCATAAAATCATCTTTGTTTTCATGAGTTGTGCGGGTGGGTCGTCCCAGGTTGGACCTGGATCCAAGTTTGACTTTCAGCTCTAGAAAGATGGGGCCCTTGGCTTTATGCAGATACTTCACCTTTTCTTCTATATCATCTGCCGTGTAAGCTACTAATGCCTACAAGAAAACAACAGAAATAATAATCGATGAATTTCATACAATAGACACCAGGAAAGTTACAAAGTGGGAATACTGTAAAAACCTACTGTTGCAAGGATAATGTCACAGAAGCTCAAAATCACTGAAACAATAGACAAGTCTGCATTTTAAACTAGCAACAAAAGTCTTTTTAAAAAAAATGCAGGAAGACAAAGAATAAGATAATAATGAAGTAGTGGTGGTAATGGAAGAAGAACAAGAAGCGCTGCAACAGAATATGAAGAGAGGAAGACACACCCCCCCCCCCCCCCCCAAAAAAAAAAGTAGAAGAAGAAAAGAAGAGGCTGAAGGAACACAAACTTTATTTTAAAAGGGTCACAAATTTGGCGCCCAGGCCAGTATTACATTTGGCCCTTTCAACCACCCATCTTTAGTAGATCAATTATATGTTATCTATTATGCATGTTACACTCACATAGTAAAAAAAACATGGTAATAGCATTACTGTGGAAGAGAAGAAAAAGAGAAGAAGATGATGATGAACCAGAAGAAGAAGAGGAAGAAGATGAAAAATAGAAGAAGAAGGAAGCAGCTGCAGAAGCAGATGAAAACAGAAAAAGGAGGAAGCAGCTGCAGAAGGAGGAGGGAGAGGAAGCAGCTGCAAAAGGAGGAGGAGGAGGCAGCAGCTGTAGAAGCAGAAGCAGAAGAAGTTTAGTTTTAGTTTTAAGGATCAACATCACGGCACGCGGGTGCAACCCATAAGTGCTCCGTTCTCCTCCTAACTCAAACCTGAGTCTGGAGAAACTCAGCTCAGTGCACGAACTCCGTAGCACCGCCGAGGATCCTGAAATACTTGGGTAGATTTTTAACTCGAAATTTTGCCCGGGCAGCGCCGTTAGGCTACTCTTTTTCAATTTCCAACTGCCAAGGGATTTTTTACGTGCGCAACAATACACACAGGCGTCCGATCTCACTACCCAGAGACCAGGGGAAATTACTGGAAGTCCCGGTGGATTTTTTAAATAAATCTTGGTCCTCACCGGGGCCTGAACCCGGGACCTCCAGCACTCGAGGCGGACACCATACCTCGAGACCACGCAGCCCCCACGCAGAAGAAGAAGAAGAAGAAGAAGAAGAAGAAGAAGAAGAAGAAGAAGAAGGATGTTCTTAGTGGCATGGTGAAGAAGAAGAAGAAGAAGAAGAAGAAGAAGAAGAAGAAGAAGAAGAAGAAGAAGAAGAAGAAGAAGAAGAAGAAGAAGAAGAAGAAGAAGAAGAAGAAGAAGAAGAAGGAGGAGGAAGAGGAGGAAGCAGCTGCAGAAGAAGAAAAAATGAGGAGGAAGCAGCTACAGAATAATAATAACAATAATAATAATGAACTATGGGTTTATACTTTGCTGTATTCGTCTTACCTCCCTGTAGCCACACCCTTTAGCAATTTGCCCCAGATCAAATGCATCATGATTTGCTGCTTCTGTTGGCTGACCACCAACAGAGTCATGGGCACCATTGTTGAAGACAATGTGCTTAAAATTCTCTGGACCCTGTTGTCCAATCGTTGCAAGGGAGCCCATATGCATAAGGAGAGCCCCATCACCATCAAGACAGAAGATCTGTAGATGAATAAAGTAGAGGTCAGTCTCTATCAAGACAGAACATCTGTAGATTAATGATGTAGAGAGTCAGTCAAGACAGAACATCTGTAGATTAATGATGTAGAGGATAAAGACAAAAGACAAGATCCATAGATTAATAAACTAGAGTGTTAATCACTATCAAGACAGAAGATCTGTAGATTAATGAAGTAGAGAGTCAATCATTAACAAGACAGAAGATCTGTGGATTAATGAAGTACACAGTAAGTCAATAGCAAGACACATGATCTATAGATTAATGAAGTACACAGTAAACTAAGCCCATGTGTTACCGGTCACATAAGGGAAGCAATGAATAGGCCCTTAAGCAACACATGCCCACCAATCTTATTCTCTGCTATCTCCTGCAGCTCACTCCATGTCCTCCCCATATTATTCACTTGTCCCCATTTCTCTTCTCTGTGTTTCTAGGTCTCTCTCTATTTCACTTGTCCTGTGTGTTCCAGTGAAAGGACTGTCTAGCTACACTACTCTCAGATGTACTCAACATGTGTCCTATCCAGGGCTAGCATTATTCCCTCACCTTTTCATCTGCTGGAATCTGTCTAGTTTTCTTCAGCCAAAACCCAACAAATCATAAACACATCTTAAGGAAGAAGAGGTCAGCATGGCCGAATGGATATGAACATGCATTCTTAAACAGATGGACTAAAATGTTGACCTATCGTTGACTTGGGAACATAAATTACAAGAACCTCTGAAGTCAGAGTGGGTTCACCTGATGACAACGGACACTGGTAATTGGGAAAGCTAATTCACACACAAAAGTCAGTCCAAAGTGACTAGAAGTAGTGTGTACGGACTACGCTTGAGTTCAAAGCAAGTGAGCGCACACAAAAGAAAACAAAAAGAATAACTCAGCCAACCATGAAGAAGAAGGGGCTCTTCTAGAAGAGGCAGGATATGATGCGGAAAAGAACCTGCAGATTAATGTAGGGTAAATGAAACCTCAAACAATACTGCCACAGGGAGCAGCAACTCATCACATGGTTGTACACAAACATCAAGTTATGTCACAAACATCAAGTTATGTCACGTACATGCAAGTTGTTTTAACTAGACATATGTTGGTGAATGGGAGACTGTTAAAACAAGCCACCTTCTTCTTCTTTTGCCATGTCATGTTCATGTCATAGTTTATCTTTAACTTTCTCATGGGTCTGACACTGTCTATCTTTAGTTCTGTTATTCCCAGTTTCACACTTGAGCTTCTCCCCATTACTGCTACCCATAAAGTCATGCACTCATCCTTCATCTTCCCCTTTGTAAACATTCCTATTATGTATTAATGCACATATATTGTGTTTTAATTTCAAATTAATTTACTAATGTTTATGTTTGTATTGTTCTCAACAAAGGTAGTGACTACCAAAACATTGGGCAGTTGTGTTGTTATTCATACTTGTCTTTGTTTTATTTTATTATTTTCTTCTATTTCCCCTACCTTGATTATTCTGTTTACCTGGACCGAGGCCCTAGTCAGAAATGTACATGTCTTTAGTTTTTATTGTTTCTCTGCAGGAACTAAAATTATCTTTGTGCTTCATTATATATTGCAATATCCTACTGCAGTCACGATCTTTCTTAAGCTATATGGCTAGCTGTTCTTAGTGGCATGGTGAATAGTGCACTAACCTAGCAGCATAATGTTGTAGGTTTTAATCCTCACCAAAAGTAAGGTTTCTCTCTTTGTAATCTCATGTTATTTCTGGAATCGACCTAGCCTTTTGAAAATAATTACTAGATGTATCTAGGGTGATAAGAGAAAGGAGTCGGTTGCCCCACATCATAATAGAATGATCTGTGAGTGGCACCTTGCAGTCTTGACAGACCAAAGTATGTGAGTTGGGATGTGGCCAGAATTCCATCACAATGCCTGGGCAGAGCTTCAGAGAAACATGTGGTGCCCAAACGACATGTTCCCTCTCTTGGCCTTGCCTTATGTTTTCCAGAGGAATGGGTAACCAATACGTCTGGCACAAGGTAGGCTGCAGACGCTGGCGGCTCAGCGTCAAACCTCAGAGACCTCGCCTCCACGACCAGGTGGATAGTGGTGGCCAGACACTGGAACCCAAGGGACCTGACTTTAGAAAGGGGACTTGGAGATCTGACATATTCTTCTAACTCAATCTGACCTGATATGATTCGCTGTGAGGATGCAATGCATTTTTACAAAATAAGAACAGGATGGTACGTTGTCTGTAATAATGTCCCAACACACTGTAATAATGTCCCAACAAATTACAATAATGTCTAGACGCATTGTCTGCAATAATGTCCCGACACATTGTCTGCAATAATGTCCCAACAGATTGTCTGCAATAATTTCCCAACACACTGTAATAATGTCCCAACAAATTACAATAATGTCCCAACACACTGTCTGCAATAATTTCCCGACACATTGTCTGCAATAATGTCCCAACACACTGTCTGCAATAATGTCCCAACACATTGTCTGCAATAATGTCCTGAAACATTGGAATAATATCCCATACACACTGTCTGCAATAATGTCCCAACACATTGTCTGCAATAATTTCCCGACACATTGTCTGCAATAATGTCCCAACACACTGTCTGCAATAATGTCCCAACACATTGTCTGCAATAATGTCCCAACACACTGTCTGCAATAATTTCCCAACACATTGTCTGCAATAATTTCCCGACACATTGTCTGCAATAATGTCCCGACACATTGTCTGCAATAATGTCCCGACACATTGTCTGCAATAATGTCCCAACACATTGTCTGCAATAATGTCCCAACACACTGTCTGCAATAATGTCCCAACACATTGTCTGCAATAATGTCCCAACACACTGTCTGCAATAATGTCCCGACACACTGTCTGCAATAATGTCCCACCACACTGTCTGCAATAATGTCCCGACACACTGTATGCAATAATGTCCCGACACATTGTCTGCAATAATGTCCCGACACATTGTCTGCAATAATGTCCTGAAACATTGGAATAATATCCCATACACTGTCTGCAATAAAGTCCTGGAAACTGTAATACTTTGGCCATATTAAACATCACAGTGGTTTGGAAAGAACGATGGAAGGTGTGGTTACTGAAAGAAGAGGCTGGGCTCCATTAGCACAAAGATGGACACAGGACACTGCAGAGACCTTGGGCATGAGGCAGGAAAATCAGCACAGGAATAAGATGCCTTTTCAATTGGGTCATGATTAGAGCAAAATGACCCGCTACATGGTGATGACATAAGGCAAGTGTCACCTACTTGTCGTTTTGGCTTCTGCAAAGCTATCCCCAAAGCAATGGATGATGCATGACCCATAGATCCAACAGTCAAGAAGTCTCGTGCATGGCCCATCTGCATGGAAACTCTGCAATAAATCAAGGAGCATCTGGTTAACATAATCATGAAAAACATACTTTTTTCCTTAAGTTATATCAAATTTCATGATAAAACAGGACAGTATGGTGAAGTTTGAAATTTAAAAAAAAAATGGCCTGAGTGTAACAGAGTAGCTCATAGGAGGAAGTAATATTGGCGGGAACGCAATGCTGGCGGGAAAGTAATGCTGGTGGGAAAGTAATATTGGAGGGAACAGAAAAATAGGGAATATGGTTGTTCTCTATTACTTAGGCATGAAAATACACGAAGAGGTAATTACATAGTGGATTTGGGGGTTATGACGCAAAATTGTCAATAAGTTTGTTTGTTGACAAGGGCAGTTTCAGCTAAGTTTTGATAGGGGAAAGACATGTAAAGTCTTCAGTTAAGTTTAGATCAGGATGGAGTCACCTTGTAGCTCAGTTAGGTTTCTACAAAGGATAGATATTTTGTTTAGAATATAAGGTCAACCTGGTTAACAAAACCAGGAGAATTAAATTAATAAAACCAGGGGAATTAAGGTGATTCATACCGCACAGTGTTCAATTTAAGGGAGTTGTGAATCATGTGCAGTTGCAGTGTATTGTATTCTTGTGGATTTGCTCCCATTAATTTTGGCCATGCAAGGAAATGAAATAAATTTATACCAATGTTGATATTGAAAAGTTATTTCTTTTATTCAATTAATATATTCAACTATAATGGGAAAGGATTGATTGAATAGAATGAAGGTAACATCACACAATGCGAAGAATCATAAGAAATTATCGTCGTGAAATAATAATTGAACTACCATTCATACTGATCATAGGCCAGATCCCAGAAATTAACCCCTTTACTCCGGCCGGGTCGATTTCTCGGCCGTGGCGTTGCGACAAGGCACTAGCCAGAAATACGGCCGGGTCGATGATCGGTCCTGTTTGTAAGAACTGCCTTGATTGGTTTGCTTTTAATAGTACAGGCCAATCAAATGCTGCCTTGTAACCGTCAGCCATTTTACTTTGCAAATGGCAGCTTACAGCACACGTTTCTAAAAGAGGGATTTAAATTTGTGAGTTTTAACGCAGATACCCAGTTTTTCGTGGAGTTGTGATTTCTAAAATGGCCAGCTTTGAACCTGAAGAAGTGCTAGCTTTGTCGAGCTCTGATAGTAGCAATTTTGACAGTTCAGGACTGTCAGATAATGATTGTAGCAATACGGAAAGTGCAGATAAGGATTCAGACATCGTGTCTACATGGTTTAAGTGTATCGGGACTGAAGAAGATCGTTTTGATCCATATCCATTCATGGAGATGTCCGGAACAAAACACATGCCATCAGATGATAGCCCACCTATTATGTATTTGGAGTTGTTTCTCACACTCAATCTTATTAAACTGTTTGTGAAAGAAACAAACAGATATGGCAGGCAGTTTCTAGACAGTGGAGTCCTCAAGAGAACGTCTCTAGCTCACAGTTGGGTTGAGGTTACTGTGAATGAAATGAGGGCCTTCATAGCCATAATTCTCAACATGGGTTTGGTTCAAAAGCCTACGATAAGGTCATACTGGTCAACTGAACCATCCCAAAGAACCCCTTGGTTCGCAGAGCTAATGAGTAGGGACAGGTTTGAGCTTATTCATAAATTCTTTCACATGGTGAATAATTAAGAAAATTAAGAAGAAATTAGAAGCAACAGAGATGTGGTTCCTGAGACGAATGTTGCGAATTCCTTGGACTGCCAGAGTAACTAACGACGACTGCCTGAAACAGGCTAATGAAACTAGAACATTATATACAACAATAAGACAGAGACAAACAGCTTTCTTCGGTCATGTGATGAGAAGAGAGGCATTGGAGAACATCGTAACAACTGGAAAGATCGAGGGGAAGAGAGGCAGAGGTAGACCAAGAGAAGTGATGCTGGATGGATTGAGGCGGTGGCATGGAGGAATATCAACAGCAGAGTTGATCCAGAAAACCAAAGACCGAGATCTATGGAGAGCCATGAACGCCAACGCCATGGCACGGCACTTGATGATGATGATGATGATGGTGAATAATATTACTTTAGCCAAGCCTGGGGAGCCCAATTCCTTGTGGAAAGTTCAGTCCTCTCGTTGAACATACAAATAAAATGTTCCGACAATATTACACTCCTCATAGAGAGATCTGCATAGATGAGACTTTGATTGGTACTAAAAACAGAACATAGCTAATCCAGTATCTCCCAAATAAGCATCATCATAAATGGGGAATAAAGCTTTATATGTTATGTGATTCTCAATCTGCATACGTTCTCGGTTTCTTCGTCTATAGAGGCAAGCGTGATAAAATCACTGATGATCAACAAGCAGCTGATAGTGGATTAGCCCATAGAGTTGTGATGAGACTGCTCAGAATGGGCAACTATCTGAATAAAGGATACCATCTGTTTTTTGATCATTTTTTTTTCAAGCATGCCTCTTGTCAAAGAGCTGGGAGACAATGAGACACACCTCATTGGGATGCTGAGACGCAATAGGAAAGTAATACCAAAAGAATGAAAGTGAAGATGAACCCTGGAGACATAATTAACTTCAGACAAGGAGAAACTCTTGCCACTGCCTTTAGGGAAAAGAAGTCGCAAAAGAATGCTGTTCTACTACTGTCCACTTTGAACAAGGCAGAGACTGGAGAAGTGCCACTGTGGAAACGTGGACAGTGGAGATGCTCCTCAAACTGTTAGGAAGCCAAGAAGTGTTCTGAATTACAACAAACACATGGGTGGGATAGATCAGAATGACATGATGTTGTACTGTTATCTGGATGAGAGGAGGACTGTGAAGTACTGGAAGACAATATTCTCCCAAGAATGATGCTGAATGCGTACATTTTGTACAAACCTCATTCAACTGTAAATGTGATGGCTAGATACAAATTCACTAGATTAGCAATTGAAGCACTTTGCAAGGAATATCGTACCTCACAAGTAAGCGATGAAGCCCCTGAAGCTAAAGGGATACGTTCCATTCCAGATGGAAAAGAGAAAGACTGTTGTGTGTGCAGTGACAGAAAAATTCCTGGAGGGCGGAAGCGGGCCAGGTCAGTGTGCAACAAATGTCAAAAGGGACTTCATGGTTGTTGCTTTTCTAAACATAAGTGTTCAAAATTATTCTAAAGTGGTGTAGGCATTCAGTGAGGAAATATTAAGTGACTACCATTTTAAAATTTTATTACAAAATATTATGATATTAAATATTTTATTTTTCACAAAATGCAAACGAGGTCACCAAATTTGCATAAACATGAACAAAATAACTTCAATCATACACAGAAATAAACTTTTGTTTATCCACTTTAAGAATATATATACTTGTATATACCTATATAGGGTTCTAATTTTTTATTTTTTTGAATTTATAAAATTGTCACTTCAGTCATTTCTGTACTCCAAAAAAAAAGGCTCCGTCTTCTTCAGAGGGAAACCTAAATTTGGCCCAATGTTGTTCCGTCCTAAAAGGGTTAAAGAAGAATGTCAAGGTTGACAGTTGAGACTTGAGGTCGCGCTGATGAGCGAGCATTTGCTCCTGTAATGTGAAAGAAACGGCACTATTACATGAGCTCCTGGGTCAATCTAGCCTAAAAATGGTACCAGGAAATGTCTTGAGAAATAAAGGCAGACAGTATAATACTGGCCACATCAACCACTGAGTGCCATTTGATCTATATAAATATGGTCTAGCCAGATATGTCCAATGTGCCTCTGGCATGTAAAAGGGACCTTTCACTTATATTTTGTTGTATCTTTCCAGGACCAGACTGCAGAAGTCACTCAATATAAAACAAAGCAAAACAATGAATCCTTCATGCTGAAATATACACCTCCACAGTAATTTACATTTTATACCACAATTTTAAACTGACCATTATGTCATTTTGCGTAAAGAAAAACAGTGTATAAAATAATAACTATCAACAACAACAATGAACTCTGACAACCTGCATCTATGGGTTTACGTCAGGTGGCAAGCCTACCTGTATTCAAACAGTTCTCTCGACAACATCCCAGTAGTTCCAACTATCGCATCCTCCTCCTTCAAACATTCCACAACTTTGAATAAAGCCTCTTCTCTGGTCAAAGGAAACCTGGGACAATTTATTACACAAGGAAGACACGGTTATTTTCTTTTAAAAAAACATTAACATTAAGAATATGATTGTTATTCCTACTTGATTTAATGCCCAAAATATTACCACATTTATTAGTTTCATGACAAATGTAAGAAAGGTAGAGAAAGTACAAAAACTACTTCAATAAGTTTCTAATGCTAGAATATCACCTATTTAATATTATGTCATAAAGTGTAGTATATCTACATACAAATTATTTGTTGATGATGATGAGAATGCATACACCACATTTAATTCAATTCTTCACTCCTCAGGGCATTAAGCTGGAGTTTGTTGACAAGGAAATACCTAAAACCTGTGGAGGAAATATCACCAGTGTAGGTCTAATCCCAGCTGTTCTGAAACATGACTTGGTTACATTCTAAAATGCCTCTTTACAGATGCAAAATTTCAGTACTCATTTTGCACACTCTCCTGGTTTCTAAGCTTGAAGAGCTGAAGGGTAGCTCTGTAGTGTAGTACCCATGGAGATGGTACTTTGGTATCGAGGCAGGTGGAAGGTCTCTACATCCCCCTCACTATCCTCCTGGTTGCTAAGCTTGAAGAGGTGAAGAACAACTCTGTACCACAGTACCCGCGGAGATAGTACTTTGGTGCCGAGGCAGTCTCACCCTCCAATAACCAACCAAACAACCAACCTACATTTTCCAATGATAACACAGAAATCTGGTTAATTTACGAGTAGCAAATCAGTGTCAGTAGTGGCTGCACAGAGCTGAAGTGTCATGTATCTAGTGATAAGTGCTAATAAAGATATCAAACAGCCATACACAATAGTCTGTGATACCATAAATATTGTCAGCCACAAGAAACTTTGATAAAAGTCAAGGATGCTTTAACACACACACACACTGAGGCCTCATGGGCATATGGTGCTAGCCCCAATGTTCATGGACCAATTGGCGCTTCCTGGGTGATGTGGTCAATATCAAGCCGCGGTCGCCGGGAAGGTTAACCCGGTCAACAAATGCCCGCAGAAGTCGGATGTGTCGGCCTAACGGCGCAAGAACGCAGCTCTGCTGTAAACAGGCACAACGCAGTCACATCCGGAAAAAAAAAATCCAGATGAACGCAGAAGAAGAAGAAGAAGAAGCTGCGGACGTCTTTACTTCCCAGGGCATTTTGTTGGTGCTCATGTTAGGCTGTGTAAACCTGGGAGCTCTCATACATTTGTTAAATTCTGCATCTTTGAGGATTTGAACACACGACCACTGAGCTGGCAGGCTAGCACCACAACTCCCTAAATAACTTAATGCTGGTGATTAAAACTTGGATTAAACCAGATAGCATGAAACAAAGAAAATCTGTATTGCATTTAAATAATGTTTAAAAAAATGTTCAAAGCTGTTTGATAATTTGTTTAAAAGCCACATTATTACATAAACATTCTTGTGTATTTCAAACTAAACCATGGCTTATAGGGGTGATGTCTGTTGTGGGCAGATAGATTTTTACAAAATAAGAAAAGGATGGTAGACTTCCCGCTAATCGAGGGGTAGTCGGTTGGAAGTCTAGTTTTCTCAGATAAGGGATGAAAATAAAATAGCAGTGCAAATCTGACACTGAAAAGAACAAGCCAAAAAGGTTGCTGCCCAGCCAGGACATTATTTAAAATCAGAAAACCTGCCCACAAAATTATATTTCAAGTAGTGGTGCTTGTATGCACACATTTGGATCCTTGCCGGTACTATGGAATTACTGCACTGTGCTAAGATTCTCCTTTTGTCGTCTTTGGAAATAATTATGGAGGTATCAGTGTGCCCTTAAATTGATCCTTTACAAACAAAACCAAACAAACTAGACACTGTACAATGACAAACTGTCAGGTTACTTACTGCGGATTATCTATAAGTGGCAAGCTGTAACTGGAAAAAGTTTTACTTTTGACAAGAATGGCAAATGGAGACTTCTTTTCTTCAAAGTGTTCTTCGGCTCTTTTTAGAGTCTTTTGAAACAAACAGGAACAAAATAACCATTTGTTCATCAACATGGTCCTAAGATTATCACATGTTATTTAGTAAACACAACAAATTCAATAGCAGTAGAAAAACAGTCAGTTGCACACCAGACAATCATCATTGTCAGCTTTATTAACCTTTTACCGGGCGTAACGGCCAAAAGCGGCTTTACCCGTGGACGGGCAGAACGCCCAAAAACGCCCATGAATACTAAGCGTTTTAAAAACGCGATCTCGAGACTTTCCAAAACTTCCAATTGTCTACTTTCTGTTTCACAGATAGCTTGACAACGTGGCCAACATTTGCAAGCAAGTACTTTGAATTTGAACGGATTTTTAAATAGTTTTTGGTGGTTTTGCTCTTTGTATTTCAAAATGGATTTTGACAATTCTTCAAGTGATAGCAGAGATTTTGCTGGGTTCAATTTAAGTGACATTGAAGGGCACGAAATTTACTATTAATCAGGGCTAGATATCAGTGATCAGCATTAGCAGTTGTGAGTTGGACTTTAAAGAAAGTGATTCTGATTCTGAAAATGTGTTTGTAAATCACCGTATAAATGACTGACAATCACAAACGATATGTTACATTTTGTAAATATTTGTGTTCATGTGTGGATTACCAGCAACATTCAACATACTTATTCACGTGAGTAAAATCATCTGCATGCATTTTCCTTCATTTTGTTGTTTATTTCACTAAAATCTGTTGACTGACACCTTAGATGTGATGTTTTTACTAACGTAACCAAAATTTTACCGAACCTGAAAAATCTTGCCCATTCAGAGCTAAAAAACGGACAAACGTCTGCCCTGTAAAGGGTTAATATAATTATTAACATGGACAAATATTTCAGAAATTTGATCATATCATACCTTTCAAATCTAGACACAAAAATACTGTTTATAACTTCTGCTGAATTCTTTGATATAAGTGTTAAAAAGTAATGAATTAAATTAATTGAGCTACAGTAAAACTGTGGACATGTAAACAAAATAAACTGACAAGAAAGTAAATCAGCTTTATAGAACACAATTACAGAATGTGTTCTGTAAAGCTGCATTACTTCGTGTTATTTTATATTGTTTAAAAAAGTAATGAGAATAGATTAACATCCATCCATACATCACCCCCTCGTCTGTAGCTAGCTCCAACTTTCCCCATACATTGAAAGTGTGAGGAACACTATTGTGTACGCACAATAGATAATTGATGTACAAAGGATGAGTGGTTGGGAGGGCCGAATGTAAGCGGACCTGGGTGCCCAATTTGTGATCCTTTGAAAATAAAAGTTCATTTGTTCCTATCCAGCACCAGCATATTTTCCTCACCTCCTTGTATGCTGGGATCTGTTAGTTCTCTCCCAAACTTCCTGATATGTTGGATCTGTCTAGTTCTCTCCCTAACTTCCTGATATGTTGGGATCTGTCCAGTTCTCTCCCTAAGCACCTGATATCCTGGCATCTGTCTAGTTCTCTCCCTAAGCTCCTGATATGCTGGCATCTGTCTAGTTCTCTCCCTAAGCTCCTGATATGCTGGCATCTGTCTAGTTCTCTCTCCCTAAGCTCCTGATATGCTGAAATCTGACTAGTTCTCTCTCTCTGAGCTCCTGATATGCTGAAATCTGTCTAGTTCTCTCCCTAAGCTCCTGATATGCTGGCATCTGTCTAGTTCTCTCCCTAAGCTCCTGGTATGCTGGCATCTGTCTAGTTCTCTCTCTCTGAGCTCCTGATATGCTGGCATCTGTCTAGTTCTCTCCCTAAGCTCCTGATATGCTGGCATCTGTCTAGTTCTCTCCCTAAGCTCCTGATATGCTGGCATCTGTCTAGTTCTCTCTCTAAGCTACTGATATGCTGACATCTGTCTAGTTCTCTCCCTAAGCTCTTGAAATGCTGGGGCCTGTCTAGTTCTCTGCCTAAGCTCCTGATATGCTGAGATCTGTCTAGTTCTCTCCCTAACTTCCTAATATGCTGGGATCTGTCTAGGTCTCTCCCTAAGCTCCTGATATCCTGGCATCTGTCTAGTTCTCCCTCTGAGCTCCTGATATGCTGGCATCTGTCTAGTTTTCTCTTAAGCACATGATTAGTGATTCTGTCATACCAGTGTAGTCGTGTTCCACACAGACATCAGTTAAAGAATGTTTGAAGTTTAATGGTTACTGATTAGATTACTCCCCATGTTTCTGATCCATTCAGCAGAACCGATTTAATTTAAGATAGATACTAAGTTTGCTACTAGGTTTAGTTTATGTTGACTTCCACACATTTCCTAGTGCTATGAAAGCTCCTTTTGCCTTTGGCATTCTTATTTTAATATTTATATCTGTTCAATGAATGTATACAAGCAACAAACATTGTGATAATTCTGTTCAATTAATGCACACAAACAACAAACAAAACTCACCGATCTCATTTCCGTTTCACTCTTGGACAGGATTTCATATGGTATTTCCATGCACCCTGACAATAACAAAAGGTTTTAGTCAACTAGCTATCTAATGTAAAGAGATGTTCCTGTCTACTAGCTTTCTATTGTATGCTTCACCCACTCTGACAATAATAAAAGGTTTTAGTCAACTAGCTTTCTAATGTATGCTTTATCTGACTGGCAATAACAAACAGTTTTGTTTCAGTCAACTAGCTTTCTAATGTATGCTTTAACTCTTTCAGACTCAAGCAACATGAGATGTATGATTGGCTCTTCTTCTTATGAATACCACCCACTGTGCCATGTGCTCTTAAAATTTGCATTAGCTTAGAGCATACAGAAAAAATTTTGACTTTCCCCAGAGGCCACATATACTTTCTGTGTAGCCGCTTTGTGAAAGTAATGTAATTGATTTCCTATAGCAGTTATTTCTCTTAAAACCCCCAACCTATCCTGGGTATCCCCTGTGAAATCTTCAGCCGCTGAAAGGGTTAATGTTTAGTTTAGTTTAGTCGACGGATCAACATCACGGCACACAGGTGTAACTCATAAGTGCTCCGTTCTACTCCTAACTCAAGCCTGAGTCCAGAGAAACTCAGCTCAATGCATGAACTCTGTAGCACCGGCAAGGGTCCTGAAATACGTAATAGTTAATGTTCATATCAGGAAGCAAGTGGGCGCAATGTCAGCTTCATGTATACTAGAAGGTAATGAGATGGATGGTTCTGTCATGTGAAAAAAGCTACTTGCAAAACAGTATATGGCAAATAGCATTGATATTTGTAGACTGTGGAAAAATAAAACAAGGCAGGCGTTAAAAGGAGTGCATTAACTCAATTAATGTAATGGAGGCCTCACATGGAGGTCACATTAAGGATCAATCTAGAAAGCTCATCCGAATATGATACCGAAAGGAATAACAGGGAAAGTGGAAAGAAGGAAAACAGGAATTATCATCAAGTGTCTTGCCGACTGGCCTGGGCAGTTATGCGGGGTCCGCGGGGAATTGCGTAAGTTCCATTGTACTCTCCTTCAGAATTTGGAGAGGTCCGAGGTAGTTTCTCCACAAGATAGTGCGACTACCATCGCGTTAGATTCGGTTCTGGGTCCAGACGAGGGCGAGGAAGACTCAGTCCTACGCAGTACATCCTGTGGGGAGGGTCTGCGGTTTCCTGAGCGTTCAACCGTAGATAGGGCGAACGGGCTCCGTCGGGAAGAGGCCCATGGTGTTAAGCACACTGGGAATCGAGGTCGGACAGGCGAAGTCACATCTGGCACGACGGGATCGTCGGGTGACTCGATACGCCGACAGGCTCACTGTCCTTACTCGCGGGAGAGAAGGCAGGAGCAAGGGTACTCCAGACGAACCTGGAGTAAGCGAACATTCATTTCGGTCGACATCCGCGAACAGTCCACGAAGGTGATGCCTAGTCGGGATAGGAAATATCCTATTGTCGGAAGGGACGAACGAACCTTCAGTAAAGTAACCGATGGCCTGCAACAGGTGGATGCGGAACAGTCCAGTGTAGACAGATCCTGTAAGCCAATCACCAGGCCGTTACGTTTCGGGCCTAATCGCTGGAGATAACGTATGTTTGAGGCGGTGGTTGGTGATCCAGCATCCATACCATTCCGGTGGATCTCCGCAGGGAAAGTGAATGTTATGGAACATCTTTTCCTGGGAATCCAATCTTGATAGAGTAGAGGTTCAGAGTTCAGACCGATCTTTGTCTAGTGAGTTCGACTGGGTCGACCATCTCAAGTGGGGGCCTATGTGACGAAACGGATAAAGATCGGCAGATCTCTGCATAATATCCCTTTGAAGGGAGTGCGATGCGTTGGTCTCCCTTGAATTAATATCAATTAATAGGGGATTCCCCATCAAAAAATAGTGCGGGGCGGAGCTATTCTAGTTATTTATAGAAAAATCTAGAATGTTCCCTCCAGTGCGTACGTGGTAGAGATCTCTAAGTTCACGAGTGCTTCATGCAGCACGGGTTGGTGGAACTTATCGTGACTCTGGTTTTCTTCATGAATCATGAAAGTCACGCGGCCCGTGTAGGCGAGAGGAAGGCGCACTGACTTTGTCGTGAGGAGTCGCCCACCAAACCTCAGCGTAGACAGATCGCAGCCAACAGGCTGATGTAATTTTGATGTCAATATTCGCGGCCAGTGCGGACATCTGCAGTCAAGGTTGTGATTCTTCAATCACAGGATCTGTTATTACTATACAGAAGAAGATTCAAGAGCTGCACCATGAGCTCTATGGGCCCACTCATTCCAGTGCCTATCCAGAAGTTGATTGAGGCCATACTGGGAGTGGTCGTCTGATTCTGCAAGATCAATGTTGGAAGGAGCTGAGTGCTGAATAAGTCGGTAGGTCTAGGTTAGGACCTCCGTCAAAAGTCCGACGAGTGTCATCCGATCCTGAGAGGATCCAACACTGAAACGTCTGGTGATTCAAGCCAGTGAAGCACTGGTGACATGCAGTCTCTGTGTAAACCTTGGTAATTGCAAGGTAGTGACCTTTCAAGTTGAGCGAAGTGATCATTGTTACCGGTCACCATGACCTGTGTTATATGCTTCTGGCCCGGCTGGGTTATGGGACACCATGTATCAGTTGATGCTTAAATAGTGTTTTTACATTGGTTACCTTTATGAAGCCAACATGTGGTCCAGTGAACTAGGACATTGATTACAACATTGGTGGAAACACCACAGTGACCTGTTTGTTAAGGTAGGGAGCTACCTCATGCCAACGTGATGAACTGTTGACAATGTTTGTGAAGGTAGGGAGCTACCTCATGCGATCGCGATGAACTGTTGACAGTGTATGCTAGGTTGTGATTACTACCCATTGATCAGGGTAGTTACATGATACTGTGTGAAGATCTATTGTCCAAGGACATGGAACTAAGGTGAAGTGTTTAGTCACCTGATAGACTTTACCAGTGACATTGTGTGTTCGTGTGGAGCAACCGCTTATTGTGTAAGTGACATATCAGTGTGTGGGTCACTGATGAGATAGAAGAGTGACCTGGCTCTTGTGTATTTTGAGACGGTGCTACATGTATTTTTTCTGCAAGTGGGAGACCGCTAATGTTCTAGGGTCGGCCCAGACTTCATCAGGAGTGTGACGAGGGAAATAGTACGACAGCAAGGAAGGATCCTTGTGCATCGGTGCAGTGTCAGTCAGGCAGTGGTACTGCCCTTGATCAACCCTTGAGTGGTTCTCTGGGTGAAGAGGGAACTTTGGAGAGGCAGCAGACCTTGGAGTTCCAGTCCACTGGAGGATCCTGGGTGAGTCGCTACCACGACTGGACAACCGCACGAGCTATCGTCCGCCTCCATGATGAATACTCATCTGCGTCTTTGATCTTGTACATAGTTCTTCTAGTCTGGCTTTCAGCCATCCTTCTCTGTGTTGTGGTTGACGTAGTTCAGAATTAAATTTTTGTTATCTTAGCTATGACTTTGTGCAGTGATATGACTGGTGTCTGGTCCGAGCCCCCTTGGGGTTTGGAACCCTAGGTGAGGGAGGGAAGGTTAAGCTGTCCCGGCTTGTGTGGGGCCTGGTAGATGTAGAGTGCTATTGAGGTGGTTGGAGCAAAGGCAGGGGATAGTATCTATCGTGGCAAACCAGTCCAAGCCCCGGCGGTCTTGTCACAAGATAGAGTGGGGGCTCGTCCGGGATCTTCTCTTTGTTCTGACATCTCGTAGGAATAGGTTATAGTGTCATCTGTCCTATACCTATTATCTACTTGACGAGTAGGGCTACTGAAACCTTTCTCTTCGACGTGGACAGACATTTAGTTAAGTTAGTATAGATACATAGTTACAGTGTTGGTTGGAGTACAGTTAGCATTGTGATTGGGTATTGCATATCTATACTGATACTAAGTTACACTAAGCATGGCTACTCGTACTTTAGATTTAGCTAAGGTGCGGGCATCTGCAACTGAGTTGGGATTGGAAGGTGAGGAGTTTAAAGCCTATGTACTGGAAGTAGAGAGAGACTTCAGAGCAGAAGAGAGGGAGAGAAGAAAGTCAGAAATTGAGCTGGAAGCCCGAAAGGTAGCACTTGAAGAGCAAAAGTTGGTGGCAGACCAACAGGCACAAAAACTGGCAGCTGACCTAGAGTCTAAGAAATTAGATGCTAGGAAGTTGGAAATGGAACATGAGTTCCGTATGAAGCAACTTGAGGTAGAGGCTAAATCGGTTGGTGAGTCTGACGGAGCAGTAGGTGGAGTAGCTTTACCTAGCTCATCAGTAGCCAGCAGACCAGCTTACCATGCTATGAAATGGCTGTTTCCACCATTTGAACCGGACCAAGAGAAGATAGATCAATTCTTAGAGAAGTTCGAGGCAATGTGTAAAGCTATGGGTTTAGAGCCTGAGCGTTGGAATCTTAAGCTTTCACAGGGACTCCGTGGCACCGCGTACGAAGTGTATGCGCGTCTTCCCCCAGGGATGGAAAATGATTATCCAACCCTGAAATCGGCTCTTTTGAAAAGATTCGAAATGACAGCCCATGCTTACAGGCGGAGGTTCAGAACTTCCAAGAGAGAACCAGGTGAGATGTTCTCGGCCTATAGTGTGAGGTTGAACTCATACCTGTTGAAGTGGATGGCATTGGCCAATTTCAAAGAGGATTATGAGAGTCTGAGAGAGTTGATGGTGGTGGATCAAATGAAAATGCAGATGTCCAAGCCTTTAAGGAATTTCTTAGGGTAAAATGGGGCGGAAAGGCTAGACATAGTAAATAAGTTAGCTGAAAGGTATGTGGAAGTCTATGGTGAGACTGGGGATTCCAGTCAGACTGATTCACAGAAAAGGCAGAAGGGGCTTGATCAGAAGCCCAAGACCAAAGGTCCCAAAGAATCATCCAATGTAGCAGATCCTGTGGTAAAAGACTCTGGTAAGAAACCCGATAAGCAAAGCCCTCCCGCCTCCCCAAAACGGAAGTGGAGTAAGAGGTGGTGTAAGCACTGTAAGTCTCCTTCCCATAATACTGTAGATTGTCTGAGGAAGCCAAAGGACTTGCACTTTGCGTGTCTCGCCTCTACTAGAGGTAGACCTAGCGAGACCACACCTAAGGATCGGGAGAAACCAAAGTCTGAGAAATCACCTGTGATCGAAACGATAGAGGTGAATGGGAAGCAGGTGGAATGTCTATACGATACAGGATTGCAGTTTGAAGCTGTAATCTCATCCCACCTTGTGAGCCCAGGGCAGCTCACCGGCGAGACAAGAGAATTTCAGCTGGCCATGAGGAGCTCCGTAGCTATGGACTTGCCGATTGCTCGGATTGACATTCGGTGCAGGTACGTTACGGGTAGCATCCAGGCGGCTGTGCTGCCTGATCCTATTTACCCTTTGATCCTCGGTCGTCCGCATGTATTCCTGGGGGACCCCAGGGAACATTGTCTAGTGAGCGCTAGGCAGGCCAGGGCTAAGGATGGAAAAAGGCAGTGTGGTAAAGAAATAGACCATTCTCTTGCGAGGTTAGTGAGCAGTGCTCAAAGTAGGGACCCGACTTTGCGTCCTTACTTACTGGAGGTGTCCCAAAGTTCTGTCCCGCCAACTCCGGGTCAGTTCTATGTAGAAAACCGGTTGCTTTATCGTAGAGCCGGGCAAGGGGATAGCCAGTACGGTCAGATGGTAGTCCCTACTGACTACAGATCCCGCTTGATACATAGAGTGCATACCTTATCCTTAACCGGACATAAGGATGTGGGGACAACAGTCCAGTGTCTTTCCAGCCACTACCACTGGCCTGGAATGACAGGCGACGTGCGGAGATATATCCGGTCGTGCCCAACGTGTTGTCTGGCAGCACAAGACCAGAAACGGTTTATCTCTGCAGATTGGAGATAGGGTTCTCGCGCTTCTCCCAATCGAGGGGGCGGAATTCGAACTCGGATGGCAGGGCCCTTTTCCTGTGGAGCGGATAATGTCCCGATCCACGTATGAGGTGAAGGTCCGCGGGGAATTGCGTAAGTTCCATTGTACTCTCCTTCAGAATTTGGAGAGGTCCGAGGTAGTTTCTCCACAAGATAGTGCGACTACCATCGCGCTAGATTCGGTTCTGGGTCCAGACGAGGGCGAGGAAGACTCAGTCCTACGCAGTACATCCTGTGGGGAGGGTCTGCGGTTTCCTGAGCGTTCAACCGTAGATAGGGCGAACGGGCTCCGTCGGGAAGAGGCCCATGGTGTTAAGCACACTGGGAATCGAGGTCGGACAGGCGAAGTCACATCTGGCACGACGGGATCGTCGGGTGACTCGATACGCCGACAGGCTCACTGTCCTTACTCGCGGGAGAGAAGGCAGGAGCAAGGGTACTCCAGACGAACCTGGAGTAAGCGAACATTCATTTCGGTCGACATCCACGAACAGTCCACGAAGGTGATGCCTAGTCGGGATAGGAAATATCCTATTGTCGGAAGGGACGAACGAACCTTCAGTAAAGTAACCGATGGCCTGCAACAGGTGGATGCGGAACAGTCCAGTGTAGACAGATCCTGTAAGCCAATCACCAGGCCGTTACGTTTCGGGCCTAATCGCTGGAGATAACGTATGTTTGAGGCGGTGGTTGGTGATCCAGCATCCATACCATTCCGGTGGATCTCCGCAGGGAAAGTGAATGTTATGGAACATCTTTTCCTGGGAATCCAATCTTGATAGAGTAGAGGTTCAGAGTTCAGACCGATCTTTGTCTAGTGAGTTCGACTGGGTCGACCATCTCAAGTGGGGGCCTATGTGACGAAACGGATAAAGATCGGCAGATCTCTGCATAATATCCCTTTGAAGGGAGTGCGATGCGTTGGTCTCCCTTGAATTAATATCAATTAATAGGGGATTCCCCATCAAAAAATAGTGCGGGGCGGAGCTATTCTAGTTATTTATAGAAAAATCTAGAATGTTCCCTCCAGTGCGTACGTGGTAGAGATCTCTAAGTTCACGAGTGCTTCATGCAGCACGGGTTGGTGGAACTTATCGTGACTCTGGTTTTCTTCATGAATCATGAAAGTCACGCGGCCCGTGTAGGCGAGAGGAAGGCGCACTGACTTTGTCGTGAGGAGTCGCCCACCAAACCTCAGCGTAGACAGATCGCAGCCAACAGGCTGATGTAATTTTGATGTCAATATTCGCGGCCAGTGCGGACATCTGCAGTCAAGGTTGTGATTCTTCAATCACAGGATCTGTTATTACTATTCAGAAGAAGATTCAAGAGCTGCACCATGAGCTCTATGGGCCCACTCATTCCAGTGCCTATCCAGAAGTTGATTGAGGCCATACTGGGAGTGGTCGTCTGATTCTGCAAGATCAATGTTGGAAGGAGCTGAGTGCTGAATAAGTCGGTAGGTCTAGGTTAGGACCTCCGTCAAAAGTCCGACGAGTGTCATCCGATCCTGAGAGGATCCAACACTGAAACGTCTGGTGATTCAAGCCAGTGAAGCTTGTGGGAGTGATTTTCATTTATAAATAAATATCAGAAGTTTTAAAATGTTGCTTGTCTCTGCACCAGACAGTAATATGGATTAAATTAGTGAGCAATTCAAGAAATATGTTTATCCATCGCATTTCTATTGCATCATTCATGCAAGTGTAATTATTCTAGAAGTCATCACTGGAATTGCAGAGTTTGTGCTTTCTGCTTGCTCTCTGCAGGTGGCTTGCCATTCTGAGGAGAGACCAAGCCAGACGGGGAAAGACCTGGTGCAATGAAGCTGATTCTCTCACGTGTTATTTTTACAAGTTGATTCTCCCACCTGTTATTTTTTATATGAAAAAAATTTACCTGTCAAATATGAATTATCTTCTTTTTAAAAAAATTGTATTGTCAACTGTACACACTAGTTCAACCATTTTATGCTACACGCAAACTCACCCAGCATACTCTCAGTTATTCGCCCCTGTGCTACATGCTGTGGTTCATCCTTGACTCCTGGCTCTCCTCGCCAACCAATTAAAAGCAGAATGGGTAAACTGTATACAGTAGGATTGGCCAATGACATGAGAGGGTTCACCATGTTACCCAAACCCGAATTCTGCAATACATGAAAACAAGTGACAGTCATGTTAAATATTGTTTACCATATTGTACACATCCAATGCTTTAAAAGACTTAATGCACAGATATAACCTTTGTTGCTCAAACAGCCTTTTCTTAATGCCTCTCGTGAGGATGGGGAGGTACTGATGTAGAAGGGACAGGTGGTCTATTGACCCAGACCACAATCATTTCCATGCAGAGCATCCCGGAAACAGACACTGATCTGGCTCACAAAAGGAAAATCACTTATGATCTCTGCTGTTAAGACGTCTGCTGAGGACCATCTCATCTGCTGCCGTTTATCCCCTTTTGAAGCATAGGACTTCAATTACCTCACGCCAAGCCGTCATATCTCCTGCTATTTCTCTTTGTGTCCTCCCCATATGATTCATCTCAATCTCTAGATCTATTTAATTTCTTTTGTCACCATAATTCATACAGAATTCTAACATTCCAGAGGCCAAGCATATTGATGGCATCTTCAAGGTCAAAGGAGATCAATAACCAACTCCTCATGTGAGCAGCGAACAGAGATAGCTGAGCATGCATGGCAATGCCCAATTTGCAATGATTTCAATTGTGAAAACATAATATTCTGGAGGGAAGGGATGAAAAGCAGACATGCAAAAGGAAGCCAATGATTTAAATGGGAGGATAATATTCAGAGATGGACTGGAAAGAAGATACCAGACTGCATTCTTGGCAAGAGACAGGGAATGCTAGAGACTCATTTAGGTTTACCTCCACTGAGAATATGGCAACTAATCTGATGTGATAAGATAAAACAGGAGTAAATAAATCCAGTATTTTCTTTCCAATCATCACGCTTCATCACCCACCCACCTTCTCCCCTCCCTCACTTTCTTACACAATGGCCTACATTTATCCACTTCTTCTGTCCCACCAGATGTCACTTTAAGTTTGTCCACTGAACCAACAAGGTAGCTGCAGCAGCACAGTGGCTAGCTTGCTCAACTGCCAGCCTGCTGGCCATGTTCAAATCCCCTTCGAGGCGGAGATCTTTTGTTCCAGCGACCTGGGCTCTCAGGCTGACTCAGCATCAATGGGTAACAGGACATTTCCAGGGAAGGACAGGCAGCCAGTGTGAAAACTGACCACATCGATTGTTTACTGTTAAGAATACTAGTCTTGTACAGTGTGTCCAATATACATCCTGGATTAAAACAGGGCTCTGTACCCTTTTTAAAAAAAAAAAACCAATTTTTACTGTAACCAATTGTGACCTAAAGGATATGCAGTCATAATCGTTCGTCCATCACAGGTGATGAAGGCCACTCCTTCTTTTATCCATCACAAGGTCGTGTTTAGTAGTTTGTGGGTCTGGAGATGACTTGTAAGTCTGATGCGGGCCTGGAGATTTTTCTTGGACACTGAGGGCATGGTATATTATCTGCAGATGATGGTTCTGTTAATCAAGCCTTTCTAGCTTGTCTCCAGTGTTCTGCCACAGTGTTTCTGAATGCCTTGCATGAATTAGTGCCTGTCCGGATGGATGCACAAGTGATCCAGACTTGTGCAAGATTACCATGTGTCAGGGTTTATGCTGAAGGCCTTAAGTAATGTCTTACATGTGTCTTATTCAGTAATTAACATAATAATACCAGAGAATAGAAATGGTTCAAGCAAACAGTGATACAGAGAAAGGTAATGTAACTGAATAGAGAAATAGATTTCAGTCAAGTAAATCATGCACAAATAAACATATGGTAAGCTAAATAAGAGAAATACTTTACAAAACCACACAATAACTTTGCATGTATCAACACTTGGCAATGGCCTGTAGGGAAAAGAGCTCAAGTGTCACGGGGATCGATAACAACAAGCATAATATTAAATATATGAAAGATCAGTGCTTGAGAGAACATATTAAATATATTTTAAAAAATAATGTGTAAATGATCAGTTCTATGGATGGCAAGTTATTATATAGTTAATATGAGAAAGATCAGTACCATGGAGGACAAGTTGAATGTATAGTTAATGTGTGAAAGATCAGTACCATGGAGGGCAAGTTGAATGTATAGTTAATGTGAGAAAGATCTGTACCAAGGAGGGCAAGTTAAATGTATAGTTAATGTGTGAAAGATCAGTACCATGGAGGGCAAGTTGAATGTATAGTTAATGTGAGAAAGATCTGTACCAAGGAGGGCAAGTTAAATGTATAGTTAATGTGTGAAAGATCAGTACCATGGAGGGCAAGTTGAATGTATAGTTAATGTGAGAAAGATCAATACTATGGAGGGGTTGAATGTATAGTTAACGTGTGAAAGATCTGTACCAAGGAGGGCAAGTTAAATGTATAGTTAATGTGTGAAAGATCAGTACCATGGAGGGTAAATTAAATGTATAGTTAATGTGTGAAAGGTCAGTGCTGGGAAAAACATGTTAACATGGCCTGAGACCGATAGATAGTTGTTACAGAAAGACCAAACTATACATATTACATCTTAGCTTACCTGCAAATAGACCATGGCAGTCTTGTCTGAAGCCAAGTGATACCCAGCTGCCATTGCAACTGCTGCACCTTCATTGGCTGTTATGATATGTTCCTGGCTGGTGGAGTTTTTAGTGACATAAGCACAGAAATCTGTAGACAATAAAAACAAATAAAGAATCCTAACTCACTCTGTAGCAGAATATATGCAGACCATCATCATCATGTAGGAGGTTCCTTGCAGAACGCTGCTCTCATCATCGTATGGCTAAAAGTGACTCGATCTCTGGCCATTCCCCCCCCCCCCCCCCACCCCTTCATGCGCCCTCATGATCCAGGCGTCTGCCATGTCCTGTGTCCACATGATCCAGGTGTCTGCCACGTCCTGTGTCCACATGATCCAGGCGTCTGCCACGTCCTGTGTCCACATGATCCAGGTGTCTGCCACATCCTGTGTCCACATGATCCAGGTGTCTGCCACATCCTGTGTCCACATGATCCAGGCATCTGCCACATCCTGTGTCCACATGATCCAGGTGTCTGCCATGTCCTGTGTCCACATGATCCAGGTGTCTGCCACGTCCTGTGTCCACATGATCCAGGTGTCTGCTACGTCCTGTGTCCACATGATCCAGGTGTCTGCTACATCCTGTGTCCATCTTTATACTGGTCAGCCCTTGCCTCTTCTTGCAGGAATAAGGCCTTCAATCCCTGTTCTTTCCAAGCCACTACGATGCTAAATATTTTTTTTTAATGTTGCATATCCCTTACAGGAAGTTGCAGTCAACACCAGCAATTTTCAGCTGCTGTTGATGTACTAGGCAAGTTTTACGTTCAGTAATTTGCCATTGCTTTCTGAATGACCGGCTCACATACCCCCGTAAGTTACCAGCGTGGTGCGATCCGCTGCTAAATCTCACGCAGCTGTTTTCCCCACATGGATATATGGGATTGTGAACAATGTCGTTAACGCCTTGGCCAGGGAGACCGGCGATGCTTAATATGGCCACAGTATTTCAGTTCCCGAGACACGATATTACAAATAAGCCAATGTTAAAATCTTTTAGAATTTCAGCATTTCCTTTCTTGGTTCACGAGTATATTTTCTTCTTCTCTGTCCATGATTTCTAACAATTTGTCTGTAAGATTTAATCTCAAAAACTCAATAATCTTCCTTAGTGATTGTAAAATGGGTCGTCATTCACATCCATATGTTGCTGCAGGAAAATTTCATGTTCTAAATAATTTGACTTTCACTTTATATGGCTGGTGTATGCCATAGGTTCTTAATAATGTTTCTCTTCTGCATTGCTACGGCAAGCCTATGTTCTTCTTTTTTGGCAATCCCCATTGTAATTGATTATAGAGCCAAGATATTAACAGTCTGTGACATTTTCAGTTTCTTCACTGTTTGTGATCTTTGATTGGCATGTTGTTTTGTCCATGGACATTAGTTTTGTTTTGTTGAAGCTCAGAAGAAAAGTTTGATTTTCACCATGTCTCTTGATAGAAAGAAAAAGCAGCTATTCCCTGGCTGCTACCCCTTCTCATCGTCCGTTTTCCTGTTGTTAGTTTTTTTAGTTTATATATCCATTAGTTCATGTTTACTGACCTATAGCCTATCACATGGCATAGGGACTGCTTTTTTTTTTTTTTCCTTTTTTCTTTGTTTGCTGTATTTCGTTGTGTTAGCTATATGTGGTGTCCTTGACAAAGATTCTGAGAATTGAAACGTCGGTAGTCCTGTGTGTGGCATTATACGCGTTTGTGTGTAGTTTATCTTATTTTATTTTATTATTCATTTTATATATTTATTGAGTGCTTCTGATTTCGGATTTTCACCTGTATTTCGTGATACGATGGATCTCCTTGTAAGGTATGTGCAACGTTGTTGATGTTTAGTACGTTTCTTCTCGCAGGAGTTTAATATACCTCTTGATAGACCGGATCAATTCTTCTAGTCCTTTAGCACTATTTGAGAGGAGGATCATGTCATATGCATACCTAAGTTCTGGAACTGGAATTCCAACAATTAAGATGGATCAAAGTTGTCTCTGTTCTCATCATTTTTGGTGTTTCTCATTATGTTGATCAGTTACTCATTACATGATCTCAACACTTTCAATATTTCTTGACTTCTTCTGTTCCAGTCAGTTATTACTTTCACTCACTGTTGCCTGCTGGGCACTGGATTGGTGTCTGTTGACTATGTCTGTCTATCAATATGGGTTAAAAAAGTTAGTTGCATACCCTTTACAGGACATTGCAGTCAACCCAAGCATTTTTTGACTATTCATGATTTCTGGGCAAATTTACGTTCAGTAGTTTGCCATTGTTTTATGAATGACCGGCACCCATACCTTTGTATGGGAAACCAACGCAAGATGGTCTGCTTCCAAATCGCCAGCAGGTATGTTTCAAATGTGGTATGCGGGATTACGAATTCCACCCCAACCCCTCCGCCACAGAGCCAGCCATCTATATGGGTTCAATAACACACCGGCCGCCTTTGCTTCTCAGAATGTTTCCTCTTACCAATTTTAGACTGGGTCAACCTGGGAGCCCGGGTCAATTTAACAAATCCATCTCAATGGGAATTCAAATACATGACCACCAGGTTGGCAGGCAAGCGTGCAGGCCACTGCACCACCACTACACCCTGAAAGAGTTAAAACAAAGATAAATAGAAACCTTTAAGCAGGGAGTCTGGAACCCCACAGAAGAATTGAATGTTGGAATCCCTGACTGCATTGTAGAAGACACCCGGGTGTAACTGCTTGCTGGCAGATGATGATCTTGGTGACGATGATGAGAAGCTGCGGTACTGACTCGGGTGATGATACTCATCAAAATGGCACTGTGGGAGAGAAAAACAGTCACCTTAAAAATATTACATCATAATTGTCTTTAAACCTCCTAAAATAACATGCAACTACTTCAGCAGAATGTATTTTCACAGTGTCTCCTCTCTTGACAGACAGGATCAACTCTTCTAACCATTTACTCTATTTGAGCAGAGGACCGTGTCATCGGCATATCTAAGTTCTGGAACTGGATTTCCACCAATTACGAATGGATCAAAATTGTCTCTGGTCTCATTAGTGCTAACGGAAGTCCCCCTTGGATGGTAGGAAATGTCCAGGTGTAGCCTCTACTGTTTGTTTTGTGTGTGCTGCAGTTCATGTTTTTCTCCTCCTCCTGACCTTTACCCCCCCCCCCCCCCCCCCATAGTGGAGCATAGGCCCTCAATAATCTCACCCCAAGCCCTCCTTTCCTTTGCTATCTCTTGTATTCCCTTCACTGTCTAGCCCATGTTATTCACGTCTGTGTCTAATTCTCTTCTCAGTGTATTTTAGGGCTCCCTATATTTCTTTTACCTTGTGGGTTCTGGAGGAAGATCTAATTATGCTATTAACAAACTTTCTCAATGTGTGTCCTATTCAGCACCGATACCTTTTCCCCACCTCTTGATTCACTGAACTTGTTCAGCTCTCTCCATGAGTTCCACATTAATGATTACACCAGACCATGATACAAATGCTGTCAATTTATTAAGAAGGTCCTGTGGTAATATGTTCAAATAACTATAGATGTAAATATTAATAGGCCAAATCAGATTACAATGGATACCAGGAAATTCCATGGGAAGTTAAGGCAACCAAATTGCTATTGCCCACATCACACATTGAATGCCAGTTCGTCTATAAAATATGGGGCTAGCCCCATAAACCCCAAAACACCTCAAGGCATGTAATGGTCCTTTCCATTTTGTTTTTACTATACAATATAAATATAATTCTGAATACAGTAGGATTGTAATAAGTACACTAAACTATATACTATGTAAATATGTTGATGCTATTGTCACAAGTAATTCTATTCTGTTTCTCACACCTTGTCAGCTACTGCTAGAGAAGAGTGTAGTGATAACATTTCACATATACTAGGTTATGACACTACTAGGGGGGGTTAGCAATTCCCTTTCTCGGCATCACTCCTTCCCATCAAGAAATCACTGGTACCATTTTATCCAACTAGGTTTACAGGTTCTGAAATGTTATATATAAAACTCCTTTCGCAGTAAATCGTGGAAGGTAAATGAATAAATTAGAAAAGCCTTTGAAGAAAATGATACGTGATTTCTGAAATGAGTGTTACAAATACCATGAAATGCCAAAGTAACTAACCACAATTGCCTGAAAGCAGCTAAAGAAAATAGAACATTATATATAACAATAAGAAAGAGACAAACAGCATTCTTAAGTCATATATTCTTGGCAAGTTTACGTTCGGTAGTTTACCATTGCTTTCTGAATGACCGGCACTCATACCTTTGTATGGGAACTAATGCAAGGCGGTCTGCTTCCAAATCACCCGCAGCTGTGTTTCAAACGTGGTATGTGGGATTACTAATTGCATTCGTAACCCCTTCGCCACAACACCAGTACATAAAAGGATACAAAAAGAGAGCTGACAGATATGTCACAAAGAAATTACGCAAAATAATCTCAAGATTTCGCAATCACCGAAACGAACGAACAAACAAACTTTATTTTCAAAGGATTAAGAATTGGGCATGCAGGCCCATCTGATATTCTGCCCTTCTTCTCTCATACGTTATTTCATTCATTCATCACTTATGAAGCTAATATCAGACAACAGAACAATATGCATTTAAAACGCATGGAAAATAATCAATAATACATTACTCACTAAGGCAATTTTTAACATGGCCATTATAATTACCCAGGGAAGGTTAACGAACCATTCATATGGGAATACTTATTAATATTATACTAGTTGTCATGTGAGACAATTTTTATTATATTACTTATAAAGAAGAACACTGGGACTTTAGAGCTCAAATGTTACAGACAATTCTTAGAATAGTGTGGACCAAGAAGAAAAATACTGAAATTCTACAAGATCTGATCATCCAAAAAAAAAAAAAAAACTGGCTGATCAATAGTCTCATGTCTCAGAAACTAAAATACTTTAGCCATACTAACCATCATGGTGACTTTGAGAGAACGGTGATGGAAGAAGAGGCGGCACAGGGTGACCAGCACGAAGATGGGACACTGCAGACACCCTCGGCATGATGGTGGGCGAGACAGAAGAAATGACAAGAGATTGAGAGGCTTTTCAAAGCACTAGATGATGTTTTGCAAAGGACCTGCTACATGATGACAAAACATTCTCATGTTATGGAATATTAAGAACTGTTGCACAGTTGATGAGCTAGCATTGTTCGTGTGAACAATAAGTCCCAACACATGAAACAGCAGCAGGGTGAAAGTGCATGTCATGTAGATATCTACATTAAGTCACTCAGTCAGCCACAGTTAGTATGAAGTAGGACACCATTGTCTGTGTTGCTGTCCCTTTTATTAGAATGATGAACAATTTGGTATTGCTTTGTTCTACCACCACTAACGCCAAAGATATCACAGTATCAAACGTATGTGTGCCAAACTTATATAATAGCGGTCAACTTCATGCTCGTACAGTGTTTAATGGTTGCATGCTTACTAACTGCTGGTTCTGGTGATTACCCATGCCATTATAGTCTCAACTGCCGTTTGACAGAAGATAGTACTACACACTTTCTGTTAGTGCCAAATGTTGGGTAGTGCTCACCAAACCCAACACCCCATATTATGCCAACGGCTTCGGATGGAGGAAAGCAATTGGGAGGGTACAAGCCTTATCCTGGTGCAAAGAAAGGCAACCTAAAGACTAAATGCCATGGCAAGGCAGACCAGGTCTTAAGCCTTGGTTGGCAACTGGTCTAGGATGGAAGCTCAAACAGGCGGACAGTTACAGCATTGCTTTCTGATCCGGCAGCTTCTTCAGCTTGTCATGTTTCAGATGTATTGGTGTTACCTTTCCTCTGGAGTAAACTAGGCAGGCCAAGCGAAGGATCATGCTGCATGGGCAACACATGGTCTCTAAGACTACTGAATTGGGGAAATATGTGTTATACTAACCTAGAGACATCAACCCTTTGCACTCGATCCCCTCTGTTACATAACCAACAACATAACTGATAACACAGCTATAGAAACCAGAAAATAATGACCTTTTCAAGCCTTGTACACCAACGCATGTAGCGAAGCAACTATTCTTGGCTTCTTTTGTTCAATGTCACCTGCTGTTACAATGTTGCAAACTACCCTGTAGAGCTCTGGCCCACATTGTCCTCACTTCACATCTGTTGCACTGCTGTATTGATCAGGTCCCCTTATTATGTTTATGCAAACTAAACATTGAACCCCAAAGGGATATTTTGCTTTCAAAACAGCTTAAATTCACCTGATCATTAAACAGGATAACTGTCTTAATTTATGAGCTAAGTCACTTTTAATCTTTAAACCATGGCAATAGGAATTTTAAAGTGCACCAAGAAACATATGTTATTAATTACATTATATACATTAACATGAAATAAAACTATTAATGGTGTGTACATTGTGTGTGACTGCCAATGAATGAGAGAGTATGTGTGTGTGTGTGTGTGTGTGAGAGAGAGAGAGAGAGAGAGAGAGAGAGAGAGAGAGAGAGAGAGAGAGAGAGAGAGAGAGAGAGAGAGAGAGAGAGAGAGAGAGAGAGAGAGAGAGATTGCTACCTTTCAACCTCCACCTAATTCCTCTAATTCCTAAACAAAGAAACATGAAAGGCAATAGCTGAGGCTAATCAATACAGAAACACAATTTATGAGCATGGCCATGTAAAGCCGTACAGCGAAAGTAAACAGGTCACCAATGAAGCAATAAAGAGATTTAAATTTAATTCTGAACAACCTTGAAACAAATAGAGACATTTAACTATCTCGAAGATTTAATTATGGACAACACTGAAACAGAGAGAGAGAGAGAGAGAGAGAGAGAGAGAGAGAGAGAGAGAGAGAGAGAGAGAGAGAGAGAGAGAGAGAGAGAGAGAGAGAGAGAGAGAGAGAGAGAGAGAGGTAGAGAGGGGAGAGAGAGAGAAAGAGAGAGAGAGAGACAGACAGACAGAGAGAGAGAGAGAGAGAGAGAGATTGAGAGAGAGATGTGTGTGTATGTATCTCAGTATTCTTGTATGAGTGTGTAAATGTATGTATTTATATATGTGTATGTGGATAAGTGCTTGTGTGCATACATGCATGCAAATACATATATATATATGCATGTACACATGTTTTGTTATGTATAGGGGTGGGTGGGTGTGGATAAGTGTATGTTATATACAACCTTCCATCTTCAACTGAAAGGCAAAGTTTGACATGTGATGAAAGTATACTTTGAAACCACAATATGAAATTGAACACAAAAACAAACTGTGTACCCTGGCTGGCTGTATTAAAGTTACAAGAAGAGAAATTACATGCAATGTAGACTCACTGACTGCATTAAATTAACAAGAAATGAAAGAAAATGTGTACCCAGGCTTACGGCATTCAAGGAGTGATAAGAAGCAAAAGAAATTATTACACAGACTGACTGAACTAAGGTTACAAGAAGGGTAAGGATATAAAACATACACTTGCATTATGTTAACAATAAATAAAACAATATGTGCACTTTGGCTTATAAGCTTTAAAGGAAACAAGAAATGAAAATAAGTATTAACTGGCTGGCTGCATTAAGGGAGCTTATTAACACACTTAAGATAATACATACACTGGCTGACTGAATTAAGCTTGCAAGAACACTAGGAATGAAAATAAGTATTAACTGGTTGACTGCATTAAGGGAGCTCATTAAAACACTTAAGAAAGTACATACACTGGCTGACTGCATGACAGGGGCTGACATTGAGACCAGCCTACGCAGACTGTGTGAAATAACGGACATGGCTCTGTATGAACAGTTGGCTGGACTTTTCAAGTTGAAAAAAATGAAGTCTCCTTACAGACACTGCGTATGATGACCTGTCAGACACCTTGAACGTGACAGTGGCTTACTGCAACAAAATAAAAAGTAAATGATGCTCACAATTTGTGTTCCCTGTCCGCCACCATCAATGTTATCAATTGTATTCACAACATTCATCTTAGGAATCACATATCCATTGCTAACAAGCTCTTCCTAATTTATATAATGCACAGTGTCATAAGAATATCACGGTCAGACAGAAAAACCAATGAGCAAGTCCTACAAGAAGCAAAGGAAAACTGTAAATTGATTAGAGAAATTATTTGCAGATGTCACAATATTTTGGGCAAATTATGAGAACATATAAACTAGATAACTTGGTGAAACTGGCAAAATTGATGGGAAAAAAGCAAGAGGAAGGCAGAGAAGTAAATATCTGGATGGTTTGGCTGCATGGGACTGTTGAGACAAGAACACAGAGATAATCCACAACTCTGGTAATCGTGTGATATGGTGAAACATGACTGCCCATGCTTATCAGCATGGCACATGATGATGATGAGTGTCATAACAGTACTATATGCTCAGCAGCTACTTGGCTCATACGATCAATAACAATTTTCAGCAAGGTGAAAAGTCAACACAATACACTCAGTTGTAAAATCATTATCTGACATTGCTATTTTTTTTTGGGGGGGCGCTAGCTCACTTTGAACTCAAGCGTAGCCCATAACACTATTTATAGTACTGATGGACTGAATTTTGCTTGTGTGTTAGTTTTCCTTGTTAACCGTGTCCCTCGCCATCAGGCGAACCAACTCTGACTTCAGAGGTACTTGTAATTAACGTCCCCAAGTCAAGGACGACAGGTCAACATTTTAGTCCAGCTGTCCGGTGTAGGGGTTGAACCGCTAACCCCGGCATCAGCACACTGGATGTTTAAGAACACGTGTTCTTACCCATTCGGCCATGTGGACCTGCTGACATTGCTATGACTTGGAGATAAATTAATTATAAGAAAAGAAGCTAGTCACATCACCCCATTATTGTATTTGGTATGTGATGTTGTCACAACACCGTTGTGATACACCATTAAAAGTATGCAATTTCTTTTCCAGAGCCAACAAGACTAACAATATTGAACACAGGAAATAGTTTCAAGGTAATAGTCAGTAATGAAAATATGCATGTGGAAGGAGTTGAGGATAAATGAAAATCAACAAGTTGGTTAAGTGCTCCCGGGAAGGTTAACTCGGTTAACAAACACCCGCAGAAGTCGGATGTGTAAGCCGAAAGGCACAAATAAACAGGCACAACGCAAAAATATCACAGTGAGAGTGGAATGTCCTTCAAAGCACCCGGGAAGGTTAACGGTCAACAAACACCCGCAGAAGTCAGATGTGTCGGCCTAACAGCGCAAAACAGGCACAAAGCAATCACGTCCAAAAAAAAAAAAACACTCCAGATGAACGCAGAAGAAAAAGAAGATCAAGTACTATCTCCACAATGAAGGTTGGCTACAAAGAATCTCTAACACTTTCTATTTCTCGCTTTAGTTCTACATTTCAAAAGTATTGGAACTCTGGCTGTTGAAGATAAGAACTGAGTACTTATGGGAATACCCTGAGTGCAGTGATATCAGTTGTTGACTCAACTCAACTCATTCTACATTCTGACACTCTGCTGCTTGTCCCTTCCTGTATGCTATCTTTCCACTTGTTTTGTCTACCTTTCGCTTCACTGCATTCAATTTCTTTAGTTTGATTTAGGGAAGAGGTTGAGGGGTGGAGCAGAGATGACGTGTCCACCCCTGGCTCAAGGAGACCAGGTTCACCACATGGTGTTGACTGTTTGGGTGTTTACAAAATAGTAGTGGATCAGACAACTAGCCTTCTCAAACAAAGACATAAACAAATCTGAAAAATCTATGAGCATACTGTGCATGTTAAAAATCTTTGAGCAGTACAAACTGAAAATAGCAGGTAAATGGGCTCAGGCAAAATAATTTTTCACTTTCTACAACCATTGTATCTATCATTTCCTGTAGTTACTTCTGACTTGTTGCTTTCAAGACTGTGTCATCACCATAATATAAGTTATTCATATACGTCCACCAATCAGGTTCCCTGACATATTTTCTGCAGATCTCAGTATATTCTATCTGAACATGAAAACAAAAAACTAAATCAGGAGACATTACACATCCTTGTCTGACACCCTTCTTTATGACTTCAATGTTCCTAAATTATTATTGATTCTAATGGCTGCTGCTTGCTGCCAATATATGTTCTTTATTATTTTATATTACAGAAGATCAAGTGGTTTGGCCATGTCGTTAGAATGCAACGCCATCAACTACCATCACTGGCCTTACATCAAAGATCATCTGCAACAAGACCAATAGGATGTCTTAGAAGAAAATGATGACAAAATAGATTGACGACATCAGACATTGTACAATCACATGGAATGACACTATCCATTGTCTCCCACCGGGCGCTGGAGTGCAAATTATTCCTCCCCATAATGCTTGACGGCAGAAGTGGAAGATGATGATGATGATATTTGCAGATCTTTGCCATCAATGCTTATTAGTTGAGTAGTTATACTCCCACGTTTCCGTCTTGACAGATGACAGTTTGTTACATTGTGCTTCAAAATTAGCTCATAGCCTGGGATGAATTGTAGAGACCATGTTTTGCTCATGCTGCATGATCCCTCTCTTAGCCTGCCCAGTTTATTTCAGAGGAAAGGTAACACCAACATATCTGGAACAAGACAAGCTGCCAGATAAACAAAGCAATGCTTTGTCTTCCAGCATGTTAAAGCTTCAATCCACGACCAGTTGCCAACCAAGGCTTAGGGTCTGGCCTGCCTTGCCACGACATTTAGTCTGTAGGCTGCATTTCCTTACACTAGGATAAGGCATGTAATCTCCCAACTGCGCTCCTCCACCTGAAGCCATTGGCATAATGTAAGATGTCGGGTTTGGTAAGCGCCGCCCAACATTCAGCGCTAACAGAAAGCAGGTAGTACCATCTACTGTAGGTCAGTCGTATCTGACTAAGACCTGACACTTGAGAAGTTACAGTAATGAGATTATTTCCTTATGTTTCACACTGTCAAATGCTTTTGTGTAATTAATGAAGTGTAAGTAAGATCTGTTTTAACCTCTATAGTTCTTTCTAATAGTGTCCAGAGAATGTATATAGTATTGTTTGTGCCCTTTCCGCCTACAATCCCTACTGTTCATTCCCAATTTCTAGATTTATCTTGATTTGTATTATACACCGGTGTGACAAATTAGATGATTGACAGAGGACCTACTTAGTAGTGTTCTCTGGAGATATATCTTGAATAATAAATACCAAGATAAAGGATATGATTTAGCACGTTTTGTCTAGAGGTCACTCAAATGAGCTAATCATTCCCGCAATAGCCTTTTTGGAGAACCATTTTTCTTTGGCTCAAACCCCCACTGTGAGACCACTATGTATCTACACAGAAATTTATAAAAGAAGTAAAAGGTTCCCTCAAGACCAAAAGGAGATCTGGACTCTTCGCCCCTGTACAACTGAGGATCCATCTCTCTCATTATAATGTTGCCAGTGTACTATTCGTCCGTCACATTAGATCTTCCTTTATTTATTTTGTCAGTGTGACCTATATCAGATTTGTCCAATTGCTTTGGGACTGTAGGATTCAGTTTTTGTAGACAAACTCAACAATAACTGTACATTACATCTGTTGGACAAGACATCTACATGACAGTTTCTTGACAAAAGTGGGACATACATTCACAAGGAATTGTGTACACCAGCCATTGTACAAGACTTACATCATAATAGATACTTGACAACATCTATACAAGACTTTTCACAATATGTATAATCAACCACAGCACCTAAGACAGTCACCAGAGACAACACTTGACAGCAACTGTACAAGACATTCACTGGGGACATGTACTTAAAACACTGGTTCAATAATACTGTTTATTGAGCTGATGGTGAGTCGAGTGATGATCCATGGTTCATCTTTCTGTCATGTCAACACCTCAACAAGGTACATTCATAATGCACAAATATGCTAACATGCATACAGATAAACATGATACCACACTCAGATCCCTCCTCCAACCAATAACCAAACTTTCCTCCTCCTCTCCTCTCTAATCTCCACTACACCATTGACTTTTATCTTTTCTTCTACTGTTAATGAGGGAAAGCCAAGATAAGCCATAACCTGGGGCAAGCATAGGGACATTCTGCTCCACTGGTCTGTTTAATCCTTTTAGCGCCTATGATGGGTGTTGGACAAGCTCAGGTTGCAGATCTCCCCCTGATGATTTTCCAAGTCAGACTAATTATCCCCTACTGTCACAGTTTGAAGAAAGGTTACAGCCCTGTCTTTCACCGGTGAGTTGACTGTTCATGAAGTTGACACTTAGGACTTTGTTCTACTTTTCCTGTAGAGGAAGATCTAAGATACAAATATGTCCCAGCATTCTTTCTTCTTAGTCGATCTCACTTACTCTACAAGTCTTCATTCTGGAAAACACTGTGTGAGCACCAGGCTGGAGATTAACTAAGATAAGTCCTAGCCAAACAATCCATTGTCCCAGTCATTTCACACGTTTCATTGAATGAGGTTAACAACCAGACTTGTTGTTCATTTTCTCAGATGACATTTGATTGAATCAATGATCACTGTCCAGCTCACTATAGCTCTAATCATTGAAGTCCCCAGAACTATTTTTCTCCCTTATTTATATCCAGCTGTTTGAGAGCTGAGCTGAAAGCCTCTAAGAAATTCCCATATTGTGGGTTCTAGAAGATTTCACTTATAGAGAGTTGGTTCTGGATTCTGGGACTACTGGTTAGTTTTCCCAGATGATATATGGATGCCTCTCCACCATCCTGTTTGTTCTCTGTTGATATACAAAATGGCACAACATCTCTTTACATATGTTAAAAGATAATGTTATTATTCATCAACATACACAGATTGGAGATGGGGAGGTTAAGGTGGGTGTTGTCCAAGCACACCTCTCCTTGTTGACAATGTAGTGAATTTCACTGTGATGTACTGTGGGTGATATTTTATTATTCACCTTTATCTGTGGTAATCACAAGCCTATATGTGGAGACAGAGGTAGCTTACACAATTACAAGCATCTTGAAGCAAGCATTGTGACATAGCAACATGAGACAGGCATTGTGAAGGGAAATGGAAAATAGGCATTTACACCTGCAATATGCAATAGGTATTAACTAATGGCATTTACCAAATTAGCAGCCCAAACATCACTTCCAATGGCTGTCATGTTGGTGCATGAATGTCCTATTCCATATACACTTACACAGCAATGCCAGACCTCACCCCTTTTTCACCAGACTTGTCTCACAGGTACATCATCATCATGTGCTCTTTCCCCACTGAGTATCTACCACAGTAGGTAACAGAAACTCAATTGCATAGGCAATTGTTCTCATATGCACCAAAGCACATATGTGAAAAACATGTTTAGTCCTTGTAAATTTGCCTGAGCCATACATTATATTCAGCCGACTAAGACACAGGTTCACACACCTATGGTTCTCTTAAGAACTAGTTTATATGAACCAACCAACAGTAGAGGTACCAGTGTAATACTTCAAAGAGAAATTATATTAATTCTCTTGAGCTTATAGCCACCAGGCATCACATAGACTTAGCAATTCTGGCGTGCCATCACCGTCCTGTTTACACATGGATATTTGAAGCATCTTTCTTTCTACTAATGTGAGAGGCTACTTATCAAAGCACCAGCTCATTCACTCCAACATTCTCAGCGTTTTACAAAGGAACTTGTCATGTTTCATCACTCATTCCAATCCAGACTGCCATATGTTAACTCGCGAGAGCAAAGGTACAGTTGATTTAAGAATGAGTCATCCTAGGCATGAAGAATGCACAAGGGGTTTGGGTTTGCGAATTTGCATTGAGTGTACTATACATTCATCAAGCATACACAACCAGTCACAACAAGGGATTGATATGCACTTGGAGTATACAGCGTGAAAGACATGTCAAGGTTGAAGAAGCAGTATCCAGAATACTGGCGCACAGAAGTTCTGTTTTTCACTTTCACATTTTATTCATAAAATACTCATATATTCTTCTCTTTCGTTCACTAGGCATCCACAACATTAAAGTATGTTTTAAAGTGGTACCTGTTGTCCAGAGAACAATATATTATCAAATCTTTAAGGGCATTGTTGGGTCATCACATCACAAACTAGCGACCGCTCAGGTTGGAATCCCCGCTCAAACTAATTAGATTTTAAAATGTGGCCCAGGAATAGCGTGGGCTCATTACTTATTAGCCAATGAAAAAGCAAGCACATACCGCTGCCCTCCCCTAACTCGTTCTGGAACATTCGATCTAAGAATAGCCCTTCTATTTGGGATGGTCCCCGTTCAGACTTAAAGTATTTTTATGAATGTGTCGGGCTGGGAATGTGGGGTTCTGTTCCATCATGTTACAACCGGTAACACATAGGCAGAAATATCGCTTACTGAAAATAGTAGTCTGGGCGTGGCAGCAAATGAGTAACAGAAAGTATATGAAACTATTTCATAACGAAAACAATCTTTGGTACTTCAATTTTAATTCACCGCAACAAAGAAGAATCCCTTCGAGCCTCATTTGCATCGGTCCGCCAATCATTTTCCAGTTTAGTGTTCGGTGGACTGCTAGACCGATTGATGGTCGTCGACAGTGAGGGCCCTACGGGCCCAAAAACTTAAAAACATCCATCGATCGGTCTAGCAGTCCACCGAACACTAAACCGGAAAATGATTGGCGGACCGATGCAAATGAGGCTCGAAGGGATTCTTCTTTGTTTGCGGTTGTTTGCGGTGAATTAAAATTGAAGTACCCAATCTTTAACTGATTCAATGCTGAAAGATGATATATACATAGCCAAATATGACTTTCCATTTGGACAGAAGTACAATATGTCACCATACTGGTGTCAGTGTGTTTTTATAATTTCATTTGGTGGTATCTTCGACAATTTCGATGCTCAGTAAGTTGAAATTTACATTGCAATACTTTTTTATTTGATTATGTGCCATGCTTGCTATCATACTCATGTTTGACTTGGGGACGTAAATTATAAGTACCTCAGAAGTTGGAGTTGGTTTGTCTGATGCCGGGAAATACTGGTAATAGGGAAAGCCGGCCTACATGCAAATATCAGTCCAGTTCAAACTGAGCGAATGGAGAAAAAAAAAAGAGTTGTGAAATTTTGAGATGATTGTGATTAATTTTGTGAGTTCAGAAATGGCTACGCCCACAAGTTATAGTCCTTGGCGGTTTACAGCAGAACAGGCTAAAATATTATGTATAATAATTTTAGATTACGGTGATTCTGATTTGAATGACTTTGAAAGCCTGACATGAGTTTCAGTTCAGCAGTTATTTGGCTTGAGATGCTAGTGAAAACAACAGAGACTGTGTTATGTCAAACAATCAAGCTAAAAGGCACAAGAAGTTATGTTTGCTTTACGAATAGGCCACAATGATTGTTTTGCAGCCTATCACAAATAAGCTGAGCAATATTTATACAATCACAAACAATGTAATTAGTAAATATTGTATACATTGGTTCTTAACCCTTTACCGGGCAAATCGTCCCAAAGCATCCGAACCCCGGAACGAGCAAATCTTCTGAATACATCCGAGCTACTACTAGTATTGTAAAAACGTGATTGCGTGGCTTTTGGAGATTTCCGATTGTCTACTTTGGGTTTCCCCGATAGCGTGACAACGTGGCCGCCATTTTCAAGCATGTACTATGAATTTGAACGGATTTTGTTTATAGTTTTCGGGGTTTTTACGCTTAGTTTTTCAAAATGGATTTTGACGATTCTTCAAGTGATAGTGGAGATTTTGCTGGGTTCAATTTAAGTGACATTTACATGCACGAATTTGACTGAATCAGAGCTAGATATCAGTGATTAGTGTTACTTTGCTTTCGCAGTCGTGAGTTGGACTTTAAAGAAAGTGATTCTGATTCTGAAAATATGTTTGTAAACTGCCGCATAAATGACTGACGATCACAAACAATATGTTGTATTTTGTAAATATTTGTGTTCATGTGTGGATTACCAGGAACATTCACATAAGTAAAATACTCTGAATGTTTTTTACTTCATTTTGTTTTTTATTTAAGTAAAATCGGTTGACTAACACCTTTTATGTGATGATTTTACTAACGTAACCCAAAATTTTATCGAACCTCAAAATTCTTCTTGCCCGTTCAGGGCTACAAAACGGACAAACGTCAGCCCTGTAAAGGGTTAATCTATAACTGAGTACAATCCGTCTAAGTGCCAAGTGTTTTCATGTTATTATTTAAAATAAATTTATGTGAAAATGACATGCCAGAAAACATGTTATAATTATATTGTGATGGTGTCAAGGAGCAGTTCTCGTTATACTTGTGAAGAAAAGTGATGTGGTTATCATTATTCAGTAAATTTAACTTGATTATCGTCACAGATGAATGAATATTGTTTGTAAGTTAAAATGTTAACTAATTTTCCTCCTTTTTTTCAGTATTTCATTAACTCAATTATTACAATTTTTTTTAAATATACAAGTTTCCATACATAAGTGTTTCCTATGTAAACCCCTTTAATCTAATATATAATACAACATATCTAAATCTGATTCCATGTGATCAACTTTTCAGATAGACATTTAGTGACACACCCTACTAGCTATTTCAGAATTATCGCCCTTTTTTTTGCTCTTCACTTTCTTTTTTTGTACTTTCGCGAACTTTTTCCTGCGTCGTCGCACGATGACTTCCGGTTTGACATGTACTGCTAAAAGACCCCAAAAAAACGAAAGGAGTTTGGTACGATGAAAGGGACGTTATTCTCATATATTTAGCAGTGGTTCTGCTAGCTAGCCGCCAAATTATTACACCATAAAAACGATTTATCTGGATTTTATATGGTTCTTTTCACGATTAGTAAGGTAATTTGTCTTATAACTCCTGACTATGAAAGATTAATTCATTTTTTCGTGCATATTTGAATCCCCCGTTCAATTTTACATAAATATGAAGAGTTTCAACATTGCAGGTGTTTGCACACGATCAGGACAAAATATTTTGTGACACCGCCTTGATAAGACAAAATTCAAGATGGCGGCGCCCATACCATATGATACAATAGTACTAAACTTTAGCGGACCTATATTTATTTATAATTAGAACTGGTAATTTAAGCACTAACATTAAACAGAATACAAGTGTCATGTGTAGCAGTAATGTATCTGTGTACTTGCATAATATTTCAACATTTTACATGACTGAAAATAATTTTGAAAGCCAGTTTTCAGACCCTTCTGTAAACTTGTAAGGTGTTACAGTTAAGTAAGGAGTACTTTTTTTCTAAGCTGCGTTACAGCACTTAATTATTTACATTTAAATGCAGTACTGTAAAATAAGTTATATGTTTTAAATAAGTTAGTATTTAATTATTAATTGCTGACAATTAGATACAGAACAGTGTGCTGTAATTACTGTAATTGTAGAGCAGAAGTAGAAATAGAAATCAATTTTTAGTGAACAGTTAATTATTTAATATTTTAATTTTTTTATTATTTAATATCTTAATAATTAATTAACTGCTGCTTAATTTGTGCAACAGTCACAAACTTAGTTACTTACATTAATGTTTATAATATTTAATCAACAAAAGAAAGCTGTCGCAATGCAGTTAGTACATTAAGACAATATGATACATTTTCATGAATTGTTCTTTCACTAACGACGAACATTCCACATGACATTTAATTAATATAATAAATATGCAGCTATTTTTAACTAGCAATTAGGTCACAGCACATCATAACAAAAAGTCTTATAAGTCAAGTGCATCTTTGTCAGAGACTCTGAGACTCTTGTGCTTTGTACGATGCTTTCGCCAGGCCGCTGTGTGGAAAGAGACTGAGCAAACCTGGTGCAATGAAGTTGATCCTCTCATTCCTCTCGACATTCTATCGAAAGAGGAATGTGACCTTTACTTTCCTGTTACCAAATCATAAGTAGAAACCCCATTTTAAAATATTCTCTGTATATGCAAATACTAATAATAATCATCATCAAGTGCCGGCTGGTGTAGGCGTTCATGGCTTTCCACAAATCTCGGTCTTTGGTGTTCTGGATCCTAATACTAAATTATATTATACACCTGCGTTATACACCTGAGAGAAGTGAGGAGTCTCGTTCATGCCAACGAACCAGGCATGCTAATACAGGAAAGTACTCTTACTAATAATTTAATATATTAGAAAAATTAGTTGTGAAACACAAAAAGCAATTAACCAAAGAATGGCCATCACTTGTGACACTCTTTCTTTAACCATTTCCTGTGACATTCAAGATTCTGATTGTCACACCTTTGCCACAGCCTGTGTCAATTTGATAAAACAATTCAGATGCACACCTTCCTGTGGTGAGTTTCTATATATTTGAATAACGAAGACACAAACAATAGATTGCACGATTTATTGCCTGGCATATTTCGCTGCATCTCGTCAGGTACATACTGCAGAAATCTGAAAATATAAAAAAGATAAAATTACACAGAGTAATGAAGCTTACATAAAAGAATAACGAAAAACAAATGCCTACACAAAATACAATAAATAATCACGGAGAAGACCCTCCAGTGACTACATTGTTAATTACGTCACGGCACATCCTATAAAAAAATAAAACATACGTCAAGGTAGGCCTCGCTGCCCCGGACGCAATGATATATGGCACAATGTTGTCCGTTTAAAAATAAACAAGCCACGGTAATAGAAGGCAAATAATAAACAGTTGGCGGCCATTTTAAATTGTTAATTAGGTCACGGCACATCCTATAAAAAAAATAAATAATACGTCAAGTTAGGCCTCGCCACCCCGGACGCAATGATATATGGCACAACATTGTCCGTTTAAAAATAAACAAGCCACGGTAATAGAAGGCAGAATTTCTCAAGTTTCCAATCTTAGGGCCGCGATAAATCCTGACATCAGTTAATTCATCATTGCGCTTCCTGTTATTAAATTACTCATCTCATCTCATCATGTTCCTCTTGTACCTTGCGGTGTCGAGGTGAAGTATAAACTTCGTGAGAGTGCCCGGTTATGGGCTTCGTATATCGACATTCCCATGGATTCTGTTATTCCCTCCGTCCAGCGTTTACGTGGTCGGCCTCTTCCTCTGTTTCCATCTGGTCTGTACGTCATTGCCTGTTGTGGCATGCTGTTGACTGGTAGCCTACTTGCATGGCCAAACCATTTGACTTGCTGCTTTCTAATAAAAAAACTAAGAAGTTATTAAATTACGTCACCATATAATTCATAACTCCGCTTAGAATCAACGTATAGTCTTCGTTGAGATACCGTTGGATTCGTCTCGTCAAGCTCTATCTAACTGGTATGATTTCATAAGTAAAAACCCAAATTTTAAATATTGACCAAAATACCTAACCCTACTTCCCCTTTTCTGCCTTGTTTGGTCCAACTTACTTTTTTGGTTTGGCACAGTATCGTTAAGTGATATTTATTTTGTGATCTTTGTCATTAATATTTGCAGTCTATCACAGGCAGAACAATAAGTGGTAACAAAACTCACTGCAGAGTATATGATATGAATAAGTGCAGATGTAGAGTGTAGGACTGTAGGTAGGAGATGAAGTGGAAGTGAAAAATTCCACGAATGAACTGAACTCGTCGTAGAGTGTCAATCACGGAAAATTGTCTTATTTATATTCATTTTAAAGTATTATCAATGTAACATAGTGTTGATATTGCACAATAACACGCCGAATTACCTTCTTGAAATATACGGTTGTGATTTCCCTAACACCAACACGTACTATTTAAAGCAATTTAATTTCACCGAACCGTCTGCCGAAAGTCTAAACCGGTTAGTTCATGCCGGCAGCCATTACGAAGGTCGTTAACTCCTGTTAACACGCCCAGGGTTGTTCTATTATTGATCGCATTCAAGTGAAACACTCCAGGCACCACGAGGCAGCTGAGACACATATTCACTAACCAGTATATTGTCATTGAGCAAAGCAGTCGATGCTGTTCTGTTATAGAAGTGGATATATTATAACTAACTCAAAAGTTATAAAAGTTAAGGTTATCACCTCGATGCATAACACATCAACATATACTTCAATCCTGTTGTATGGCCTGTGAAGCGATGAATTAATAAAATGACACACGCCCACACATCTAAATAATTGTATGTCTCGGCAGGCTTTCAAGTATGGGCAACATACACCCAGAAGACCGAAATTCTCATGCAGTCGGTATCCCAAAATCATCAGTCTAGAAGAAGAAGAATGAGGTAATACCGAAGAATGAGGTAATACCGAAGAATGAGGTAAGAAACACGAAGAAGAACGCTCAGTTTAGTTGTATGACCCGACATTTGTTGTACTAGCCGATACCCTCATATCCCCAAAAATTACTTCCATCTGAGATTATTAATAACATAAACCGCGCACTTTTAGATATTATTTTAGCTTCTTTCCACGTGCTTGTAATCCTTTCTCAAAACATGCATTGCTTAATTTTTTATTTTTTAAAGTAATTTTTAAGAGCTCGTGTTTCCCTAGGGACAAGAGCCACCCCATGAGACAGGGGCGTCACTAGGGGGGTGCGGGGGGGGGGGTGCGGACCGCACCGGGTGACACCATCAAGGGGTGACACCAAAATAAAAAAAATTGCAAATTTGACAAAGCAGACATCGCTCTGTCTAGTCGGTTTTCATAACCGTTCATTGTTAATTTTAGAAATTTTAATGTTAAATAACAAAAATTTAACTTTGTCCGAGTTTGTCGAAGTTCTTTATTTATGTTTTACCTGAAGTATTGAAGTTATATTGTTCAATTTGTTTTCTTTCTTATATTAACTTTTTGACTTATTTTACAAACATTACTATATGCGATTATATATGGTACAGGAACACTCGAAAGAAGACCATGGTGAAAGTCTAGAAGGGTGACACCAAGAGTTTACCGCACTGGGTGACACCAACCCCAGTGACGCCACTGCCATGAAATCCATATCCCTGTGTGCCATGACATTTGGATGACCGCCTCTGCTGATGGCAAGGGCTAAATCAAAGTGCAGATGACAACATTTTCATCTTAGACGAAATGCCGAGCGAAAGAAACCCCCCCCCCCCCCCCCCCCCCCCGATTCAAACATCCATTAAAACGATAACTGCCGGTCACTGAAGGCATGACATTTAGTCGTTTAGTAAACCCAAAAGCTGGATTGAAACCCAGTAGTAATTTTTAATTCAAACCAACCATTAGTGTGAAATTAAGCCATGGTAGCTCAGTGGCTAGCACGATTGTCTGATTCGAATCTACTTTCGAGCCATGTTTAAAAGAAAATAATAATAATTACCCCGTCTCCCAGTTTGACGAGGCCTAAATGAGTACTAAGAAATGTTATGGGGAGTAAATGTGGCGGCGTGATACTAACCAAATCACTCCCACCAAGTACCGATTGATATATAAAAATATGAGGCTAGCACCATAAGCCAACACTCTTCAAGGTGTATAAAAGAGTTCCTTAGTTTAAACTTTATTATTGTAAAAAAAACAAAACATCAGCTATAATCACATTCATGCACGTATCACGCAGAAAACCCCCAGATGTAGGTCATCGTTGCTGTTCTGACGGCAATGAACGTCGGAACTTAGTCGTAAACTTTGTTGATTGTCGTCTTGTTCTACACAATGAACGCTATGCTACGACATTTATTTTAGACCAGTAGATCTTTCCTAATTCTCACAGTGGCACAAAGATATTGTCCCTGCATATGTTGTTATTTTTGTTCCGGGCGAGAGGTTAAACGCGCTCTCGTTGAAACTTTCTCTGGTGACCACGGCGTTGTGGGTTAATTCCACATACCGGTCAGTTGGACTTAAATGTTGACTTCTCGTTCTTGACCCGGGGACATAAATTACAAGAAAGCCAGAAGTCGGGGTGGATTTGCTTGATAGCGGGGTACACTGGTAATAGAGAAAACTAATCCTCACGCAAAATCAGTCCAATGCACTGCAACTATTGAATCTCATCTCATCCCATCATGTTCCTCTTGTACCTTGCGGTGTCGCGGTGAAGTAAAACATCGTGAGAGTGCCCGATTATGGGCTTCATGTATCGATATTCGCATGGACTCTGCTATTCCCTCCGTCCAACGTTTACGTGGTCGGCCTCTTCCTCTGTTTCCATCTGGTCTGTACATCATTGCTTGTGGTAAGCTGTTGACTGGTAACCTACTTGCATGGCCTAACCAATTGACGTGCTGCTTTCTAATAAAATCTAGTGCTGCCCACTTTAGTCCTGATTTCTTCATTTCTGATCTTATCTCTTCTTGATACGTTGAGGAGTATTCTCAGGAATCTCTGTTGTGATTTTTCTTTTCTCTTTTTTTTTCCCTGTCATTGTCTAGGTTTGGCATTGGTAGCATAGAGTTGGTAGGAAGATTGTGTTGTAAAGTGCTTTCTTAGTAGTTATTGATACATGTTTGTTCTTTAGTATTGGTGCTATTTGTCCAATGAGTTGATTTGCCTTATTGCACCTATTTTCGATATCGTCTTCTCATCCTAGGTACTTGAAACTCTTTACTTGTTTCAAGGGATGTTCGTTTAGGTGAATTGTTGTTGTTTGTTCAACTTTAGTTATAGTCATTACCTCTGTTTTGCTTGTACTAATTTTCATGTTATGTTCCCTACACATTTCGTTTAGACTATTCATGTGGTCTTGTAATTCAGCTTCTGATTTTGCTATTAGTATTAGTGCTTTGGTCGTCGCAAACAGGAGTTCTCTAATGGTTAGATTTGCAGATGGTTCTTCTTCTGTGTTCTCGTCATGCGGTATTCTTGCTGTCTCTGCTTGGCTGGTTTCTTTACATATGTTGTATATATATGTTATGAACAAGAGAGGGGATAGGACACAACCTTGTCGTACTCCAGATCTTATGGTGAAGGGTTCTGAGTGTCCTCCAGTTGCTCTCACTATGCATTCACTGTTGTTGTATAAACTTCTACATAGGTTTGTTAGATGTGTACTCACTCCATATTGTTTAAGGATTTCCCACAGCTTGTTTCTATCTACTCTATCACATGCCCTTTCTTGGTCGACAAAGGCTAAGTAGAGTGTTTTATTGAATTCGATTGATTTTTCTATAAGTTGTCTAAGAGCAAAAATGGCATCTGTGCATCCTTTGTTTTTCCTAAATGCAAGTTGTGTTTCGCTTAGCTTGGGTTCTAAAGTAGTTCGTAATCTTGTTTCAAGAATTTTGCAAAATATTTTCTCAGTATGACTCAACAGTGAAATGCCTCTGTATTGTGTGCAGTCTCTTTTGCTGCCTTTGTTTTTCCAAATTGGGATAATAATGGCGTTTCCCCAGTCTCGTGGTGTCTGTTGTTCTACCCAAACATGGTTGAATATTCTATGTAGCCAAGCTGTACCTACTTCTCTTGCTGCTTTAATTAGTTCATTTGGTATTTCATCCTGTTCCTGTGATTTGTTCAATGAGGCTAATCTGATGGCTTCTATAATTTCTTCTTTTAGTATGTCTGGTTCTAGTTCTTCGGTGACATCTGTGTAGGTCTCTTGAATTCCTGTGACATCTGATGGGATGTTGAGAAGTTGTTCGAAATACTGCTTCCATCTTATTAGGATTTGTGTTGTTCATTTATTGGTTCTCCATATTCGCTGTTAATTATTTCAGTTTGTTCGATATGGATGAAAGGCATATCATCTTCCGTGGGGACTTCAATGCCAGAGGCAGTCAATGGGGGGGGGGGGGGAATTGCATCACCAATAGACAGGGGGAAGATCTGGAGGACGCTCTGGCATCTGCTGCCCTGGTCTGTCTGAATGATGGGAAGGTCACTAGAATAGCCACTCGACCAAGTGACTCTGACAGCGTCATTGACTTGGCTCTGGTGTCACCCACCATCGCACCAAGGTGCCGGTGGGGCACACTGGGATACCACGACAGTGACCACTACCCTTGTATCATCCTGATCGAGAAAGACAGGGCCAGGAGTCAAGGAAACAAGACAAATGCCTTCCCGTACGACAACACTGGTCAAGACGCCATAAGCAAGATCAGAAGGAGAAAACTAACTTCCTCCCGCAGGAGACAAGAAAGATGGTTGCAGCCACCATGGTGGAATGGCGAGGTCGAAAAGGCATGGCTGGGAAAGAGGCAGGCTGTCAAAGACTGGCAAAAAGCCAGAAAGGCCAACATGCCACAGGCTGAGTTGACGGGCCTGAAGACTGAGGTCCATAGGACGATGACTTTATTCAAATCCTGCGCCAAACAGGAAAAGGCCGAGAAATGGGACGAGTTCTGCAGGAAGGTGTGCTCCGAGCGATCTCTTACGACATTCTGGCGCCTCCATAAGAGCATGAACGGCGCCTCATAACGTAGGGGTATTCCAGACTTTCAAGGCACAGACCTCACATGGAAAAAGTCGGATGCGGATAAAGGTAAGGCCCTTCTTGCACGCTACATAGAGCAGACTGACCAGAAAGACGAGCCCGCCATACAGAGGACCACAACGACACTCTCTCAGTTGTGCGAGGAGGTTGGGACAAACGAAGAGTGCATAATCATAGCTGAGACAATACGTGCAATGCTCAAGAAATCACATAACACCGCCCCAGGCCCAGAAGGCATCCGATATGGTGACCTACTGATGATGTCAGATGATGACATGGAAGAACTGGCCAGAGAATTCAACACCAGTATCCAAAGGGGTCAGATCAAAGAGGAATGGCTACACAGCTACTTGCTGCCGCTGCCAAAACCGAACAAAGACCATTCCAAGATAAGCGGCTACAGAATCATTACGATGCAGAACACTGTTGGCAAGCTACTGGAGAAAATTGTAGCACACAGACTTGCTTGTGACTTGGAACAGCTCGGCTGCTTCCCGCCCACACTTGGAGGATACAGACGTAACAAAGAGTCATGGCTGAATGCGGCGGTCTTTGCTCAAGATGTTTACGAAGGATTTCAGGTCAGAGAAGAGACATGTGCAGCTGCCATAGACTTAGAGGACTCCTTCGAGAACTTGATGCAAACCCTCCTCAGACTGAAAGTGCACCCTCACCTTGTACGATGGATAGCTGCAGTTCTGCTCTAAAGGAAGGTGGTGCTAAGATGCGGGACTTCTGAGCCGATAACGATATATCCAGGATTGCCGCAGGGTTCACCACTGTCACCAGTACTATTCAACGCGTATACGGTGCCGATCACCGAACAACAGTTGGACGGGAGGGGTAGTACTCTGTCATTTGTTGACGACATTCTCGTGTACAGACATGGGCGAGATAGACAGGTGGTTACCAATGATATGCAGGGCGAACTAGATCGAATTTCCTCATGGTGCGCTGATGCCGGTGCCCTTGTCAACCCTGCAAAGGCATCGGTTACATGGTTCTCCCTAAACAACCATATTGTGAAAACAGACCTGCCGGCAGTAAGAATGGATGGGAGCATTTTGAGTAGATCCCAGTCGATGACATATCTTGGCGTGAGGCTTGATCGAAGCGTGTCCTTCAGAGATCATGTCGATTATGTTATAATGAAAGCTCGAAAAGGTTTGTCAGCAATGAGAGTCATGGCGACTGCCAATATCGAGCAAAGACTGCTAATACTTCTGTTCCAAGGACTGGTGCTTTCACGCATCGAGTATGCCCTGGCCATCCTCACTGTCAGCCCTACACAGATTGGAAGACTTGAAAAGGTACAAAACGAAGCCATGCGCATCATTTTGGGCTGCACGAAAGACACCAGCTGTGTAGCAATGAGATACCTCCTTGACTTCCCGACAATGGAACACAGGATCAAGATATGGAGAGCTCGTGCATACTTAAAAATAAGTGCAGAGGAGCAGCACCCTCTGCATGACGCTATATTCAGAGAAAAGGGTGACAGGCTAAAGAGAGGCAAATCATGGATGGGTCGGGCGGAAGATGTCGTCAGACAGGTCTGCAGTCTTACCAGCATCAACCCCGGCAAGGAATGGGTGCCTCCAGCTTTTAAGTGCACTTTCTCCTGCATTATCACACTTGACAGACGGTGCAGAGAGCAGAACCCTGTCGCTGTCAATGCAGAAGTCAACGCGCTCATCTATGAACACTCAGATAGCCCCGAAGTGCTCATCTATACAGATGGATCTGTTGTAAAGCAGCAGAGAAGTGCCGGGGCATTTACAGCCCGTTCAAATGGCCGAACCGTTCAAGAATCCAGTGGTGCCCACTCTATGACCACAAGCAGCATGACGATGGAGGTGATGGCAGTTACACAGGCTTTCATATGGCTGGAATCACAGCATTATACCAACGTGTGTGTACTAAGTGACTCAATGAGCATGATTCAGAAGGTCGAAGCTGGATCTGTACGTAGACAGTGGACTGAGTCGCTGCGGAAGTATGTTGTCCGTAAAGTCACCTTCATCTTCATCCCGGGACATGCGGGAGTCGAGGGAAATGAACGAGCTGATAAACTGGCTGGCTCTGCACCCTCTGTGGGTGGCCAGCCCATGGATCGTGCCTATGTTATTAACGTCCTCAAAGATATGGCGAGAACAGAGGACTTTGACGTCAGGGAATCCACATCGCTGTCCAGGATGAAAGACTTGGGAGTAAGAATCGGCACGGCCAGACGCAAGATGTACATCGGGAAAACGAGGTGCTTTGTCAACCAACACAGAACTGGCACTATTAGCCACCGGACGCTGATGCATATGCTGGAGGGAGGATCTGAGCACCTATGGACCTGTCCGGAGTGCAATGAAGATACCCCAACTGATAACTGATAACTGACTGATATTTCAGTTGGGTCAAAGGGTTCTCCTCTGTATTGTGTGCAATCTCTTTTGCTGCTTTTGTTTTTCCAAATTGGGATCATTATGGCGTTTCCCTAGTCCCGTGGTGTCTGTTGTTCTATCCAAACATGGTTGAATAATATATGTAGTCATGCTGCTCCTACCTCTCTTGTTGCTTTAATTAGTTAATTTGGTATTTCATCTTGTCCCGGTGTAGCATAACGCTAACCACCATTATTCATTTACCAAAACATGCCGCAAGAAGAGGAAACAACATAAAAAACAATTGACTACACAACCGCAAACTGAAACTGGGACTTAAAATTTAACATCAAAACTGGAACTGCACAAGTGACAGATGACGTGGATTCTTGGAAAGATTTCATCAGCCAAGGCTTAAAAAACTATTGGTTAGGAGAGACATGTGACACCGCTTTCGCGCCAACGCCGAATTTGCATATGTTAATATTTCATCAGAATAGGGTAAGCCCGCACTTTTCCTGCAACCAGCCTGATGAATAGACGTGAGAAGCTGGTGTGACCAAATTTTCAAACATGGAATTGCGGGGTGTCTAGATCTGAGGTAAGCTTGTAATTCCCGAGATTAGACTAAGAACCCGATGTATCAGGTATCAAGTAATGGTATCCAGTGTTTGTAATGTCAATTGAAATGTATTATTATTAATTAAAACCTCTGAAATGTAAAAATGCTCGACTGTAGATTCTAACGACGCAGAGCCATTCCCGGGCAAACTGACACTCCAATACTCTCTTCGATGAAACTGCAATCTCTGATATTCTTAAAGATAATTATTAACTTTAAGAAGTGCATTATACTACTCCATTCTATTCTGAACAACTGTACGAAGTGATGATTCGAAAGCAATCTTGTGCATTTTGTCAGAAACACTGTTAAAGATGCTATCACTATCTACAGCTAAAATGACAGTTCGTGTACTAGAACTAGTGCCTTGTTCTAAAAACAGACTTATCTATGCCTATTTACAATCTAGAAAGCTGAAAGAGAAATCAATCTTTCCTTTCTCCTTCATCTATTGAATCAATAGGGTTTGACGGAATAAATATTTATATTTTTGTCAAATTTTAATTAGATAAGGGCACACATGAACTGCATTACATGAGAAAGTTGTGCTTCGCGGAACTCCATCACACGAAGTGAACTTAACTCATTACTCAACATAACTTAAAACACAACACCACTCAACACCACTCATCACCACACAACCCAACACTCAACATCACAACAACAACAGATAATGGGAGAGAGTTATTAGACACAGAAGAAGAAGAAGTTGGTTAATTGGGAAAACACAGATAATTATTTATAAACACTATAAACACCATTTAGTGGAAGAAATGTTATAAATGTATGTCATTTATTTACATGCATCTTGACATATTCTCACTCTTGTCACTGTCTTACTGTACACGTTCACTGACCCCAGGTCAAATGAGAACTTACATACAGCAGGAACCAGTTGATACAAGGCGTACACAGTGTGATAAACTCTGACCACCCCAAATTAACCCAACACTAGATTAGAGAGAAAAAAGGAGGGGAGGGAAACTAGTTCCTACTTCAGGAATTTAGATTTCTTCTGACCTACTTTTAAAAGATTGTATTGGGAAGATTATATATATTTATGTGAATTTTAAACAGTGATTCTTGGTGGCTACATACCAACAACCACCCAACACATCAGCAAACTAACCACCTAAATCAGACCTGAAAGAGGGAGGCCGAGAGAAAGAGATGAACCACAAGTGAGAGGGAAGATGACTTGGCCATGAGCAAAGTATGGGGAGGCCTTCAGAGGAGCTATACGGGCATATCTGAAGTGGATCCATCAGTCAATGGACCCTGGCTTACCAAATCTTCCAGTCACCAGGTTACATTTTTCCTTGGTACACACCACACCCAATTTCAGGAAACTGATAGTTAATTGTTGATTCATCATCTTCACACTTAATATGTACAACATCAAAATGTTTACTATGTTTCACACTTGTTGACATCTCATATATTGATGCTTGATTGATTGTCTGGGACAATGGTCCAATGTGCAACTTTTCTAATATTTTGTGTAAACCACAATAGAGATGGGTGTACTGGCCAGAAGGCTCGGGCCCAGTCAATAAATGATTAACATGAATTGACCTTCTGTTAATTTATCAGTTCAAACCTATCTGTCCCGCAGAAGTCGGATGTGTCGGCCTAACGGCGCAAGAACGCAGCTCTGCTGTAAACAGGCACAACGCAATCACGTCCGAAAAAAAACTCCGGATGAACGAAGAAGAAGAAGAAACCTATCTGTGAGTCACCAGCTTCTTTGTACATCATGTTGTCAGGATCTAATGTGATTGATTATGTGTTTGATTGTTTAAAAATAAATCCACTCATAATGACTTACTAAAATGGGGGAGAGAAGACTCTAGATCTATCAACTGCTCAACATCCATGTTTTCTTCATCTAAATCAGGCTGAGAAAATTCTCCAGACTTTCCTCAGATTTGATAAACAAAAAGGGGGCTCCAGAGCTAAAGAATCCTTGGAGAAGGGGCAGAATCCCAGTTAGTAATCATTATTCTCACCAGGGCCATAATCTATATCTCCTAGACTACTTAATAGAACGCGGCCTGCAGATAACTCAAGGTTCATATTCTGGGGTTATTGAAGATAGAAGAGGATGGGGCTCTACTTCTTTTGTTAGAAATGGGGCATGCACTACAGTGATCTCCCACTCCCTTCAAAAATATATGACACCCGGTGATTTGTTCTTTGGGGCTAATCTGATAGCTTCTATAATTTCTTCTTTTAGTATGTCTGGTTCTAGTTCTTCGTTGGCATCTGTGTAGGTTTCTTGAATTCTTGTGACATCTGATGGGATGTTGAGAACTTGTTCGAAATACTGCTTCCATCTTATTAGGATTTGTTTTTGTTCACTTATTGGTTCTCCTTTTTCGCTGTTAATTATTTCAGTTGGGTCAAAGGATTCTCCTCTGGTTCGCATTGCACTTATCTTTTTGTAGAAGTGTCTAGCTGCTTCCTTGTAGTTTTTATTTAGGGTTTCTCCATACTGTTCCCAGTCTTTTTGTTTTTCCCTCTTTACTATTCTATTCTCATGTCTTCTCGCTATTCTATATTCTATGTAATCACATTCCTGTTTGCTCTTCAAACACCTTTTATATATTTCCTTTTTATCTTTTACCGCTTTCTTTACCTCTGTGTTCCACCAACTCGTTATTTGCTTTATCTGTGTTTTGCGTATTTTCGTGGTTCAACGTGTTATTTTTGCAGCATTAAGATGCTTGATTTGAACATCTCCCATTCTTCTTCCACTGTTTTTCTTTCTATAGATAATTTTACAAAGATTTTAGTTAGTTCTTTCTCGTAATTTTCCCTTACTGCCTCGTCTTTAAGGTTTTTTTAAGTTTACTGATTCGCATGGCATGTATTTTCCTGCTCTTTGCTTTCTTCTTCTGATGGTTCTTATTGCAGCAATGACTGCTTTATGATCTGTGTTTATACTTAAATTGGGCGCTGTCCTCGCATCTAATATATTTCTCTTTCTGTTATTTCTTGTTAATATAAAATCAATTTGGCTTTTAGTATCTAGATCGTTTCATTTATACCAGATGTATACTTGTGAGTCTTTATGTTTATAGAATGTGTTTGTTATATAGAGGTCGTGTTGGCTGCATAGCTCTATTAGTCTACTTCCGTTATCATTCCTTTCATTATGCTGATCTCCAAATGCTCCCAGATGTTTCTATATTCCCACTCTGTTATGTCCTAGTCTTGCATTGAAGTCTCCTATAACTATGATGTTGTCCTGCTTATCTATTTTATTTAGCACGTCATGGATGTCTTCGTAGAATTCCTCGCATTCTTGCTCTTTTGTGTTTGTATTACATGGTGCGTATATTTGTACATATGTTGTAATTGTTTTTTCTTTTATTCTCACTATTATGATTCTTTCTGATATATATTTTATTTCTAGTATTCCTCTTGCTAGCCGTGGTTCGATGACTATTCCCACACCGTGTCTTGCCCGTTCTTGCTGTTCTACTCCAGAGTAAACAAACGTGTAACTGCGGTGGAGCTCCTTGCATCCTTTCCCCTTTGTTCTGGTGTCCGCTATTCACATAAGTCCAATTTTCCTCTCCTCCATTGTTTCTATAAGCTCTTCTTCTTTACTATTGAAACAGCAGACTTTCATTGTGCCTATTTTTTGAGTCGCTGATCTATCTCGTAGTCCATTAACATTGCCGGGTCGATATCCATTTGGGTCAGTCCGTCTATACTTCTTAGTTTTTCTACGAACAGTATGAAGATCCCCTGCCGGCTTGCTAGGCCAGTCGCAGGTTTAGGACACAAATCTGACCACAGGAAGTCCATCCCCTATGGCGAGCCATAGCCCCGTTAGCCCATGACCTTGTGGTCATGGTTTCCCGGTCTGCACCACGTGGAGGTGGAGGTTGACTTGTGTAGTCTGCGGGTCATCGGCAGGCTACTAATTTTCACTTTTCACCCCTCCTAGGAGAGGCTAGCCGATGCCAACCCTGCTGGCTGCAGGGCCAGGCGCATTCCACACCTTGCAAACCAACTATTGAAGCAACTACTATTATTACTAGTAGTGATATGTGGGTGGACAACGCTCGAATTCAAAGCGAGGGAACTAAAACAAAAGAGGTAAACAAGTAAGGAGAGGAAAGAATACAAGAGACGTATTTCTAAAGGTTGATTGGTTGGTTGGAGAGTCGCCGTTCTATTTGTTGCCGGAGCCCATACGGGGGAACACAGAATAGTAACACTGTTGCCTACCATGCACGTCGTAAGAGGCGACTAAGGAGGATATGGTTCCGTCGCCCTGCTACTGAGTGAGTGCGTGGCGCGAAACCGTGAGCTGTGAATTTCGCGTGGAATGCTTTTGCATTTGTCCGCGGTTGTTTTTCGCGTGAACTGCATGTTCGGAACAATGACGGCCGGCTGTTGCTGGATTGACTGGTTTGCCTTTTCGGTTCACGAGTGCATTTTTCAGGAGACTCCTGGGAGTCGTCGCTGTAGCTACGGAGTTCGTGCTTTGTGCTGCGCTTTCGGTGGGTCGCCCTGCAGAAAGAGACCGAGCTATATGGGATAAAACCCCAGTCAATGAAGTCTTTCTGGTGACTGCCGTTTTAATCAACGATGAACTGTATTTTTCATGGAGGACTTTTGTGTTGGCATTCTGGCGGCGGCATTATGCATGCACAGTGTACCTGTGCGGGCTGTTGGCTTGCCGACACTTCTGTCTATTCCATTTCTCACATGGGGCAGTGAGGAGCATTTTGTGATATTCACTGGCACAGGAACGGAACAATATGGGGACGACCTGTTGCCGTGAAGTTGGAACCACGACTAACTAACTAACTAACTAACTAACTAACTAACTAACTAACTAACTAACTAACTAACTAACTAACTAACTAACTAACTAGCTAGCTAACTAATTAACTAACTAACTAACCAACCAACTAACTAGCTAACTAACTAACTAACTAACTAACTAACTAACTAACAGCTGTATGCACGAAACATGGACATTAAGCAGACTAGCTGAGAAACATATAATGGCAATGAACATGTGGGTACTGGGAAAAATGCGAAGAATACAATGAACGGACAGAAAAACGAATGAGACTGTCCTTCAAGAACGAATGAAAACTAAACTGATTCGGAAAAATAGACATAGACAGTCAAGATTTCTTGGACACGTAATGAGGAAACATATAAGTGGCAATTTAGTGACAACTAGCAAGGGTGATAGTCGCATGGTTATAACTTCGTAGCTAAATATTTGGATGGCTTGGTCATATAACATAATTGGAGCAAGAACACAGACCTGATAAAAGACCCTGATTACGGTGTGAGATGGCGAATCACGATGGCCAACGCCTGTCGGCATGGTCTATAATGCTAGTTGTTAGCCTGAATGATTAGACAGGGCAGGGGTTGTCAGCTGGTTACTTATCTTATCTAAAATATCAACATTCAAAAAAATGGTCACTGTTTGTAGCCTGTATTTCTTCAAGGAAACTTGTCCTTTTCAGCTGTATGTTTCTGTATAGTTCCACAGAAGTAATGGCAGTGTTTCATGCTAGACTGAGAGTGTATTGTAGTTTCTTTATTTTTCATTATTACGCCTATGCTGCCTGAACTTATTGCATTCTGTTAAAAATTTGATACGGACATTAAATTGATCATTTTTTTCCCTGCCCGTTCACGTTGTACGGAACTTACGACCACGTAAGTCTGTTAGACACGTTTTCTTGTGTAAAGATAATTCTCAGTACAGTTCGTAAAGTTCAACTTTGGTTTGCTGAAAAAGTCCGTCACATATGTACATACCATTTTACAAACTGAAGGAACAAATCGTTTTTGTAGCTTGACACCGTTTCCTTTCATATCCTTGCTTTGAATTGTACATGAAACGATGACAGAGCTATTCAGCAGAAGTAAAATAGCCTTTAGGTTTCCCCAGTTCATAAACACACGAAACATTCCCATATACAAGTCCCCGATTAGTTAGTTGAAGCTTTTAAAAGACAGGGCAGGGTAGGCAGGGCCGCAGTTCCGGATGTTTAAATTCTATGGCTATGTGCATGCCATTAAACAATTCGTTGTGTGCTGCCTGATTCACAATGCTAGAACCATTTAGGTACTTCCAACCAAAACAATTACCTTTGTCACCAAAAAGGGAAAACAGATTTAGTGTGTAAAGTGTGAAAATTCAGTGTAATAATAACATATTTCTGCCTCATCTCTCCCTGCCAATAAGGATGTCATCGGCCAATATCAGTATTATTCTTGTACCCGATGCTTCTATTTGGAGCCAGAATGTCTTATCTTACCACTACACAGATTCGTGTCTTTACATAAACGCGGATTTTTATCATCATCACTACCACCATCATCAATAATTTTTTTTTTTTAAATGAAACCATATTTACTAGTATTGTTATTTGTAGATTTAAATTGACTTTCGACAAAATACTAACCTATCTACCGTCGGTTACTATTATTATTTTCTTTAATTGCCTGTACTCCTGCTCACAGCTGGGCGTAGATGGAAATAAGAGTACTTAACACTACACAGTTCCAAAGTGCATGAGAGGATAAAATAAACCACCATTTTGATGACATTAACTATTGTGACAGTGTTATTCCTAGCTAGTGTTGCCAGATTTATGTTCTGTGCAAAGTTTCTTGGTAACGATATTTCATTTCATCTTCTATATTTACCTAGCTTTAACATCCATCCAAACGTATACACATGCACGTACGTGCTCGCGCACGAGAGAGAGAGAGAGAGAGAGAGAGAGAGAGAGAGAGAGAGAGAGAGAGAGAGAGAGAGAGAGAGAGAGAGAGAGAGAGTAATGCATATTCTACTGTGGAACGTTTTTTGGTTTTTAAAATGTTGCCAGGTAAAGACCCATATATTTATGATTGTCATTTTTAACACGCGCAACTTGCACAGGAGCCTTTGTTTCTTTATTTGTCCAAGGAGGAAAGGCATCCGATCCACAACCCAGGGAGGTGTGATAAAGCACCATTTCATACAACATGTCCAAAAGAAATGAGTTAGTATAACACCACAAACCAAGCCAAGTAATATCTAATATATCTAATGTCAGTTGGAGAAAGACAAAGAGATGCTTGGCCAAATGGCATTGTCAGGACGAGAACACACGAGGTCACGACCTGACCCGAGACTTGTGTGATCTTGCGAGATGGGGAAGCATAATCGCCCATGCATACCGGTATGGCATACGGCCGGCTCTATGGATGCAATTCGTAATCCCGTATTTTGCGTTCGAAACACATCTGCTGGCGATTTGGAAGCAAACCGTCTTATGTTGGTTTTCATACAATGGTATAAGCGCCGTTCGTTCAGAAAGCAATGGCAAACTAATAAACGTAAACTTGTCCAGGAACTACAAGCAGCTCAAAAATAAAAATGCTGGAGTTGACTGCCACCTCCTGTAAAGAATATGCAACAATTAAAAAAACAACTAAAGTTAGTTCATGTCCTTGTCATTTTTTGGCTGTTTGTGATTTACTAGACAAGTTTTACGTTCACTAGTTTCCTATTGTTTTCTAAATTACCGACGCTCACACCATCGAAATCAACACAAGGCGGCCTGCTCCCAAATCGTCTGAAGATGATTTCGAAACCCTCGACTCTGTATGCCGGGGAATTGTGAAATGACTGCCCCTAAGCGACAGCGCCGGTTTGTTTTATATAGCAAAACTAAAATGACTGTTCAAACGTCCTTATACTCTTTAGAAACAGCACCGTTTTCTCGGTATTCCGTTTACATTCTTGCACCGCCTAGCAACCGATACGAACAAGACTTTCATTGGTAAATATCGGAAGTCATACAATTTGAACAAAATGTTATCAGTAAACATCCGAACAGACACAGTTCGAGCAATATTTGTATCCGCAAACATCCGAACTCATACAGTTTCAACATGTTATCAGCAACTTCCTGAAATCAAACTTGAAACAGTGTACCTATCGATTGATGTCAACTAATTAGTTTTTTTTTTTTTTTTTTGGGGGGGGGGGGGGGGGGGGGGGTTTACCTTTACCAAAATTATGCGCCATTAACTTACCGATATTCTCTTTGAAACACTTTATAACAGCAGAATTGTACAAGACCGAATTTGATAGTGAATTACTGATTGTAGAAAAGACAATGTATACACCCGTGGACTTACTCTTCACCAGCGTGAGGGGCAGTTGCCACTTGGATGTAATATGGATAGCAGTAACAACGTGGCGAATGCGGCCCCAGCTGTACCACGTTGGCCACGTGACAGGCAGTGAGAAAACTAACTCAGCGAAAGTATACATATAGACTGGTTCAATAGGCAACATCAGTAACGTTTAGAAGGGAATACACACGCGCCATTCAGTCAAAGCACGCTGAGACGCTATCGCTATCCTCAATCAATTGAGCCAAACTGTTGTCAATATATGGCCCAAATCTTTTCAGCTCTCAATCACGACTTAAATACCGACATGGGCGATTCAGTAAACTTTTGGCTTACCTCGTCCTCCCCACTTGTATCAGTGTTCGCTGAATTCTCGTCGCTAGTTTGATTATATTCTAGTTCGACAGGTTTTCTCAAAGCTTAAAAAGCAGTAAACCATGTTATTGTTGTAAAGGATACAGCAAGTGTCAATGTCTGCGGTACTGTTAGTATTTTATCGTACAAAAAATATAATAATAAATAACTGGACTGCTAGAGACAGCATCAAGTGCCCTGCCAGCTTGAGGAGGGTTTCATGTCTCTACACAGATCTCGGTCTTTGATGTTTTGGATCAACTCTGCTGGTAATATTTCTCGATGCCGTCGTCTCAATCCATCATTTCTCTTGGTATGCCTCTACCTCTCTTCCCATTGATCTTTCCAGTTGTCACGATGTTCTCTAATGCCTATCTCCCCACCACACGACAAAAGAAAGCTGTTTGTCTCTTTCTTATTGTTGTATATAATGTTCTAGTTTCATTAGCCTCCTTCAGACAGTCGTTGTTAGTTAATCTGGCAGTCCAAGGAATTCGCAAAATGCGTCACACATTCGTCGCTAGACATATATATAATTGATAAAGGTACATCTAGGGCAGCTTCTGAAGTTTTAGACCTACTATATACTAGGTTAATAGCTCAATGAAGTTGTGTGACCAGTTTTCTTCCTCGTCTCATTTCCGAAAAATAATAGTATTAATCTATTATTGAGTTAGGTACAGAGTGTATTTATAATGATCGTGCAGTGTTTGAAAATATTCCCGGTCAAAGTTTTGTAGTTATCTATTATGTTGCATGACTTTTACAGAGGGTCAATACAAAACTTGGACCGGCAATATTTTCAAACACTGCACAGTCATTAAAAATACACCATATATTAATGATTATTGCACATTTCCAGTGCGTGTTGTGTATTTTTTTGTTATTGTTATTGTCGTTATTGTTGTCTAAGATAAGCATCATAAGTGCAATATGAATGAAATAATGTGTGACACAGAGGTAATAGAAGGGCAGTATGCTAGACAGACCTCACTGTTCAATTCTCAACACTATGACAGAAAATAAAGTTTGTCCGTTCCGACCTCCCTAGACTATTCTACGAATATTCTGAAAACAAAGTTAATGTATGCAGCCAGGACTATCCAAGAACCGACATCATCTTCGTGTAGCAAGTACGTTACAGAATGTCGCTCCCAGTAGACCCGAAGAGATTCTCCATCCCTTGTCAGTTCCACTGCCTCCCAAATGTTCATACCCATAGTGTCTGCACTGTCCGGTTCCCATCTTTATGCTTGTCGACCCCCGAGTCTTCTCTCATGAACCATGTCTCCATCTATGTTCTTTCCAAACCACTGTGACTTTTTGTGTGACCGAATGGAGGTCAGCATGGCCGAATGGATAGGTACACGCGTTCTTAAACATCCGATATGTTGATGCCGAGGTAAGGGTTTCAACAGCTATACCGGACAGTTGGACTAAAATATTTACTTCTCGTCCTTGACTTGGGGACGTAAATTACAAGTACCTCTGAAGTCGGAGTGGGTTCGGCTGATGGCGAGGGACACTGGTAATAGGGAAAGCTAACTCACACGCAAAATATAGTCCAGTGCTACTAGAAATCAATGTATATGGATTATGCTTGAATTCAAAGCTAGCGAGCCCCCCCTCCCCCCCCCCCCCCCCCCCCCCAAAAAAAAAAAAAAAAAAAAAAAAAAAAACCGAAGTATTTCAATTTCGAGAGTCAATATAATTTATTAGTCAGTTTTCTTGGATGTTCAGATCTTGTATAATGTCAGTGTTTTTTTTTTTTTTTTTTCTTGATCCACGGTGTTTTAAGAATGTGTCTTAAACATGAACTAATTCTGTGCCAAACAAAAATTAGTTGTAGACCAAACAAAATGTAGGTATGGACCAAATGAAAATGGGTAGCGGAAAATGGGAAGTGTTACAGTTATGATTTAAAAGTTGATATGGTTCAAGACATGTTGTATTATAACCAGGCTTGTCCATGGGACACATTTTTCAGACCCATCCATCCCTCCCATGGTAATTTATGCCTGTCCCATCACACCCCATCCCATGGGATTCCCATGATAATATTAATATGGAATACAGTTCAAATACAATTATGAAATTTATGAAAGTTTAGGGTTAGTGCCCACTAAATAGGATTACATGTACAAAGAGACATGTAAAACAGAATTTATTAATGTTAATATTCAAGGGTATTTTACTAAAACAAAGTTTAATCTAAATATGACAATTCAGTTTCATTCTTACACTCTCATTCTGTTTCTGAGTCACTCTGCTCATTCAGCATATTATCAATTTCCTGCTGATCGACTTTTTCTAATAATTCAGTTAATCCAGGTAATCCCTGAACCATTTCCACAATTTTCATCTTACATGCAAATCTGATATACACAGAGTTTATAATGAGAGCTGGTGACATTCCTTTTCGTAACTTACTCAACAACAATCCAGCTGCACTAAATAAGCGCTCTACTGCTGCTGAGGACACTGGGATGGCCAAAACAATTTTCGCACTTGCAGTGGGAGCAGTGGAAACCTATGTTCGTTTTTCCAATAATTTAATGGTTGTGAAGTTGGTTGCCATAATTTTTGAAACATGGTGACTTCATACTCAAGGCATTTGTTTCTGGGGTCATCAAACTTAAGTGCTTTGTTTTGGTTGAGGATAAAAAAATTAGTCAAAATCACTTTTCGGCTTTTCTTCTACAATTCCTGCTACTTCACATACAGCAGATGATTCAGAAGAAAGATTTGAATCCTTGATGAATGAAATAACAGTTGGAACAACAGACTTAGAAAAAGCAATCCAATCATTGGCCCATTTATTGGTGTCCACATCCCCTTTCTTCTTAGTAACAACTGACTTGACCATGTCTTCTATTTTGGCTTTGATGTCAACTCCAGTAAGGAATGCTGCAATAACTGCCAGACAACTGTCGCAATGTGGCCAAAGTTTTTCTCCAATAATTTCATGAAAATTCTGACAATATTTCTTCACTATGCTGCTGGAAGTTTCTTCGTCAATATCAACAATAACTTTGTACAACTGATAGTCTAGGAGGAAGTAAAACAGAAAAATTAAATTAGATGAAGCACCACCAATTTCTAGTTTGCCAAAACAAGCTTTGAATTTCTAATGTATGTACAGCATTTCTTTAATCTGAGCAATATTCGGAATGTGGATTAAGAACTCTTCATCATCTTCATTAAAGTAATGCGAGTAATATTTTTAATGGGCACTGAAACGTTGGTAATATGATCGTCATTCACGTGTTACAGATTTTGTTGGTATGGAAAATGGCAGTTGTAATGCCTTTGCCTGACGTGTATTGTAATATGTTTCAATAAATGAAAGTTGATCCATGAACTAATCCAGTTCAGAAATCACGCCTCTGCTGAAGCTATCGGTAATGCATGTTGATAACCTGTGCTCAGTACAACCAGATCGTACATTTCCGTATCGGTATCAAACCGTCCATCAAATGCTGCCGTCATGCTTGCTGCATTATCAGTACACACAAACAATGAACTGGAGAATGCAGTAGATTCAGCAAGAAATTCACGTGCAAAAAACTGTGCGTAAATTGTGCAGTATGGGATTGATTACTATCAATGTTCATAAGAGACAGAGGAAAAGTAATCCATTCCCAATTTTGATCTAGTCCACATGCAACAATTCCCCCATACGGGAAAATATATGTTTGTCTTGCAGACCAAAAGTCAACTATTCCCGAAATTGCACATTCTGGATCATGTGCCATATTATAAAACAATTTTCGAAACTGCAGTTTGGCCAATTTTCCTTGCGCCAAAATAGAACGAGTCCCTGTTTTCCGTGATATAGTGTAATTATATACCTTGTTTGAAGCGTGAGTAGATCTTGCAGCAAAGTTAGCAGCATATAATGTCACATCCAGCCGAAATGGATACTGTTGGATGTGATGTAACTAGTTCAACAACTGTTTTTTGCCACTCATTTGACAATGTTGGTGGTGGTTTTGTTACTTCCCGCTGCTTGGCGCGCATTTATTAATTTATCCGGTGTCCCACCACGATATAAAGAATTGATACAAATATATGAAGAAAAAAAAGAAGGATACAAGGCTTTAAAAAGGTAAAAAAATAAAACAAATTAAGGGTAGCTCTGACGTAGATCAAGCTGCTATGACATGGCTACTGTCCCATGTGTCCCAAGGGAAATACAAATGTGTGCTGTCCCATCCCATGGGACGTTTCCCATGGGAATCCCATTCCCATGGAAAAGCCTGATTATAACGCAATGACAACATTTCGGCGATATATAAGCCTATGGCCTATACGAAAAGTCGCTTAAGACGATTCATCATCACATGGTTAAATTTTATTAGACTAAATTTTCGTTTTTATTGATTAAGAAACAGTCCATGACTCACATTTCTATGTTGCCACAGGAAATATGCATATTCTCAAAACTTTTGCTTCGTTTGTCGAAGTTGTGCTATAGACTCTTTATACTGTTTAATCTCTGCATTGCTATGGCCAGTCTACGGCATACTACTTTTGAATAACTGTTGATTATGGAGCCAAGATATTCAGAATTTGTGACATTGTCAATCTCTTCATTTTGGGCAGGTTTTGAAATAAGAAATTTAGCATAGGAAGTAGCATATTTGACCTTATTTCCGATTGTTGTGTGATTTTTAACATGCGCACTGTGCACTCGGGACCTTATAGTTTTTTCCCCCTTATCGAAGAACTCTAACTTTTAGATGCACAACTCCACAATAATGTAGGGATATTATTAATGAATTGTATACGATCCTAAGATTTCGTATTTTGTTAAAATCATCTTGATTCATGCCAACACTTCTCAATTTTGAGGCAGCCACCGTATCTCTAAAACTACTCTCCCCCCTCCCACACTTTTCCTTCTTAAATGAATATTTTATACTAAAAGCAATGCAGTTGGTCAAGTATATTTTCTCACATGAAAGCAGATGATACTGTTCATCCGCACATAGTAGAATTTTGTAGACCATCGCTCTCATGACGATTCTGTGCCGGTTCTCTAGCTTCATTGGTTTTCATGCCAAAGTGTTTGCAATAACTTTGTCCTGTATTTCGAACGCGGGTAAGCGGGATTAAGAGCAGCGTTCGTAATACCATCGCCATGGAGACCGGCTGACTCGCCAAACCTTCCCTCTTCTGCCATCACTGTTCTTTCCAAACTATCGTGGCGGTTAATATGAACAAACATGGAGACCGGCTGACTCGCCAAACCTTCCCTCTTCTGCCATCACTGTTCTTTCCAAACTATCGTGGCGGTTAATATGAACAAACATGGAGACCGGCTGACTCGCCAAACCTTCCCTCTTCTGCCATCACTGTTCTTTCCAAACTATCGTGGCGGTTAATATGAACAAACATGGAGACCGGCTGACTCGCCAAACCTTCCCTCTTCTGCCATCACTGTTCTGTCCAAACTATCGTGGCGGTTAATATGAACAAACATGGAGACCGGCTGACTCGCCAAACCTTCCCTCTTCTGCCATCACTGTTCTGTCCAAACCATCGTGGCGGTTAATATGAACAAACATGGAGACCGGCTGACTCGCCAAACCTTCCCTCTTCTGCCATCACTGTTCTGTCCAAACCATCGTGGCGGTTAATATGAACAAAGTATTTCAATTTCCGAGACATGTTGCTCTCTATGGGCTAGTTTTGTTGTCGATGTTCAGATCTTGCAGAATGTCATCTTCTTCTTATTAGTTCAGGATATTATAAGAACTATTCGGCAGCATTTAAATTAATACAAGTGAATTCGTAATCTATATGGTATCGATTTGTTCAAACACAGAGCTAAGTCGTGTTGCATATGTCAGTAAAACAGAAAAGAGTAATTATCCTGGTTGTATCCTTTTACATCAGGAGTCACCAAACTACGGCCCCCGGACCGGATCCGGCCCGCGACGTCATTTCATCCGGCCCGCCGACGGTTCTCGAACTTTCTTGATATAACGTATGGAACACGAGACGTTGTGATACAACTTAAATGTAAATATTATGTTTAGAATAATATGAGATCGTCACACGTGCGAAAACCTCCTGGTTGCTATGTCTTAAATTTACTATTTTCATTTATAAATTATTGTATGTAGATTTTCTTGTTTATTGTAATGTTTGCTTATTTCGTGCCAACCCAAGTCCTTCCCCGGCTAGTGGTAGTGCCGCCTACACTCTGACGTTACTTGGCAACACACACACACACACACAAACACACACACACAAACACACGGCCAGATGTTTCTGGCTGTCAACACAGGCCCGATGTTCCAGAAATATTTACTTCTTTTTGCCAGTCATCCATTTTATAGGTGTGTGACAACAATTTCTTTGTTTGACAGTAAAATATAAGTGAACTACAAGTGTGAATAGAGGCAATACAGTAGCTAACATAGCATACAAATGCCATAAAAACCTCGTGCTGTTACGAAAATATGAACCTCAGCTCAGAAGAGGTGTTCATTTGTCAAGGTGTTCATTGAGCTGGTCTCTGTGACAGTGTTTTTTAACTTTTCTTCTGGAGCAGATCCGTACGTAAATGTTTACGTTGCCCAAGGAACTCTGTGCGATGATCCCAGTGTCTGCCCTACTTTATGTAATAAACCAGATGGGCAGACATGTTGCATTTAGGCGATTTCGGTCTGTTTCGGCGGAAATCCCTGGCTGCCACTCGCGGAGCCCCGGTTGAAAAACACTGCTCTAGACTATTTATTTAGGCAGGCCATATTTATATATTTTGCAAATCGTATTATGAGATATATTCTATTACCAAAAGTACCTATAAACTTTATATGTACCTTTGGTGAGCCATAGCGTCACCAATGACCCCTAGTCCTCTGTTTTTCTTCTGTTTCAATGCGTTTTTAATTATGTTTCTAATTCAATGTCTTTTTTTTTTCGCTTTCATATCACGTGCACATCACCCTTCATTATGGCTACTAAGAAAAGAAAAGTGGACGCCGAGTGTAGCATTTTCAATGAAAAACGGGGAGTAAAGTACTTCTTTATGGAAACAAGGACCAGAAAACCAGTTGCATAATATGCAGAGAAAGTGTTGCCGTTTTGAAAGAGTACAATCTTCAGCGTCACTACGAAACAAAACATCTATCAACATATTCAAAGTTTTCTGGAAAGTTACGCTCGGAGGAATATGAGTCCATGGAACGAGGTTTAGAAACACAAAGAAATCTCTTCACGAGAAAGTTTGCTGAAAATGAATCTGTCACTCGTACAAGTTACATAACAGTGCACACGATGGCAAAACGAGGAAAACCATTTACTGATGACAACTTCATCAAAGAGTGTATGATGGAAGCAGCAAATGATTTGTGTCAAAAGAAAGCCGATTTGTTTGGAACTATCAGCCTTTCGGCAAGTTCAGTTGTGCGAAGAACAGAAGAACTTGGAAAGAACATAGTGCTACAGAAACGCCTGAAAATTAGGAACTTGTTGTGGTATTCTATGGCTCTGCATGAGTCTACTGACCTCTCGAGTAAGTCACAACGTTTCGTGTTCATTCGCGGTGTCAATTGTGACTTTAGATAACGGAGAAGTTGGCACCCGTTTGCAGCATGCATGGAACAACACCCGGATAAGACAATTTAATGGAAGTGCAAAAAGTTTAGCAAGACTATAACCTTCAGTGGAATCAGCTTTGAGGTGTTACAGTTGATGGAGGAAAAAAACATGACTGGAGTGAGGAAGGGTCTGATGGGGCAGATGAGGGCTCAGATGAAAGATTTGCAAATTTCGGGCTCTCTGTTCACACACTGCATCATATATCAGCAATCACTCTGTGGGAAAGACTTAACTATTTCTTGTGTACTGAAACCAGTCGTTTCTGCTGTGAACTTCACCCGAGAACATGCACTCAATCACCGTCAGTTCCAGGCTTTTCTTGAAGAAATTGTTTCTGAATTATGTGACTAGCCTTATCACACATCAGTGAGGTGGCTAAGCTGCGGTAAAGTCCTGTTTCGTTTTTACAAGCTCCAAAACGAAATATATGTTTTCCTCACTGAAAAATAGAGCTGATCCAAAGCTGTCAGATCCTACCTGGCTGTCAAAGATGTCATTTTTGGTCGACATCACATTCCACATGAATGAACGGAATTTGAAACTTCGGGGAAAGAATAACCTCGTCTGTGATCTCTACAGAATCATCAAAGGATTTCAGAGAAAGCTGTCATTGGTTGAAGCACATCTGGAAGCAGAAAAGTTTTTCTAATTTTCACGGTTTCAAAGAGTTTTGCGCTACAATTGCCGAAGATGTCGACCTCTATTTTCCGAAAAAAAAAAATTATTCGTGACTTGAAGAAGCAGTTTGTGGAGAGATTTTCAGATCTTGACAGAATTGAGAGAGACATTCTTATATTCCAGAATCCGTTTGATTGTAAACTTGATGATGTGCCAGTTGAACTACAGTTGGAGCACATTGATTTGCAAGCAAATGACTTGTTGAAAGAGAAGAACAGAGAAGGAAAACTTGTTGAATTTTATCGCTGCTTACTTGATGTTGAGTTTCCGAAACTGAAGAAATTTGCCGCTGGTATGGCATCAATGTTGGAACAACTTATGTCTGTGAGCAAACATGTTACAAAATGAAGTATGTGAAGTCAGCACATCGAACGAGATTGACTGATGAACATTTGAAAGCAATTCTGTTGATTGGACGCAGCAATTCCAAACCAAAGATTGATGATATCTTGAAAGCTAAATATCAGTTTCACAAATCTCACTAACCTTTTTCGCTGTTTTGCTTGTGAGATTCGGATATGTGTAAACTAGGTCTGATGTAACTATCTTTTTGCTAACGTCGCCTTCTTTGATAACTTGTTTTAGTAAATAAATATGCTGGTTGTCTTTGTTTTTTTGTGCTTGCACGACACCAACTCATGATTAACTTAGTTTTTCGTCTTTTTTCCCCAGAGCTTTCTGGCTTGCAAGTATTGTTAAAGTTAGTTGCTTATCCTTTACAGGACGTTTGCAGTCAACTCCAGCATTTTTTGCTGTTGTTGATGTCTTGGTAAGTTTACGTTCAGTAGTTCGGCATTGCTTTCTGAACGACTGGCACTCATACCATAACGTAAAATAACCAGCGCAACGCGGTCTGCTGCCAAATCGCGCGCAGGTGTGTTTCGAATGCGGGTATACGGGATTACGAACCGCGTCCGTAAGATCTTCGGCATGGAGTCCGGCGCAAGTATTGTACAGAATCATATGCGGCACGCACTTGTCATTTTGTCAGTTATCCGGCCCGCCGTGAAAAAAGTTTGGTGACCCCTGTTTTTCATTATCAGGATTAGATACAGTTTTTTTTTTTACAAGCAACACAGTAGACTACCTATCCTTGTTATCTCGATGGTAGGATAGAAGGTCTACTGTATTTGTTATTTGGATGTGACAAAACATTGTTTAACGGCAACCTGTTACTGTCTCTATTGTAGTGTGAACATGTAGAAATACGCTGTTTATTAGAACGCACTCAATATCTTCAATCGGCAATGACCTCTCCACTCTACATGATCTATGTGCATATACGTTAAAATAGGTTATTTCTGTAACATATTTCCATTCACGCTGTTCTCTATCGTGTTCTCAGGTCATGAGCTGAGCACTATGTGGAAAAAATAAGGGCTGCGGTGGGATATGACAATCTGACATGGAAAAAGTTAGGTATGTGTGATTCCTGTGGCACAGGAACGGAGCATAATGCGGCGACCCTTTGCCGTGAAGTTGGAACCGCGACTGATATAACAAACACAGATCTTACAGCGAACTCAAAAACGGTAAATAAAAATCACAATGGGCAAAATAATAGGCGTCTACCAATTTGTCAAATATATATCATATTAGATATTTTGTAAACAATAACACATTAGATTGCAGGATGTACATTTGAACGAGAGTTTCAAGGAAAAGGTGACTAAAGGGAATGCGATCAGCTGTTTCTGAAAAGAAAAAGAAAACATGTGAGCGCGTCAAGTACGCATTACGATGACATTTAGATGTGCCCACAGCTGGAGTATCTGTATAGAGACTCTGCATCTACTACCCATAACAATAAGAATGCTTTTCATTTCAACACTTCCATTATACGACACTACCATAGACAGCTATACATTTTGTTATCATCACACCAGAAGGAAAAAAAGAAATTCGTCACCTACGTCTCCATGCTTATCCCTGTACTTCAACATCCATCACCAACACCAAAGTGATATGCATCCCACCTGATCTACCAAGATTACACTGCTTTGGACAAAGTTCTCATTGTTGTCCCTCTACGCTCTCGTATGGGTAATCGTGTTATTCCAGAGACTACGCCTTAGTTTCACCACAGAATAAGCCGGTTTTCAGTCAGACAGCACACGCTTACAACATTTTCAATCACTATTTAAATCTCGTTCTACCTCGAACACACCTGCCGGAGCTTCCAACGCCCCTGATCTATACATAGCCAACACACTCCATGATATCAGACAATTTTCTTTTCCTCGTCTTAAACTAAAACCTCTAACCTATCCAATCCAAGTAGACAGGACATAGGTATTGCCAACATGTTAGTCGTCCTTTCTTCAGTGTAAAGCCATGGTAATTAGATCGACCAACAATGCGGCACGTGGCTCGTAACATGAAACAGTGAAATCAACTTAGAACATGACTGGCGAACGGGAACGAAAGAACAATGCAGCTTGCTGGTGAAAAGTTAATATCCTTTTTAATCGGAGATTTCCAAGACAGTCCTATATCCTGTTAGAAGATAATTAGTATCTCTTTACACAGAGAAGGGCCTAATTTCTAAGCTCTACTAACCTTGATATTCTGTCTTGCCTTTTCCCTACCAACCCTCAATATAACCTTCATTTTCCCTGAGGTTCTTCCAGTTCATCCTTTCTGTCGTTTTTCATCCGAATCTGTCGTCTAGCGGTTTTCCCGGTCTTTACCAATCCAGATATGTTATCGGCTATTCATAACCTTGAGTGACTCTACCGCCAGCCTTGCATCATCTCAGAATCCGCCTTCTTCCTTCTCAAACTTAGAAGCCCAACCGATCTGTTCGGTGGAAGTCACAGCCTCTGTTGTTTACTGACGTCAGAGTCACGATTCCCCGTTTATCCTTCGTCTCCTAGATATCCGTAAGCTTTTGGGCTTCAGGATTCTCTACCTATTATTAATTACGTCAACCGCGGGTATCTGCCTTATGGCATTATGTCCCCCTCACCTTTAAAATGATCTCATCATTTTACCAGACCATAATGAATAAATCTGCTAATAATCGTGCAGACGAACATGTTAAAAGCTATGCTAAGTACGACTGTATGGTTCCCTATGTATCATTCACAAAAAAAAAAAAAAAAATTATTATTCGACGGGCATGCCCACCTGTCTACTATCCCGCGGTAGACGTCATGTAGTCAGCCCAAGGGGAGGCTGTACTAACTAAATATATAAATTTATATAATTTAGTCCCTCATTTGACTATATGGCCAAGCGTCCTAACTCAAGCTAAACTTAAGTAAGGGGACGTGTTTGATTCACAGGTACCAAGCTGTCCGTCCTAGTGCTTGCTTTATAACTCTCGCTGTAATATATCTCTCTTGCTATGATCTTTTCCGTATAGGTGAGGTCCTTAGCCTTGAATGTGGCCGTAGCGGTACTCCGTCATAGTTGTAATCCTATGTTGCATCCGTTGACTCTCAACAATTTCTTGGCAATTCATGGCAAATTTAACATGTGGCATACTCTTCGCCTGTGAGCTAACCGCGAATATAATACTAACTCATATCTTCAATTAATAAATTCTAATACTAATAAATTAATTCAGTTATGTGAACAACATTGAATGACGATAAAAACATAATCTAAATCAATCTAACTACTATAATAGTTCATAGTATCTCAATATTATCATGCTAATAATTAATTATCACTCTACATAAGTGTTCATATTAATAATAAATAGTTAACATAACTAACACAATAGTGTTTTCATGTGCAGCTAAGTGTTCATGACTTATTAATCCATCACAGTGATCATCATAATCATATTTAACTATCAAAGTTCAACATAAATATCACCGATTCGTTCTCAAAGCGATTCCGATCTCTGTTGGTCTGGAACAGTTCAACGTCCATATCATATAGTAGGAAATATTATAATCATCGACTCGATCTAATGAACACGATGACTGGCTTCATAATGTCTCTGCCAATAAACGAAAAAAATGACAACATATGTATATACCTGATAATATTATACAAATAATTTGTTGTTTGTTATGTAAATTTTTATCGAATCAGGTGCATTCAAATATATTCAATCGGCCTAACTAATACATAACTAATGTAGATAAACATTCAGAAAACGAACTGATTCCAAAGATCTAAAGACGATTAAGGAGATCATTGACTAGAATTTGGCAGATCTTAACATCGTAGTCTTGAATAACAATCTGTAAGAACTTCTACGAAATAATAAGAAATATAATATCAACAAGAATAAATATTTAAATCTAATAATATTCATATAAATTAGTAATGTTCTCTATTGTGGATATTATTACCAAAGAATAGAGAATTGAAATATTTCCTCAAGACGAATTGTAGACATATGAGATAGTGTGAACAATTCTGACAAGCATAACTTTATATCAGAGATACTTGGAATAACTACGCAATAAGACCCTAATGTGTCTGTAGTGTACAATGTGTTGATATGAACCTAACACTTTCATCCCATTTTATTTTTCTTTATTCTTTTCATATATTCTTTCTTTCTTTCATTTTCTTTCTTTCCTTCTTTGTTTCAAACCTATAGAATCTCTCTTCTGCACGCATGCCAATATTTGTACATTGTAACTTTGTTGATTAGAACAATGTAATTGTTTTCAGTCTTGTGTATCCTTTGTAATGCATACGCTGCAATGAGGTATGTTTGGTAAATCTGTACCAGAAGTAAGACAAGTAAGCATAACTACAGTAAGCAAAGACAAGTGTAGTTTGTCGTCTGTAGTGTTCTCTGCATTTTCTTATCAAGTTCGTAAAGTATATCTTTGCCTGTCCGCTAAAGTTTACAACCTTTGTTTTGATTTGCGCACAAATGTTTGTGGTGTATTTCTTGGTGTCTGTTAACCAATTTATAAGTTTCTTTCTGGTTTGTGTATATCCTCTCTTGACTCGTGAGTATATAGTTGCAATGCCGCCATTAACTCTTTCACTACCAAACAAAAACTGGGCTGTGACCAAACAGACATTTATGGCAGAAAATTGGAACTAGGGGTGTGTTACAATAATGCTTTTAAAATGGTTAAGGTGGTAGAAGACCTATTGTATTACATATCAAATTAAAGAGGATTGCACAAGGAACATGACAGTGTTAATAATTAATTGATAGGTTACAAATATTATGACAATAATGAGAGGTTTAATAATAACAAATGAAATTAAAGAGGTAAAAATTATTTAAAAAACTGCACATATAAGGTGTTTTCTACACTCCTATACTGCTAATCATGTTTAATTTACTGAATAATCAAACAAACACCACTTGTCTTCAAGAATATAAACAGTATTGCGCATTAAAGTAACCCAAAAAGAAGTTTTGGTGCATATTCTGAACCATGTATTTTTCACAAATAATGACAAAAAATAATGGCTGAAATCTTGAAGGTGGGGTCTGTCACAGTAAAGTTATGAAAATGGTTACAATTGTAGCAGAAATGTTGTATTATATATCAAAATAAAGGGGATTGCACAAGGAATATGTTGGTAGGAGAATGTTTGCTTTAGGTTGTAAATAAAATAAAAATAATAATATAATTTGTAAAATAATTGGACAAAAGTAGGTAAAAATAATGTAAACATTGCATTTAGAATGTGTTTTCTACACTCCTATACTGCTAATCATGTTTAATTTACTGAATAATCAAACAAACACCACTTGTCTTCAAGAATATAAACAGTATTGCTCATTTAAATCACCCAAAAGGAAGTTTTGGTGCATATTCTGAACCATGTCTTTTTCACACAAATGAAAAAAACTAATGGCCGAAATCTGGAAATTGGTGTATGTCGCAATAATGTTATGAAAATGGTTAACATTGTAGCAGAAATGTTGTATTATATATCAAAATAAAGGAGATAGCACAAGGAATATGTTGGTAGGAGAATTTTTGCTGTATGTTGTAAATAAAATACAAATAATAATATAACTTCTAAAATAATTTGTTAAAAAGAGGTAAAAATAATGTAAACATTGTACTTACCGAGGGGGCGTTGTTATCCAATATCCTGATCACTGCTAATCCAATTGAATTTACTGAACAAACAACACTATTCTAAACTATAAACACCATTGCTTCCAATCAACCATCCGAAAAGAAGTTTCGCCGCAGATTCTGAATCATGTATTTTTTTTTTGTCAGACAAAAATTAGGACAACACTTGGCAGATTTACATTTAATTGTCATGTCTGTTTGTTTTTATTTACTATATGTGGCAGTCTATTTGTGATAGGCTGCAACGCAAACTTTGGCGCACAAGTCTGGTCTATTAGTGCAGCCGGAGCAAACAAAATATGATATGTGTCGTTTAGTTCGAGTGCTGCAAAAACACAGTCTCTATTGACACCGACAAATTCTATTAAATGCTTGGCTCATGTAAATCTTTCGGCATAATTTCCTGCAACAGACTGAAATTCTTCGGCAGGCAGAGTGTCAAACTTTCAGGAATACTCTGAGCTACTTCGCGATGTGCACTTTCCTTTACTTGAAATCCTTCTATAACAATTTTTTTTCCTCCTTTCTCTGTTTGCCATATGGAATGTAGGATGTGAGCATTGATCTGTGCAATTTCAAAGATCTAGTAGTAGATATTCTTCCACCACGTAATGGTTTTCCTATCATGGATATTATAATATCCAACCATTTGGTCCATTCTGTCGCAGCCATTCATCGCCGTGTTATTTTCATGGAGACCATCTTCAGCTTGCTTTGCGGTTTTCGCAATCCGCTCTCAACAGTTCTAACTACAGACTTGGTAGAGACAACAATGCATGGTTTTTTAAGCTTTGTTTAGCCCTTCCACCAAATAATCATATCATCAATGGACACATTTTCAAATGGGTAAAATGCTTCCTGGATATTCTTCAGAGTCAACAAGAGGATAAATTTTTTTTTTTTTGGGGTACCCTCAGGTTGACATACATGAAACATGGTGTGATAAATATATTATAATTTTCTAATTGATTACTGGGAAACGTAGTGGCAGTGCCACATACCAAGGAGTATATAAATGTGCACTTGTACACCGGTAGTCTTTGATACATGGTCTTGGATCAAGTCCCATAGCAATAATGACAGACGTAAACTTCAGCCATTCGTGCTTCATTGCCAAACACTCAGCTGTTGACGAACATTCACTGGTTTTTCTTTATCACCACGTGCTAAAACTTTAGACACAACTAAAACTACTTTCTAAATATTCACATTCACATATTATTATAAACAATAATCTAGCTTGATCTCTAGTCATACTACGTGGACGCAAACTGGTGGGCGTTTCCATTGTGAAAAACCAAAACAAACAAATTAACACTACCTTAAAACTAAAAATTCACAAGAATCCAAAATTAGAAAACGATTGACCGCTCAAAGATGGCGTAGAGATCTTTCGGCTGTACTACTTATTAGTTTACGGTAACTTAAAATTCCGAAACGGAGCAGAAATATGTGAAATAAACCACTGATCATTTTGTGGGACGAAAAGGGCGGACTGCCATTACAGCAAATCCATTCTGTCCACAGATGGGCGCACGGTAGCGAAAGAGTTGTATTTCTTTGATTGTGCGTATATGCTAGTGCCATACTTTTTAACTTCAGCGTGCATGTGTGTAATACACCTAATGATTTCTGTATGTATGTTTGTGACACACTTCTTGACTTCTGTGCGTATGTATGTAATAAATTTCTTGCCTTTTGTGTGTATATTTGCGCTATGCTTCTTTACTTCTGTGTGCATGTTCATGATATGCCTTTTTGTTCGTATGAACCCGTTTACACTATGTTTCCTCGCTTGTGCGTACATGTTGTTACTGACATCAATTGCATATATCTTCGTTCGAATATAATTGTTCATGATGACACATTCAACCTGTGAACTGTATGGCTTTGTCAAAGTTATGATGTGAGCAATAAACATGGTTATCAGCCCCAATTTTGATTGTTCAATAGGTTGTGCTTGTTGTGCATGTAACTTTTGCGTGTAACAACCAGTGTGTATAACTTTTGGTCTCTTTTTTGAATGTTTCAAAAATATGTCATTTAACGACAAATAATCTCGTTTGCTTTGTTTCTGATCATAACTTATGTTTTCAGATACAGAGTTATTTGATGAAGACTGTTTGTTTACCTCTTGAATATCCAGGTGTACCCCATTCTTGTCTGTTGCGTTATCATCCATTTGTGTTATCTGATATTCGTTAACAGTTGATGTACCCAGTTCAAATTGAGTGTTTTCTTCTTCTTTATGCGTTGTTTGGGTTCGGGTACTTGTGAGTGTCTCTATGTTTTCGTCATCGTCGATGATGAACATTGTATTAGCTTCATATATCCGTCCCTGTTTTCTTCTTTGCTCCTTTACAACCCCCTCTAATTTTTCAGTTTTCTGTATTGCATAATTCCTGAGCCTTGAACCGGTTAAACCCAACGTCTTACCTATCTTTATGTATTCTTGAAATACCGACAACATCTTGTCCTACCTGTGCAATAAATTATCTAGCTGAAATAAGAAGAGACGTGCAAAAATGCAAAGGAAATTGACAATATGGAAGTACGTTCAATCGAGAGTAAACAATATAACAAATGTTGAATAAACTGTCAACTTCAACTCAACAATAATTCAGCAACAGAAATTCAGCAATCTTAATGCGATAAAAATGTCCTAAGTGTTACTATATGTAAACCACAGAAAATAGTATAATAAATATATTCAGTATAAAGAATATCATAACAACAGACAAGCACAGTTATGAGGGAACGAGTGACAAGCGACGTAAAAGGATATCTACTCTTATAAAAGAATAATACAGACTATCGATATATTATGTATGCACTTGATCAAACAACAATCAACATAACCATCAACAAATCATACTGGCCTTAATTCCCTGTGTGTTGACGTGACATGTAGACCAAGAAATATTGACGTGGGTCTAATATCCGACCAATGGTGGCTTAATGTTGGTATGGTTGAATACTGTAGACAAATATCCTGCTGTTTGTGTATGTGAAGGTAAGTATCCGTCCTTTGGAAGTCTGCGTGGAGTGTGTTGATTATCTCGAACGTGAGGTAGTCAACCGTACTGAATATATGTATCCCGTCCCACGTATGTGATAATGTCCACTACTGTGTTGGCTTCCGGTTAGTAAAGTCCAAAACGTGTATCGATGTAGCTTCTCTTGATAATGACGATGATGGCGAAAAGTGCTTGTGTAGGTGGTATCTGTCTGCTAGATACCAGTGGTGGTTTGGAGACTGATACCTTGTAACTGAAGAATGCTGTTCTAAAATGTGCTGGTGTTTCGAAGTAGTGTTATGAGCGATGGTGGTGTCAGTAGCTATCAAATATAGCTATAACGATGACCTTGATTGCCTCCGCTCCGCTATCTGATTTAAAGTTCTCCTGGTATTCCGCCTCAGTTTTGAGATTCTTCCAGAACCCGTACCGATCTACCGCAATCTCATTCTTTCCAAATACGGGTTCTCAGTCTGTTTCCCCGCCTTCTCCACCTGGTCCCACAAATGCATGACCACCTCCCCTTTGTCCATAGGCAATCTACCACCAAGAGGTGCATTCCCTGGCAGCCTATCAGCCTGTTTATTCCCCCCGCACCCCCGCATGACCAGGGCAAAATATCCATACTATTCTCACAATTCAAGAAGAAATAAAATCAAAAACGACGAAATCAGAACTAAAATGGGGTTACAGCAGCGCTAGATTTCATCAGAAAACAACAAGTTAAATGGTTTGGTCATATAAATAGATTGCCCACTAACAGTATACCACAACAAGGAATTTTGTGGTCTCAAGGTATGGTGTCCGCCTCGAGTGCTGGAGGTCCCGGGTTCAAGCCCCGGTGTGGGCCGGGATTTTTTCACGTGAATTTCTAGTAACAAAATTTCCCCTGGTCTCTTGGTAGTGAGATCGAACGCCCGTGTGCATTGTTGCACACGTAAAATATACCTTGGCAGTTGGAAATTGAATAAGAGTAGCTTAACGGGCAAAATTTCGAGTTTAAAATCTACAGAAAGTATTTCAGGATCCTCGCCGGTGCTACGGAGTTCGTGCACTGAGCTAAGATTCTCCAGACTCAGGCTTGAGTTAGGAGCAAAACGAAGCACTTATGGGTTACACCCGTGTGCCGCGATGTTGATCCGTCGACTAAACTAAACTAAACTAAACGGAATGATCTACAGACCAAATGGAAACAGAAGAGGCCGGCCACGTAAACGATGGACAGAGGGAATAGCACCGTCCAAGGAAATCTCGATACATGAAGCCCATAAACGGAACTCTCCCGCTGTTTATGCTTCACCTCAACACTGCAAGGTACAAGAAGAACAAGATGATGTAAGAGATGAGATGAGAATGACTGATATTGGAATTGAGCATGACACATTTGACAGCATTATATTTATTAATTGCGGCACGATGACCATGTGTTCGAATATCCTTTGAGGAGAGGATTAGTTTTAAGGTACGGGGTGTCAGGCATTGGTAGCAACTTTGGAAAGGATGACTCTCATGTCCTTTTCAGGACCCATCCCCCACTGGTCCAAGCCTGACACCCAGCTCGCGCCTGTGGCTCCTAGTAGCTGTCAGCATGTGACAGCGGCCACCCCCCGGGCAACAGCTGTGAGAGGCTGGCTAAACCAGGCATGGGTATCCGATTTGGTGTCAAACCAAGAGGTAAACTAGGGTATGCCTACGCAGCATGTGAAGACAGGATTCTGCAGACTGCGCGGAAGAAATCATTCCTGATTCAACGGGCAAGATGGTGTTTACCTGCAAAGCGTTGTGGAACGTAATGAGCACGGCAAGGCACGTAGAGCGCCCTGGTCATCTACTGCACCTGTATTCGTCTCCAGTCATCTCGACTTGTCTTGCCACTGGACTCAGATGGACTCAGGCGAGAGAGTGAGGTCGACGAATTGCGCAACTCTTCCTCACTTTAATCCAAGTCATCGCGCAAGTCATTCTTCATCCAACGTCATATATCACCTTCAAGCCCTGTGGCGATGGGCGAGCGGCGAAGAGGCAGGCGTGGGTACGCTGGCAGCCGTAGTCGCAGACCTGCACACAGGCGGCTCAGGCCATATGGTCGTCTTCTACTGACCGGAGCAGCAGTGGGATTCGGCAGCCCCCTGAGTGACTGAGCAGCCCTCTATAGGAACACACTGCTCACCTCCATAGCATGAGGAAGGGGCTAGAAAAGGTGCCCTAAACATTGTCTGCTCCATCACTACCTAAGCAGCTAGCCGCGGTTGGTGGGTACCCTTAACTGCGGTCGACATACAAACAAAGATAAAACAAGCAAAGCTAAAAGAGTAAACCATATTCCCTTAACAATTAGAACTTGGAATGTACGCACCCTACTTGACAGAGACGGCGCGTCGGGTCCAGAGAGACGAACAGCACTGATTGGGAGAGAGCTGGGCGGGTACAACATCGACATTGCAGCCTTGAGCGAGACACGACTTGCAGAAGAAAGCCAAATCTGTGAAATAGGTGCCGGCTACACATTTTTCTGGAGTGGAAGGAAAAGCGAGGAAAGACGCCAATCCGGTGTGGGATTTGCCATTAAGTCGGCCCTGGTCGGCACATTAGCTGGATTTCCAAAAGCTATAAACGACAGGCTCATGACCATGAAGTTGCCCCTGCTGAATGGAAGGAAGCATGCAACCATTGTGAGTGTCTACGAACCAACTATGACCAACGAAGATGATGTCAAGAACAAGTTCTATGAGGACCTGCACAATGTATTAACATCTGTTCCCAAAGGAGACAAACTTATACTCCTTGGGGATTTCAATGCCAGAGTAGGCACGGACACCACCTCTTGGAGTGGCATTATTGGAAAGCATGGAGTCGGAAATTGTAACAGCAATGGACTCCGCCTCCTTCAGCCATGTGCCGAACATGATCTCCTGATTACGAACACAATTTTCCGTCTCCCCATGAGAAATAGGACATCGTGGATGCACCCTCGCTCGAAACACTGGCACCTCATTGACTATGTCATTGTCAGGAGGAGTGACAGACAAGACGTCCGAGTGACAAAATCCATGTGTGGTGCCGAATGTTAGACAGACCATCGTCTCATTGTCTCGAAAATAAACATTCACATCAGGCCACCACGACGTCCTAAAGGGGTGAAAATGCAAAAAAAGCTTAATGTCACCCGCCTAAACAGCAAGAAAATGCAGCAGTCGTTTGAAAATATGCCGGAAGATCGCCTCAAGCCAAATGCTGCAGCTAAACAGGATACAGAAACAGAATGGAGAGCCCTAAAGGACATAATTTACAACACTGCTATGGAAATCCTAGGTCCAGCCCCCCGAAAGCATAAAGACTGGTTTGATGAAAATTCCGAAGACATCAACCAATTGCTGGCCGAGAAACATCTTCTCCTCAAGGCACATTTGAATGACCCAAAGTCAACATCAAACAAAGATGCCTTCAAGAACATTCAGAGAGTAGTGCAGCAGAAACTTCGGCACATGCGGGACTCCTGGCTGAGCAGCAAAGCTGATGAAATTCAGGGCTTTGCTGACAGACATGATATGAAAAACTTCTACGACTCACTGAAAGCGGTCTATGGTCCTACATCACCAGGCATAGTTCCCCTCCTCAGTGCAGATGGGGGAACATTGATCACCGATAATAAAGAAATCCTTCAACGCTGGGCAGAGCATTCAGCAACATCTTAAATGCAACTTCCTTCTTCGATGATGAAACCATCAACTGCCTTCCTCAAGTTCCTACCAATGAGACACTTGATGACCTGCCAACCATAGTGGAAGTAAACAAAGCCATCCAGCAACTCTCCAGCGGCAAGGCACCTGGTCCTATCTCCATCCCAGCAGAGATATACAAGGCAGGTGGGCCGGTCCTAACAGAGCAGCTTCACCAAGTCTTTACAAACATATGGCTGAACGAGACCATGCCACAAGATTTCAAGGACGCGTCAATAGTCCACCTTTACAAACGTAAAGGAAACCGCCAATCCTGTGACAACCACCGAGGCATCTCCTTGCTTTCAATTGCAGGGAAGATACTCGCCAGAATTCTTCTCAATCGCCTCACAGCCCATCTCGATCAAGGTCTTCTTCCTGAGAGTCAGTGTGGCTTCAGAAAAGAACGTGGAACTGTTGACATGATTTTCGCTGCAAGGCAGCTGCAAGAGAAATGTCAGGAACAGAACTGCGAAATGTTCTCCACTTTCATTGACTTTACCAAGGCTTTTGATACAGTCAGCAGAGAAGGACTGTGGAAGATTATGGCAAAATATGGCTGTCCACGAAAGTTTGTCCAAATAGTGCGGCTATTTCATGATGGCATGCAGGCAAGAGTACAGGAAAATGGCGAACTGTCTGAACCCTTTCCTGTCACCAATGGAGTGAAGCAAGGATGTGTCCTGGCACCAACACTGTTCAGTCTCATGTTTTCAGCCATGCTGATGAATGCCTTCGAGAACGACGACATTGGAATAGACATCAACTACCGTATGGATGGAAAGTTATTCAATCTCAGAAGGCTGAAAGCTAAAACCAAAATTAACAGCGACACCGTCAGAGAGCTCATGTTTGCTGATGATTGCGCTCTGTACGCCAACTCAGAGGCGGACATGCAACATAATGTTTCAGCTTTCTCACATGCCTTTGCCAACTTTGGGCTCAATATCAACGTGGAGAAGACTGTAGTTATGTACCAGCCAGCTCCAGGGAATAATCACACTTTGCCGAATATCAAAGTGAATGATCATAGACTAAGTGTTGTGGACAAATTCACCTATCTTGGCAGCACTGTGTCACAAGCTGCCACAATTGATGACGAAGTGAATGCAAGAATCTCCAAGGCCAGTGCGGCCTTTGGCAGACTGTACAAGAATGTATGGGACAGAACTGGAATAAGCCTGCAAACAAAGCTAAAAGTCTACAAAGCAGTTGTATTATTCACACTGCTATATGCTTGTGAAACCTGGACTGTTTATCAGCGACACGCTAGGAAATTAAACCACTTCCACACAGTCTGCCTAAGGAAGCTACTGAAGATTAAATGGCAAGACAAGATTCCATACACTGAAGTCCTAGAAAGAGCATCCATGCCCAGTATCCACACTCTACTGATGAAGAATCAGATTTGCTGGGCTGGTCACTTGACTCGCATGCCAGATCACAGGCTCCCTAAACGAATTTTTTTACAGCGAACTGCGTTGTGGTAAACGCTCCCAAGGTGGCCAGAGGAAACGCTTTAAAGACACTCTGAAAACTTCACTGAAGGCTTTTGGAATTCATGACACCTGGGAGACTGCAGCCAGGGACCGAAATTCGTGGCGTGCATCATTACGCAAGGGTGCAGTCATATGTGAGGCAACCAGGACTGCAAGAGCTGTGAAGAAAAGGCAGGACAGAAAAACAACTGCAGGAAATCCTCCTCCAGAAACGTCAAGCATTCCTTGCCCACGTTGTCAAAGAACATTTCGAGCCAAAATAGGCCTTATCAGCCATCTTAGAACCCACGGCTCCATACCTTCAACCCCACTTGATGAAATGAATGGTCATCATCATTCTTGATGGACAAACGAGTTTTGACTAATCTGGATGTCATTCTGTATTATGGGGTATGTGTCACTAACTCCGTCCCCCCACTAGCCTAAAGACGCTCTTGGGCAAGTCTGAGCACCCCTTTATCCCACAGTTCAGGGTTACGTGAAACCCTGGGTTCGGGTGGTGGAAGAAGTTGAAAAGCAGCCGATGGATAGTTGTACGTTATGGTCTCCAATCTCACGACGGTATTCAGTGGATCTCTTTTTGTAGACAATGGCTGGTGTCATCGACCAATATGGTTACTGCTAAGGAGGAAAGCAATGGCAAACTATCTTCTTTACAGATGTAGAGCCGATGGTGTGCTGACTCCCTTCTGTGTATCCATATCAAACTGTTTACACACCTTCAGCTCCACATGATCTTATTTGGCACCTTTCACAACTGAACTTCTGCTTCGCCTTCCTAACAACGCAGTATGTGTGGTGGCTTAGCAACGGGTCATTCCTAGACCACTTCCGTTTATGTTTTAATGTTATAACATTTTCTAATTTCATGTTTTTATTTAGATCTGTTTGTGTTATTCCTAAGGAAGATTATTATAATCCATACGTCGATTCGTTGTGTCGTAGTATAACTTATTTGTTTTTAATTATTATTTGGAATACCATCATTGATTCCCCCCCCCCCCCCCATCCTCCCCCCCCCCCAAAAAAAAAAATACGTATGCCGTAGTTGAGTTCATTGTAAGGTATGTACATTGTGTCCGTATTTATTATCTCTCAATTTTTTCTCAGGCGTTATACATACTTTACTGTTGTTATGTCCTATTGTTATATCCTGCTGCAGCCGTTACTCCTCCAATCAATCAATCCATAGTTTGCGGATGCGAATCTTTCGCGCTGTTTCCGTTGTGTTTATGTGCTAAAGTTCTTTGCGGGGCCCTACCTTATAGTAATCTTGTCGCATGAAAAAACCATTTGATTTGCTGTGTTCGGTTTCTATTTCTTTTTCTACAGCTAGTAGTTTCCCTACCTGCTTTCTGATATCGTCATATCTGATCTTATCTCTTCACGTTACGTTTACCGCGGGTTAAAATTTTTTTTATTTCTTTAGCTTACACGTTTTTTAGATGTTCATTTTACCTTCTTATCTCTACATCTTTCCTTCACTTCTAAAAGTATCAGTCAATAATTATGAATTGATTTCCCATGCTAGAAAACAATAATAGAGTAACTAATCAATTATTGATCTATTCATAACGAAACAGCCACGGGGCTTAATAATCAATTGTTGGGATGTTTTTTACACTCCGATAAAGGCCTATTTATATATATAAATAAAATAAAGTAAATAACCATTGTTCACTATTTGAGAATTATTGGATATATGGTGCTAGACTCATAATTGTGTATACCAGTCGCCACTCGAAGGGTGATGTGATCAGCATCAAATCGGAGGTTACATTTCCCAAACATGTCCCGGTACCAACTTTAAGCCGTTTACACGAGAGCCTACGTCAATGTTTAAAAACATTGTCTCAATTGGGATTCGAATACATTACCGTCGGGCAGATGAGTAAGTGTCCTAGCTACTGTGCTACCCCGGCTCCCGTTTATTTATACGTATAAAGATAAAAGTAGTCCCATAGCAAACACTGCCTTTGTTTGGGTAGCGGGGTAGGGGTATCCCCTATCAAAGGAGAAGTAAGGCGCCTCCTTCCCTCCGCTAGCCTACGGGACACCCTTGGGCAAGGTGGAGTACCCGCTTAGCCCCCCTATCAGGGTTACGCTCCCGGGTAGGTGGAACCCGTTAGCTTTGGACAGCAATCCATCTAGAAGACGGAAAACTCCAAATATAAACCCCCAAGTTCAAGGTGGACCAGCGTGCCGAGGAACTGGATGGCCATGGGTTAATTGGTCGTGAACGTTGGACGTCTGACAGGCGTGCGGGGCGGCATCAGGCGTATGGATTTCTGCGGGACATCCCCTGCCTCTTCCCTAGCAAGCAGGCAATGCTAGGGTGACCGTTTATTTCCTGCAATATCCAAACTTTGCCTATGGATTTATTTAAACATGGGAATCGTCGCCGGAGCTACGGAGCACGTGCTCTGCGCTTGACACAAACCTCAGAGGCTAGCGAAGAGAGAGTGAGGAGGAGAAGACGAGGAAATTGTGTGAGACGACGGCATAGAAATAGGAGGGCAGGCGCCAGGAGAACAAGACGAAAAGTGGAGAGACTAGGTTTCAACTATGTAAGAGTGGGATACTGGAATTGTCGCAGTGCCAGACAGAGAGGTCTTGTATTGGAGAGACTAATATATGATTTTGACGTCCTCATGCTCCAGGAGCTAAATACAGACAAATACCATTGCCATGGATACGCCAGTTATATAAACCCTACTGGGCAGAAGAGACATGGACAAGGTCTGCTGGTGAAGGAAGGAGTGAAGCATGTGGTACTCGACTTGAGCCAGTGGAATCAGAGTGCAAGAGAGGTCCAGGGTATACAAATGGAGATTGGTGGCTTAAGTTGGAACATCATAAATGTATACGCCATAGTGCACTGTTTTGTCAGAAAGGAACATTGGGACTGGCTTAAGGAACTGGAGGAATTACCAGGTGATAGGCTACTCATATGTGGAGACTTCAATACAAGGAACAGAGATTGGGACACTAGTGGAGAAAACCGACAGGGGATTGCCCTTGCAGATGCCATGGTGGACTCCGATGTGATCTGCATAAATGATGGTAGGCCGACAAGAATGGCAATGAGGCCTGGCGATGAAGACACAGCTATTGACTTGGCACTTGTCTCCCAGTCATCAGTCCTTGATGTAAAGTGGAATGTTTTGAATGACCACGGGAGTGATCACATGCCATGCTCAGTCCTGATCTCTAAACCCAGGAAAGTTAAAGCTGGGAGAGCGCGCAAGACCTTCCGGTATGAGTGGACCGATTGCCTTTCTTGGACGCCTCAGACAAGGGGCATGCAAGAGGACTGTTAAAACTCCTTTTTTGCAGCCCCCATGGTGGACCCCAGAAGTAGACCATGCTTGGAAAGCAAAGAGAGCTACAGTGAAGCAGCTAAAGAAAGTGCGACAGACACTTCGAAGCTCGCGAGAGGAAGTGGACACAGCGGAAAATGTCAAGAAAGACAAGGTGGAGGTTTTCAAGCGCTGTGCTGCAGAGGCCAAAAAGGCAAAATGGGAATGTTTCATGAAGGAGATTGGAGGTGATAAAACACTGCAAAAATTCTGGAAACTGCACAGGCAAATGCAGAGAAAAGATCGGCCGATGACAGTGGGAACAATCTATAGAGATGATGGTGTGCGCGTGACAACAGACAATGAGAAAGGGGAAGCGTTTCTCCAGAGATTTTTAGAGCAGACCAATCATAATTATGCAGACACCAGGGATGCAGTTAGAGAGGAGCTATCTGGCACCACGAAGAATATGCAGTATGAAGACATCATACGGGTGGAAGATGTTAAACACATTTTGAAAAAGGCAAAAGACACGGCACCAGGGCCCGATGGGGTCAGGTATGGCCACATGAAGGTTTTGAGGGAAGCAGACCTGGAGGAGATGACCGACTGCTTTAACCAGAGCATTAGGACAGCATCAGTACCGCAGGATTGGGTGCACAGCTACCTCATCCCTTTCCCAAAACCATTCAAGGATCAGTCAAAGCTTAGCGGCTTTAGGATCATGACCCTTCAATATACATTTGGGAAGGTTTTAGAGAAGATAGTCGCTGTTAAGGTGCAGGATTTTTTGGAAAGGGGGAAGCTTCTTCCAAGAGGCCCGGGGAGCTACAGGCCAGGAAAAGATACCTGGTCTAATGCAGCCACTTTTGCCTTTGATGTTTATGAGGGGTTCCAGAGTAGACAGGAAACGATGCGCTTGATCTCGAGGATGCGTACAATAGAGTTCGATATGATATTTTGATGACCGCACTGATGGAGAAGGGGGTCAATCCCTTGTTGGTGAACTGGATAGCAGCCGTCCTGCACTCTCGTCGGGTTGCTCTCCGTCTGGGCGTATGGACCTCAGAGCCACATATGTTAACCCCGGGACTGCCACAGGGTTCTGCAGTCTCACCGGTGCTCTTTAATGTGTATACGAGCAAGATTGCAAACCTTGAAGCACCAGGGGTTGGAAGAATACTAACATTTGCAGATGATATTCTTGCATATAGGCAGGGGAGAGATAGGGAGCAAACAGCCCAGGAGTTACAGGCGACAGTAGATGAAGTGATTGACTGGTGCACAGAAATTAGTGCTGTCATCCACCCGGAAAAGGCGGCTGTTTTGTGGTGCTCTCTGTACAACAGGAGCTGATGTCCCAAGCCTCGCGATAGATGGTAGAAATGTCAGCAGAGAGAACAAACTGAAGTATCTGGGGATCACATTTGACAGGAGCCTATCCTTCAAGGACCATGCGGAGACGGTCGTGACAAGAACTCAAAAGGGACCCAATGCACTTAAAACTATGGCTGCAATGGACATAGAGCAGAGAATGCTTTTCACACTATACCAGCACTTGATCCTCTCGGTAATTGATTATGGATTAGGTCTGCTCACTGTCTCAGAGAGTCAGCTGGTGAAGTTAGAGCGCATACAGAACGAAGCTATGCGGGTCATTCTGGGAAGCACTAGAGACACCCCAGTAGTGTGTATGCGTTACATCCTTGGTCTGCCGACTGTTGTTGGTAGGCTCAAGGTGATGCAGAGGAAGGCATACCTCAGAGTAGCTGCAGACACAGACCACCCACTGCATGAGGCGCTAGACGCAGTTAAGGGTCAGCGACTGATAAGAGGGAAATCATGGACGGCTCAGGCAGAGGATACGATCAGACAGGTGTGCCCCCTGGAGAACATTAGGCGTGGAGAGGAGTGGGTCAGAGTTCCAGCGGAGCAGTCAGACTTGTGCAGAGTTATAATCACATTGAACCGGGAGTGCAGGGAGTGGCCAGCAGGGGCCACGGAAGTGAAAATCCAGCAACTAATTCAGGACAATGCTCACTCGAGTGATGTGATTATCTACACAGATGGTTCGGTGTCAAGAGGTGAGAGAAGTGGCTGGGGTTTCATAGCCAAAGCTAATGGTCGATGTTTGAGGCAGGAGAGCCTGGCATATGATACCACAACATCCAGCTTAAGAATGGAAGTGGAGGCAGTCACTGCGGCTCTCCGCTGGATGGAGAATACGACACACACACACATCGTGATTGTAACTGACTCAGAAAGCATGCTGACGAGGGTGAGGACGGGCAGACTTCGTGCGGAGTGGCTTGCTTCGCTTCGGAGGTCACGGGTGACAAGCATCGCCTGGATCTTTTCTCCGGGGCATGCCGATGGGCTGGGAAATGAACAGGCGGACAGATTGGCTGGCTCTGCAGAACTTGGTGGAGTATTGATACATGACAAGGCAGACGTGGTTGCGGCCTTGTGGGAGCACGTGCACACCTCGGAGGAGCAAATGGATTACCATGGTCTGGCAAGAATGAGACAACGAGGAGTGACGAAGGGATCTGGCCGACGCTCAACTCTCAAAGGAAAGGCGAGACGGACTTATAATCAGATTGCTACTGGTACTATTAGTGTTGGAAATCTTCGCTGGCTGCTGGGGATGGGGACGGAGCACTTATGGGAATGCCCCGAATGCTATGATGTCGATTCCTAAATCAATCAATCAATCGATCAAACACTGCCTTTGTGGTTATGATATGTTACGCTATGTTATGTCATGTTATGTTATGTTATGTAGAGCCGTAAGTGGAGGATTACGGCAGTGGTGCGTGGTATCTCCAAGCCGCTTCAACATCATATACACAGAAGAAATGATTAAACTAGTTAGATAACTGCCTTGACTTAATATCAATGGAAGAATCATAAACAAATGATTGGCAGTATGAATCTTCGCAGGCTGTTGAACGAGGGGACGGAGTTCATATGGGAATCTCCTGAGTGCAGTGACGTCGGTTCTTAACTCAACTCAACTCAACAACTCAACTCAACTCATGTCTACTCGAGACATTGAGTAATCTTCAAAGGAATCTAATTTTTGTGTTGTGTTCTTTTTTTTTCTGTCTTTGTCCATGTTTGACATTGGTAGCACAGAGGTGGTAGGAAGATTGTGATGCTGAGTGCTTTCATACTAATTATTGATACAGGACCGTGCGGTAGATTTTGGCAGCATGATTCAAGTCTTCGAAATGCCGCCCCTTACATGTTTTTCCTTTTTAAAATGCCACCCCTATGAAGCCTTCACACGCTGACGCCTGATGCGGCCGCCTCTCTGTATCATAGCACGGCACGGCCCTCTATTGATACGTTTTTATTCTTTAGTATTGGTGCCATTTGTCCAATGAATCCAATGGTTTGCCTTATTGCATCTATGTTCCATCTCGTCTTCTGATTTGCCATTTGAAGACACGCCGTATTATATTTCGTAAATACTTGAAGCTCGTTACTTCTTTCAGGGAAATGTTCTTTTAGATGAATCTTTGTTGTTTTTTCTACTTTGGTTATAGTCATTATCTCCTTTTTACTGATGCTAATTTTCTTGTTATGTTCCTTACACACTTTGTTTAGACTATTTATGCTGGCTTGTAATTCTGCTTCTGATTTTGCTATTAGTGCTTGATCGTCCGCAAATAGGAGTTCTTTAATAATGTAATTCGCCGCTGGTTCTTCTTCTGTGTTCTGTCCAACATGCGGTGTTATTACGATCTCTGTTTGGCTGGTTTCTGTACGCATGCTGTCCTTTCTAGGTTATGAACAAAAGTGAGGGGAAGAGGGGTCGCAAGACACAACCTTGTCGTACTCCAGATCTTATGGTAAAGGATTTAGAGTGTCCTTCGTTTGTTCTTACCGTGTATTCACTGTTGTATAAGTTTCTACATACGTTTCTTAGATGTGTACTAACTCCATATCGTTTAAGGATGTCTCATAACATTTATTTATCGCTTTTTAATAGCTTCTTATTTTATTTATCTTCTCTATCAAATGCATTTTCTTGGTCTGCAAAATGTTTCACCACATTCATTTTTCTATAAGTTTTCAAAGATGGCAGTTGTGCATACTTTGTTTTTCCTAAATCCAAGGTGTGTTTCGCTTAGCTGAGGTTCTATTGTAGGTCGAGAATCAATATAGGCTATGTTAATCAATTCAAAACAGCTAACTTTAGATCGATATATTGATATTAATATACTTCTATATAACTTTATTAAATAGATCATATCCGACTGCTATGATAATAAATATCAGGAAATTGTATATATTCAAACTAGCTATTCCTCCATTGTTATGTCTATCAATATGCATTTAATGTATTCAAGATAGCTCATGTTCGATTGTTAAAACGTTAAATACAAATTAATTTAACGTTTTCAAGATAGTTAAGGTAAAAATGTTATTGCGATTATTATAAATAATTTAGAGCTGCGCCAAGATTCGACACCACGGCACTCGGGACATTCCCATAAGAGCTCCGTCCCCACCTTCAACAGCAAGCGAATAGTCCACATACTAATAGAACCAGTTGCAGTTTGATCATGTGTCTGTCCTGCCTTGCGTCACTCACTGTTCCACAATTCTCTCCGTGTGACGATGATTTATCTGTTCTACAGTATTCACATGATCCCAAAGGGCCCAACCAGATCTGCCATATCATGCACCAATAATCCGCCAAGCGAAGAGTTCTGATACATTATACTGGTTTACACACATTTTGGTGTTTTAAATTGTATAGCTGGTCTTGTGTATTATTGTGCTACTGATTCAAAAAATGTAATCAGATTTTTTTTGTATCAGCTCTAGTTTTTAAGATAACTAAGAATGATCTTCTTAGTAGGGCAAATATTGCGTAAAAGCCCAGAGTTAAGTGCCATTAGCGGCATTTTGACTGTGATCTGCATTCATATTACATGTAATTACTATGCACTTATTGCCTTCATATAAACCACTAAAATGTATTAAAACTTTATCACTTGCATTTATTTATCTGTAGTCAACACACAAAAGCATCTTTTGAGGACTTGCATAAGTTCGTCATGTTTTTCAGTCCATTTTATTTTAGCGGGTTGTCCTTTTTTCAAGAGTTATGAGAAAGGTGCTGTCATGTCAGCGAAATTAGGGATGAACTTTTGGTAGTAATTGATGAGTCCTAACACACTTCTAACTTCTTTCTTGGTGATTGGGGGGGGGGGGGGTTGATTTTTTAAATTGTTGTGACTATATGTGGGTCTGTTTTCGAAATCCATCAAAAATTTTATGGCCAAGAAATTGAACTTCGATGTAACCTATTTTAAATTTGCTAGGTTTAGCTTTTAGTCCATGTTGTTTTATTGTTTGGAATACCTGTTTCGGGATATCAGTGTGGGTATCGATAGTAGTAGTGTGGATGCATATATCATCCATGCAAGTTGCTACATTGGTAATACCTTGCAGTAAACTGCGCATCATTCCGCATGAAAGTGCTCTGCGCATTCTGCAGTCCGAAAGGCATGTATGCCCACTCATAATGACCTAAAGGGATGGCGAAGGCAGTGATGTGCATGGATTCTTTATCCATGGGGATTTGCCAGTATCCATTTGTCAGGGTGTTTGGGGGAATAGAGCCAGGACATTGCGAGGACAAAGGACAGAATATAGTCAAGGACTACAGAGATAACGATACGACAGACAGGACATGGGTAAGGGCGCATAGAGGTTATAAGACAGGACTTCTACAGGACAGTGGAGAGAGTAGAGACAGGACATCGGTGGGGACACAGATGTCATAAGACAGGACACCGACAGGACAAGACCTAATTATAAGAGAGGACATAAGCCGATGGGACTCTGCTCCTAATTGACTAGACAGCATTACACTGAACGATCCGACACAACACGGGCGGACTGCAGTACTACGTGACTGGGGAGGCAGCCCGGGTTGTAACGAGAGACACGTGGTCCAGTACCACGAGACGAACTGACCAGTTTGAAAACGTCAGACGGGACTCAGACAGTTTAGAGGAAGGACGTTTTGTGTTTCTGGAGCGAGTGTATTACTTTGCGGGTGTTCTAGTTGAAGATAGCAAGTAATTGTGTGTAGGGATTGTGTAATTGGCTGAGAGCTATAAGTGTTTGTTAGGCGGCATTTTGTATATAATGATGTTACCGCATTGTGTGAACATTGCGTCAATGATCAGGTTCTTCTGAATAAAGACTTATATACCATATGCACGACTGATGTCTTCGTGAGTGCGTATGAAGGATTTCAATACCTGTGTGCACGAAAGACTCTGACACCCTTAGTCAGATCTATTTTTGAAGAAAAAAAAATTGGATTTCGCCATTCCATCGATTAAATTGTCAACATTAGGTATGGGTTCAACATCTAATAAGGTTAATGCGTTGACCTTTATACAATCAACACAAATCGGTAACTAATTGTCTTTCTTCTTTACAATAACTAACGGTGAACAATAATTTGATGTGGATTTTCTAATTATGCCACACTGATCCAGTTCAGATATTTCAGCTGTTACTGTTTCTAAGAAATGTACTGGAATTGGATAAGGTTTTACTTTGACTGGTATGTTTGATAGTAAAGTGATCATATGTTGTATTAATGTTGTTCGTCCCGGTTTATCCGAGAAAATATCACAAAATTGTTGTATTGCTGCTGTTAATTTGTTTATATCTTGAGTCGATAAATTTCTGTTAACTCGAACAGCCTTCCAAATATTAGCACCGTTAATTGTTGTGTCGGTATCTGTTGTTTTACTGCTTCATCCTGTTGTTCGTTAATAACCCAGCATGCTGCTGCTATTCTGTGTGGTAATTGTTGGATTGTTTGTGTTTCGTCTGTATTGCGATCCATGTATGGTTTCAGCATGTTGATGTGAAAGATTTTGTTTTTACCCTTGACATTTATTAGATAATCAACATCACTGATTTTCCTGACAACCTTGAATGAACTTTGCCATGATATGACAAGACAATCTCTAGGGTCGGGTAATAGGAGCAATATTTCGTCTTCTTCTTTCAAGACGATTGGCTTGGCATTTCTATTGTCATACTGCCTGTATTTTCCACCTGCTTTCTGTAGTGCTGCTTTCGCAAATTAGCCTGCTGTAATGATTTTCTCTCTTAGATGGGTGACCATCTCGTACGCCTCCCGTTTCGGGTGGTCATGCAATTTATTTGTGAACAAATCATTGTACAATGTCAATGAGCCTCGTGGATTTGCTCCGTACACAAGTTCGAACGGGGAGAAGTCTGTGCTCGCCTGTGGCACTTCGCGGTATGCGAACAGTACAGCTGGCAACAGAATGTCCCAATCTTTGGGCCGTTCCGCCACGAGCCTTGCTAAGGTTCGTTTCAGGACTCCGTTAAAATTTTCATTTACTCCATAGGTCATTGGGTGGTACAGAGAACTGAACACCAGACGTATGCCCATCATCTTCATAGCGCCTTGGAAAGCTTCAGAAATAAATTGGCTACCCCTGTCGGATAGTATACAAAATGGAAAACCTATCCTGCTGAAAATCAAAAGAAATGAGTCTACGATGGATCTAGACGTGATGCATCTTAACGGAATTTCTTCTGGCCATCTAGTGCACAGATCTAGCATTGTTAGGATAAATATGTTGCCTCGATCTGTTGTCGTGTTGATGGGTCCCACGATGTCGACCGCTATTTCCTGGAACGGTCGAGATGCCAGATCAGTTTGTTGAACTGATGCATTAGGTTGTTTACCTTTCGGTGTAGTCCTTTGGCATAGCTCGCACGATCAGACATGTCTACCAATATCCTTCGAATAGCCAGGCCAGTAGATTTGCGCCAAAATTCTTTGTGTAGTTCTGGTTATCCCCATGCGACTTGCAAATGGGGAGTCGTGTGCAAGTTTTAGCTCCTCGCTGCGATATTGGCTCGGCAGCACTGTTTGGAAGAGTAGTGTTGATCCCTTTTTGTATTGTCTGGTAAGTATGGTGTTATCTAAAATAAATTCCAATTTATCATATTTCCCTTGTTTGGCTGGTTTGTGTATGTTCTTGAAACATGTTTGTAGTGTGGGGTCATGTCTTTGTTCTGTGGCCAAGTCTTTCGTCAATAACAAAGGGAGCTGTGTATTGTCCGTCAATATATGCTGTGACATGGTGTGTCTATTTTCTTCTTCTTTTGTCTTTCGAACCTAGGCTCTCGTGAGTGTATTGGCTGGTATATTTTTAATTTCCCATCTGATCGCTTCTTTATGGGTACAATCCCTCACATTTGGGATGTTTCCAATCATCAGACCAGAGCATGAGCTAGGTAAGACTGCCGTTCGTACTTTACCTTCAAAGTATGGTAATTTTATTGAGACCCATGCACTCTTATATCTCTCTAGGGTACCGCCGAAAGTTCTGCACGGAACACTCGTGCCTGTATATTCTTTCGTCTTTACTAGCTTTTGGTCTACCCCTATAATTGATGCTCTCGTGTCCCTGACACATGTTCTTGCCGATCCATTCACTCATGCTTGATGAACTTTCAGGGTACTATTCTGGATGTTGACTGCGTTGGCGTCCTGTATTGGTATATTATGGCCACATGCCAGGTTACCGTCTTCATGAAATTGTTTGCAAACGTCACACGATCTATCATTGGAGAATGTCTCTAATATGGCTGCATTCGTGTCTTCAACTTCATCTGCTTCACTACTGGTAAATATGTAAGCTGTATTGACTTCTTTCCATGTTTTTCTCATTTTACAAACTTTAGAAATATGCCCGTAAGAATTACAGGAGAAATATTTAACACTATTCCTGTAGGAAGTGTACTTACTGACCTTCTTTGATGTTAAATTCTTGAGATATGTGTCGTAATTGGGATTCTTACCTCACATTTCCAGGGAACCATGGTGCATTCTACAATGTGGACATTGCATTAAGTAACCTTTTCTAGGTCCATCTGGTTCTCTGTGTGGGTTACCTCTCATGTGGTATGGTCTTCTACCTCTGTATTGCTGACCATCTCTCATCTCATCATGTTCCTCTTGTACCTTGCGGTGTCGAGGTGAAGTATAAACTTCGTGAGAGTGCCCGGTTATGGGCTTCGTATATCGACATTCCCATGGATTCTGTTATTCCCTCCGTCCAGCGTTTACGTGGTCGGCCTCTTCCTCTGTTTCCATCTGGTCTGTACGTCATTGCCTGTTGTGGCATGCTGTTGACTGGTAGCCTACTTGCATGGCCAAACCATTTGACTTGCTGCTTTCTAATAAAATCTAGAGCAGCTTTAACCCCCACTTTAGTCCTGATTTCTTCATTTCTGATCTTATCTCTTCTTGATACGTTGAGTATTCTTCTCAGGAACCTCATTTCTGTTGTTGTGATTTTTCTTTTCTCTTTTTCTGTCATTGTCCAGGTTTGGCATTGGTAGCACAGAGTTGGTAGGAAGATTGTGTTGTAAAGTGCTTTCTTAGTAGTTATTGATACATGTTTGTTCTTTAGTATTGGTGCCATTTGTCCAATGAGTTGATTTGCCTTATTGCACCTATTTTCGATCTCGTCTTCTGATCTGCCATTTGATGATATTATACTTCCTAGGTACTTGAAGCTCTTTACTTGTTTCAAGGGATGTTCGTTTAGGTGAATTGTTGCTGTTTGTTCTTCTTTAGTTATAGTCATTACCTCTGTTTTGCTTGTGCTAATTTTCATGTTATGTTCCCTACACATTTCGTTTAGACTATTCATGTGGTCTTGTAATTCAGCTTCTGATTTTGCTATTAGTGCTTGGTCGTCCGCAAACAGGAGTTCTCTAATGGTTAGATTTGCAGATGGTTCTTCTTCTGTGTTCTCGTCATGCGGTATTCTTGCTGTCTCTGCTTGGCTGGTTTCTTTACATATGTTGTCTATATATGTTATGAACAAGAGAGGGGACAGGACACAACCTTGTCGTACTCCAGATCTTATGGTGAAGGGTTCTGAGTGTCCTCCAGTTGCTCTCACTATGCATTCACTGTTGTCGTATAAACTTCTACATAGGTTTGTTAGATGTGTACTCACTCCATATTGTTTAAGGATTTCCCACAGCTTGTTTCTATCTACCCTATCAAATGCCTTTTCTTGGTCAACAAAGGCTAAGTAGAGTGTTTCATTGAATTCAATTGATTTTTCTATAAGTTGTCTAAGAGCAAAAATGGCGTCTGTGCATCCTTTGTTTTTCCTAAATCCAAGCTGCGTTTCGCTTAGCTGGGGTTCTAAAGTAGTTCGTAATCTTTTTTCAAGAATTTTGCAAAATATTTTCCCAGTATGACTCAACAGTGAAATGCCTCTGTATTGTGTGCAATCTCTTTTGCTGCCTTTGTTTTTCCAAATTGGGATAATTATGGCGTTTCCCCAGTCTCGTGGTGTCTGTTGTTCTACCCAAACATGGTTGAATAGTCTATGTAGCCAAGCTGTTCCTACTTCCCTTGCTGCTTTAATTAGACCATATTGTCAGAATTTGTTTGGTCTACTGTGGTATCTTTGATTGGGCAATCTCGCACTAGCACCTATAACTAACTCAGGTTGAGCTCCTTCATCGAAAATATCCCTATGTGCATTATAATATGCCTCACCTTAGGATTCCATTTCTGGGACTGACGTGCACTTGTTTTCCACAAGAAATGTAGACATTGTTTCCGGTACTTAGGAAAGTAATTTGTCTCTCAGCATGAGATCACGGAGTTTATCAAAATCAGCACCGACATCGGCTGACTGAAGCCAATTGTCAAAAAGGGAAGTTGTTTCTGCCACATAGTCCAAGAAAATCTGGTTTACCTTTGGTGCCAGAGTTTTAAATTTCGTTCGTAAGCCAGCTTGATCTAAAGAAAAATGTGACAAAACCCTGTCTCTAATATAGGTGTAGTTGGTTCGCATGCTTTCCGGAATGACCTCTACGACCTTCAAAGGTTCAAGAGCCAAATGACGGTGAAAAAGTATAGGCCACTCTTCGGTTGGTACTTTACAATGTTTCATTAGCACCTCAAAATTAGTTATCCATGCTGAAATAAAATCGCCTTGTGTAAAATTTCTGATATGACCGTGGTACCGTTTAATGGGATCTACCGATTTCGCTTGTAACTTTGCTTGAGCTATTTCGGCCTCCTTGTCTTTCTCAAGAGTCTTTACCTTTAAGTTCCCTTCTATCTCTTTGTCCTTCATTATTAACTCGACTGCCAGTTTATCTTTCTCAAATGCAACCCTCTCCCTTTCTGCTATCAGTTCTTCCATTTATATTGCAAGCTCTCTTTCTTTGATTTCTTTCTCTGTTTCTGGTTTTTCTTTTTCTAAAGCTGCTTGTAATTCTCTAGCTTCTTTTTCACGAGCTGCTTGTAATTCTGTAGCTTTTTTTTTCACCGGATGCTTGTAATTCTCTAGCCTCTTTGGCCTCTGCTCTTTCTTCTCGTTGCTGTGCCTGGAAATCTTTTAATTTTTGTTTGGCCCATGCCATAAGTTCGTGGCCAGACAAGCAGCCCCACTCTCCCATAGCCATACAATCTTGTAACGACGCCATGGTGAAATAATATGTTGTAAAAGTAACTGCTGAAAAGCAATATTTATGTCTGTGATGATAGATCGTGTGGATGATTAAAAGTTGGAGTGTTAATGGTGTGTAGACTGACTTAGTAGAATGGCATTATGACTTACCAATGCTATGAGGCGGTGTTCCATACCGAAGATGTCCCAAGTCTGACGATCAAGATACTAATCCGCCTTATTATAATAATGTTCTGTCCGCGATATGTAAAAAACTCACACCACCGGCCACACAAAAGCTCCTACCAGAGATATGAACTAAATTCAACGCAGACGAACATATTTATTTACATAAAAAGAAACACTGATGACGTATAGTAACAATAGATAAGGACTATTACAAGACGACACAGGTTCTAGACAGCAGTGAGGTCGTTACAATATTATATTAGCAACGATCTGGCCGCTGTAAGCACCGAACGTACCTTTGTACCGGAAAAAAAAATTCTGGCACAAACGTAGCCCTTCCAAACACCCGCACACTTACGACGCAGACAAACAGGCCATGGAGAGAGATTCCGAATAAACTAATTCTAAACCACCAAACAGAACGCACATAAATATCAACAGACAATTTGACTTGCCCGATCTTCTGGTCCGGTGTAGAACGATGTTCCGGTGTTCTCTCCTGACTTCAGAAGACTCTGATGATGACGGTATGTACCCTAATTAATTTTGATACTTTTCTTCAAAATCAATTGGTGTCTCACATCTGCGGATCCAGATGCATAAATTTACTACTTCATGGGCATAAATTCCACTTGTGACGAAAATCTGTGACATATTCGCTGACTATAATATATAACTTAAGTGATCCGAGGTCCGTTTCACTATATTGGTCGCTTAATAATGGGCTGTCTCCGCTATCATGGTCGGTCCATTTTCCTTCTGAATATTTCAGCTTATTTGGTCTGTTAGTTTCCTATCTTGGGCATTTTCGTTGGTGACACATGGAAATCGTCCAATATAATTCAATAATACTGAAATATGACAGATGACTGTCTTAAATTGTATAGTAATAATGACACTGACACTCGACGATGACTGGCACAATACACAACGTGGTCATGGTCTGGAATGACATTCTAATGATCCAGGTCGTCTAATTATTCCATAAAGAAACAATAGTATTGGTGATTGCTTCTCCAAGGTCACTTTATCGTCCAGAGCTCCCGTTCCTAGAGCCTCCCACGTCTGCCAAAAACTGTTTCTCCCTTTTGTCCAGCTCGCTGTCTAACACCAAAAAGGCAGCTCAACAGGAGCAATTCAATAGAACATCAAGGATTTGAGTAACGGCTGGCATTTCTTGTCATTCAAATTTTATTTACACATTGTTACGTCAGAGCAGGCCACCGTTCCCATGTTGATGGGAGGGCCGGTGCCATGTTAACAAATATAAATATAATGTTATTATTAACTGCCATATATATATATATATATATATATATATATATATATATATATATATATATATATATATATATATATATATATATATATATATATATATATATATGTTAAGATAATTTCCAACCGTCTATCGTTCCCTAGACTGCATCACTGCCGATGATCATAAAAAGGGTTACTTACGAACCAAACCATGTCTGTTGACAAGTTGTGACTTCTGGTTGGTAACCGAACGACAACTTTCTAGCGCAGTGCCATTCCATCAATTTATGATCTAAATATACATGGCCGACCTTCCGTCTTGACTTCAGAGTGTGCCTTCTTTACGTACTTATTCGATTTATCTTTTCTGATGGAATTTAAGATAATAATTCACCGCTGTCACTTTAGTCTGCCTTGCTTCATCATCCCCAGACCTAACTGCCGGTTCATGACTTATTACACAGTGATGTTTTTCACACAGTGACGTCGCTTAGCAACCTTTGCCGTATGCTGCTTCGAGATTAACTCTTTGGGTCCCTTTTCACTTTAACTTCTGTGTCTCATTCTGAAGTGCTTTTTATTCCTCCTTCTGCTACATGGCACCAACCTTGCATAAATACCCCAATGGCTAGTGCATTCATCACTCTACAGCAAAAGTCCATCACCTGGTCTTCACGTGGCGGAACTGTTTTAACTAACAGGAGAAGGGGCGGCGGCGAGTCACTGGCGCCGAAAATAAACCAGAATGCTCTATATGTGTATGCACGTACATTCATGCGCAGACACGTGTTTGAGTGCCTACACATCTAAACTCGAGTAAGACCACAGTCTGCTCTAGTAAAGGAAAAGTGCTGAAAACGGAGGCAACCAGCCAGGAGGCGCACCACAGAAATCGGGATGCCACGCAATTACGCCATGAAATATGTCGAATACTGCTAAATGTTATGGTGCTCGCCCTGCTTTGGACCCACAAGTAGGTACAGTGCCGGGCCCCATGCCTTGAAAGGGTTCAACCACAACTACTGGAGGTCCTTCTCAGATGTCCTGTGGAGCCAGGGGACCTGATAATAGAGTTTCTGACCATACGAAACAAAGACTAAAAATAATGCACTGGAATGCGGAGGGAGTCAGGGAAAAAAAGAAAAAAAAATAGAACTAGAAAACATCTTGGACCAAATAAAAGTAAGCGTATGTTGCTTGCAAAAAACTCACCTCAACAAAAATATAGCCTTCAAATTCAGAAGCTGTCAGTGCTACCGATCTGACCGAAAGTGTACATGGAAGAGACTGAGTATCAGACACTTAAACTTAAGACAGGCAATACAAACCTACATCTTATCAATTACAACTGTCCAAGTGACCACCCACAGACAATGGACACACTACCATTAAAAGATAAAAAAATGATTGTGTGTGGCGATTTCAACAGCCATTCGCAGAGCTGGGCTAAGATCACTTGGACCAGAGAGGAGAAAGATTGGAAGACTGGCACGAAGAGAAAAGACTCAGCTTGATTAACAAGCCGTCTGACCCACATACATTCTACTCTAGATCATGGCACACCACAACTATACCTGACCTGGCTTTTCATTCACTAGACCTGGAGTGGAACATTACACGAAATGTTGGGAAACAATTTGGTGGCAGTGACCATCGGCCAGTCTTTCTAACTGTAGAAAATGAGCTTGTAAGTGAAAGCAGCATCCTCTCGAGGTAGAATTACAAGAAAGTAGACTGTGCAATGTACAAGCATCGCAGCAGAATACTGTTTAGAAACCTGACCACTGAGAAAGACATAAATAAAGCCGTTGAAGAGTTTGGGAAATGCATACTACAGGCAGCACGAGAAACAGTACCAAGAGGAGCTCGTAAATAATATAAAACCGACTGGAGTAGTGAACTGGAACAGTTGCATAATGATGTGGAAGTGTGTAGAAAGCAAGCAGAGGCCAAACCCAGCCAAGTACATCACAATAAATACCAGCATGAAAAAGCCAAATTTCAAAGGCCAAGCTGCAGGTTAGACGGAAAAGCTGGCAGGAGAAAACAGAGTCACTGAACTTTAAAAGAGACACAGGGAAGTTGTGGAAACTAATAAAACATCTTAACGATGAGGGCACAGGGAGAAACTAACAAATTGCACTACATAAAGGCGCAAAGATCTTAACGGGAAAGCAAGCAGCTGACCATTTTCCGGACTCATTCGCACAAGATAACAATATCGTAATTAGTCCCAAGAAACAACAAAAGACTATAGAGAAATGGCAACATACAGGACAGAATGAAATAGTACACGAGGTAGGCACCTATCACAATCAGCGAACTTGAGCTAGCCATATGAAAGCTAAAAATAAGAAAGTCATCAGCTGAAGGTATCTCCAATGAAATGATCAGGACCTAGAAACAGAGGCCAAAGCAAAGTTGTTGCAGATCTTCAATAACAGCTGGACCTTAGGCAGCGTTCCACAAGCCTGGAGAGAAGCAATCATGATACCCCTCCTAAAACAAGGGAAAGATATTTAAATTGCCTCCAGCTACAGACGAATTAGCCTCACCTGCTGTCTCTGCAAAACAATGGAGCGCATTATCAATCACAGACTGTAGTGGTATATTGAATGTGAAAACATCCTTGTGCCACAGCAGGCTGGCTTTAGGCAGTGCCACTCTACGAAAGATCAGAAAACCTACCTCTCTCAAGAAATTGAGGATGCTTTCCAAGAGAAGAAGCTGGTGCTTGCGGCATTGATAGATCTGAAGAAAGCCTTTGACAAAGTCTGGAAAGATGGTCTGATGAAGAAACTGAGAAACTGTAAATTCAATGGAAGAATGTACAAATGGGAGAAAGCTTATCTGCACAACAGAAGAGCCCGAGTACGGATAGAGGGACTCAAGAGCAAACAAGTACTACTGCATCACGGTGATCCCCAGGGCGAAGTCTTGTCCCTCATACTTCTTCTAATCTTCATCAATGATCTTGTTGCTAATCTACCACATGGAATTAAAGCAGCAATATATGCTGATGACCTGGCTCTATGGAGCACAAATGAATATGTATCAGTGGCCACCAGATTGCTACAAAGTGCTGTAGATGTATTTGTTGCATGGGCAAATAGAAGGTGTGTCAGCATAAACACTGACAAGTGCAATACCACTCTATTTACCCTCTCTCCAAAACAAGGCAGGGATCATCCATATAAATGGAATACCCCTTAGCGAAGATAAAGAACCAGAATACCTTGGAGTAACATTTGATGACAGGGTGACATAGAGAAAACTCATCAGCAAACCAATAGCAAAAGCCGGAAGGAAAATAGCCATCCTGAGAAAACTAAGTGGGACCACATGGAGAGCCAGTAGGAAAATACTTAGCAAAGTTTATCAACAGAGCATACGACCACACATTGAATACTGGTCAACTGAGTGGTGTTCAGCATAAAAAACCACACTACAAGAGCTGGACAAGGTGCAAAATCAAGCATTTAGAGTCACAACGGTAGGAATGAGATCAACCCCTATAGTGGAGATGGAGAAGATGGGGAGGAAACATGCAGTGAGAGAACGCAAAGATACGAAAACGCTAATACAAGCAGAAAAGTTCCTCAGCTTGCCAGGCCACCCTATGAAGAACAGATGTGAAAACGTGGCTATGGGGCGGTTGAAAAGAAACAGTTGTACCCATCAGGCCAAACGACTCTGCAGAGAAACCATCGATCTGCCCACAGTTGGTATCCCCCTGACAACTATTCCAGAGCAAACTCCATGGACAGATGAACATAGACTATCACTACAAGTCCAGACAAAAGTAAGGGGAATATTTGACAAGGAAGAACAGAACAACGTAAAGCGCAGAACAGCCACTCTCAGCTTCCTTGATGAAGAATACCCTCAGGACCTTTGGATCTGAGTCTACACAGATGGGTCAGCACAAAATGCTGTTCGAAATGAAGGAGCAGGAGTGTACATAGAATATCCAAATAATACTAGGGACACGGCCAGAGTACCAACAGGAAAGTACTGCCATAACTATGATGCTGAAATTGAGGCAATCAAGATAGCAACAGAGACATTACTAAATACCAGCCATGGTACACAACCTGTGGTGATATTGACAGATGCAAAATCAGCACTCCAGGCGCTCCTGTCTGGGAAATTGTCAGTACTAAGGACATTACTTTCTGAACTTAGTAGTCCGCATAAGCTCACAATACATTGGATACCATCCCACTTTGGAATACCTGGAAACTACAGAGCTGATCGATTAGCTAAGGAAGAAACAAAAGAAGAATAGAATGTGCCCTTACATACCACCAAAAGAAAAGAATGATCAAATCAGCCAGAAAACCACCAAAACCTGCTCAAGACGACTACCACGTTATGGACAGACCAGAACAAGTAATTATTCTGCGCCTCAGAACAGGACACAATAGATTATGCAACCACATGTATACAAAATTCAAGATTGGTGACTCAGCCATGTGCACATGTGGACTGGCGTCGCAGACAGCAGAGCACATACCCCAAAACTGCCCAAAATACAACATATCTAGGCAAACCATCTGGTATAGAGAGACTGTCACGGGACGACTGGAGTTAACGATCAGATGATAGATTTACAGAGACAGCTGCAACTTTTTGTTGATGGGGGGGGGGGGGGACAATTCCATCGGATCAAACGAAACCAAAAGTCCGTGAGATTTCCCCAGGACACAGGAAAATTGTCGGCATGTTCTTTTGCCCGAATCGCAAGATGAAAGCAAAAACGCCGTTTTGATTTGGTTGCCGCCAAGACCACCTGTTGTTGACAGCGAATGACGTCACTCGGACAATCTCCGACTGGAGGAAACATAACTTATTTGCCGCCAGTGGGAAAAATGGAATTAAACTAGACTGAAGTGTTTGGCTAGCTCTGTTCAAATTTAGGAAAGAATCTATTGTGTTCTGTGTCAATTAAAGTTGATGAACATGTGTCTTGCATGCAATGTGTAGATTCAATTCAGGATAGAGCTGGTTTACATAAGGTATTTACTAGATAACGTTTAGGTATAAGTATTGTAGGATAGTCTAGTGATAGATAGAGTTTAGGAATTGAGCATGGTGTTGTTGCTTTGTGGTTAGGTATTCTAGGAGTGCCGGCGACAGCAGGCAGTCGCGTTGTTAAACTAGCCAGTGTGAGATGTCAATTGGCTCAGCTGGTTGAGAATAGTGTAGTGGGATGATATTTGGAGAGATTGGGGATGGTTTGGGGATAGGGGAAATGTCCAGGGGTGGGATCTTCCAGTGGGGTGTCTACTGGGGCTCTGCACTGTGCCTTTGGTCTTTCCTTGTCTTACCCTAACTCAGACCGATGTGATGAGCTCCTCTGCCCTATGACAGTGTTTAGTCCACTGTTAAATATCTGAGTGCGGCCGTCGGCCTGCATTTAGAGAAGAATCTTGTCGTCATTTAGAGGCGTCATATTCGAATATGGTATGATGACTATACATTTCAATCTATATATTGCATGGTATGTCCTCTAATCTCTACTTCTTTCCTCTACTTTTATGAATGTCAATCAATAGCTGTGAATTTATTTCCCATTAGCTACGTATGTGGTGTTGCCAGAGAAACACGCCATCGGCAAACGTCATTAAAGCAAAATGGCGCAAGCCGTAGCGAAAATATTTGCAAAGTAACAGTGATTTTGATCTCCTTCACACAGCTGTCTTACTGACGTGTATTTATTAAACATTGACCCTTATTCAAGCATATGTTACTATATGCATAAATACTTACGTCTTAATACATTAGAATTGATTCATCGCAATGAATAAAGAAGAACTAGATATAATCCTTTTCGGATTTTTGTTTCTGGCGATTGGAGGTAGGGAATCCTTTAATCAGATTTTATATCTATAATTTCTCTGCATTGTGTCATATCCGTACACAAGAACAATAGAAACAACAACAGCAACAACAATAACAACAACAACAACGCCCACTTCTATTACACATACTATTAATACTACCACGCCGACCACCACCACCACACTACTACTACTACTACTACTACTACTACTAGTACTACTACTACTACTACTACTACTACTACTACTACTACTACTACTACTACTACTACTACTACTACTACTGCTGCTGCTGCTGCTACTGCTGCTACTACTACTACTACTGCTACTGCTAATACTACAACCACTGCTTCTGCTGCCGCTACTACTACTACTACTACTACTACTACTACTACTACTACTACTACTACTACTACTACTACTACTACTACTGCTGCTGCTGCTGCTGCTACTGCTGCTACTACTACTACTACTGCTACTGCTAATACTACAACCACTGCTTCTGCTGCCGCTACTACTACTACTACTACTACTACTACTACTACTACTACTACTACTACTACTACTACTACTACTACTACTACTACTACTACTACTACTACTACTACTACTACTACTACTACTACTACTACTACTACTACTACTACTACTACTACTACTACTACTTTCTCATTTTTCTCTTCCCCATTTTTTCCCTTCCATTCCTCCCCCCCCCCCCTTTTGTGCCTCTAGCGCTGCTGCTGCTTCTTCTCCTCCTCCTTCTTCTGTGAGTTCTTAGTATGGAGCAGCCGTTGGCGATCATGACTCTTATGTTCTTTCAGTCATCTAAAGTTGTCATGAAATTGCAGTTGCTGGTATTGTTATCCCGTCCCAGCTATTTATTTCCCGTCTTTACATGTTTCCTCTTGCTTAAAATTGTCCAACATAAAGTTACTTACTATATTACACATCTTCTGTTGCTGTGTATACTAAATTTCATTTACATGCAACAGTCAATACTCAGGTGTTTTCTTCTCTGTTCACCACATTATCAACATTCTTGTTTTTTTAAAGCCGCCTCTCCTCGCCTGTCAACTTCAGTGTGTTCATCTCTTTGTTGTACCCATGACGATTACTTCTAGGGTTCTCTATCTTGGCTATACTGTTCACATACTTCCTTGTTTAGTAGGTATATTTACTTCTACTGACGTCTTCATCGTTCGTCAGAAATTGTTGTTTTTCGGGGTAGTTGCGTTGTGCCTGTTTACAACAGAACAACGATATTTGTGCCTTTCGGCTGACACATCCGACCTTTTCTGGCATGTGTTGACCGGGCTAGCCTTCCGTGTCCTCTACTGACAATGTTATGCTGTTTATGTCATATATTACACAATTGCCGGCTCCCACCTCATCTCATCATGTTCCTCTTGTGCCTTGCGATGTCGAGGTGAAGTATAAACATCGTGAGAGTGCACGATTATGGGCTTCATGTATCGATGTTCACATGGACTCTGCTATTCCCTTCGTCCAACGTTTACGTGGTCGGCCTCTTCCTCTGTTTCCATCTGGTCTGTACATCATTGCTTGTTGTGGTATGCTGTTGACTGGTAACCTACTTGCTTGGCCAAACCATTTGACTTGCTGCTTTCTAATAAAATCTAGTGCTGCTATAACCCCCACTTTAGTCCTGATTTCTTCATTTCTGATCTTTCTCTTCTTGATACGTTGAGTATTCTTCTAAGGAATCTCATGTCTGTTGTTGTGATTTTTCTTTTCTCTTTTTCTGTCATTGTCCAGGTTTGGTATTGGCAGCATAGAGTTAGTAGAAAGATTGTGTTGTAAAGTGCTTTCTTACTAGTTATTGATACATGTTTGGTCTTTAGTATTGGTGCCATTTGTCCAATGAGTAGATTTGCCTTATTGCACCTATTTCGATCTAGTCTTTGATCTGCCATTTGATGATATTATACTTCCTAGGTACTTGAAACTCTTTACTTGTTTCAAGGGATGTTCGTTTAGGTGAATTGTTGTTGTTTGTTCTTCTTTAGTTATAATCATTACCTCTGTTTTGCTGGTGCAAATTTTCATGTTATGTTCCCTATACATTTGGTTTAGACTATTCATGTGGTCTTGTAATTCAGCTCTCTTGCGAAGGAATTACGAACGCAATTCGCAATCGTGCATATCGATTTCGAAACACAGCTACTGAGTATTTGGCAGTAGACAGCCTTGCGCTCGTTTTCAACAATGATATGAGTGCTAATCGTTCAGAAAGCAATGACTGACAATGAACCACTGAACGTAAAATTGCCGAGAAATCACAAAAAGCCAAAAAATTCTGGGTTTGAACGTGACGTCTTGTAAAGGATATGGAACTAATTTTTAAAATAATATTACATAACGATAGCGGAAATCTCACAGTAGATACTTTCGTATGACTTTCAAGTAATGGGCCTTCACATATACTAAATCACACATTATGATGTGGTGCGAAAAGTCATTTTTCTCGTCGCCAGTACTTCCCAAACAATCTCTGAAAGCCAATAATCGAAGCTGGTGGATCTAAACTGTTTACAAAAAAAGAAAAAAAACAACCTAAGGGTCCTTGTACACTCCCCAGGCGTCTTGGGCATATCGGGGCATACTCATATCTTTATAGAGCAAACGTCACTAACTGGGTGATGTGGTCGGCATCACACAAGCCGCTTGTACTTCCCGAGACATGTCCTGGTACCTGTTTGAACAGATTCAGTGCCAAACAAAACGAAGGTTTGGAGCAAACATAAATGGATGGTGGAAAATGGGAAGTAGGGGTGTGTCACAGTTATGACCTAAAAGTTGTTAGTATGGTAGCAGCCATATTGTATTATACATCAAATTAAAGCAGGATGATTAGGCTAAACTGTACTGTAATGATTCAAACATCATAACGATGTACAAGAACAAGGGAGATCGGAGCGACTGCAACAACTATAGGGGTATCTCACTTCTGTGTATTGTTGGGAAAGTATTTGCCAGAATTGTCCTGCGCAGACTTCAAGTCCTGGGAGATCAAGTCTACCCCGAATCGCAGTGCGGCTTCCGTCAGAACCGGTCTACCATTGATATGATATTCTCATGCCGGGAACAAAATCAGCCACTGTTTATTGCCTTCATCGACCTCACAAAGGCATTCGATTTGGTCAGTCGTGAGGGTCTGTTCAAAGCACTAAAGAAGATTGGCTGTCCACCAACTCTTCTGTCCATTGTGGAATCGTTCCACACAGGCATGAAGGGTATAATCAAGTTTGATGGCTCAACTTCAGAAGAGTTTGAAATCAAGAGTGGAGTTAAGCAAGGTTGTGTACTATCCCCCACCCTCTTTGGGATATACTTTTCACTTCTACTGAAATATGCCTTTCGTGATCAGGATGACGGTATATACATTCACTCACGCTCAGATGGTGGCCTCTATAATGCTCAGAGATTGAAGGCCAAGACCAAAATTAGCAGGGTACTAATCAGAGAGTTGCTTTTTGCGGATGATGCTGCGATTACGACCCACTCTGAGGAAGAATTACAACATCTACTATCTGCATTCTCCAATGCTTGTTCTGAATTTGGTTTAACAATTAACAAAAAGAAGACACAGATTATGTCACAAGGTGCACATGGTGTACCATCAATCTTTATTGACGACGCCGAACTGGAGATAGTAGACCATTTTACATATCTAGGATCAGAGGTAAATAGAAAATTATCCCTCGATCAGGAAATCAACATCAGGATTGGCAAGGCAGCAACAACAATGAACATGTTAGCAAAAAGAGTCTGGGATAACAGGAAGCTTACTGACAAAACAAAAGTCCTCGTCTACCAAGCCTGTGTCCTTAGTACTCTTCTTTATGGCAGTGAAACCTGGACAACTTACTCACGCCAAGAGAAACGTTTAAACAGCTTTCATATGCGGTGTCTGCGAAGAATACTTGGTATTAAGTGGCAAGACAAAATCACAAATACTGAAGTATTGGAAAGATCAGGTTGTGTGACGGTGTATTCCATGCTCAGTCTTCGTAGACTTAGATGGATAGGGCACGTTAGGAGGATGGATGATGGTAGAATACCAAAGGACATCTTTTTTGGTGAATTACAGACGGGTAGGAGATCTCAGGGTCGGCCTCTACTACGATACAAAGATGTGTGCAAGCGGGACATGATTGATACAGGCATTGATAATGCACTATGGGAGCATGTCGCCGCTGAACGTGTAGCATGGAGGGCAACTATCAGAAATGGAATAAAGACAAAGGAGAAAATGATTGCAGATAAAGCACACACAGAGCGTGAGAGACGTAAGATGGTGCAAAATGGTGGAAATGACCATGTTTTCACATGCACCTACTGTGGGCAAACATTTGCAGCAAGAATTGGCCTTACCAGCCACACTCGCCACCGCCATGGATCGTAGTTATTGCCATATGACAGTTATTAAGCCTTTTTGAAGCACAATGTACCAAACTATCGTCTGTCAAGACGGAAAGGTGCCAATGTAAAAACTGTAATGATATTTTATCTGAAACAACATTTCGCAATAACAACATTTTGGCGATATATAATTCCATGTCAGATACAGGAAGTCGCTTAAGACGATTAATCATCCCATGACATTTAATCATTTAAGCTGCATCGACCCGGGAGCCAAGGAGATTAAAAAGAAAAATGGAAACCATTCTCATGCGGATTTCCATCAGTATTGGATAGACATTCTGCCACTATTCAGGTTTAAACCCGAAACTATGGTTATCAAACCAGCGAACTAATTGCCATGAAACTAAGGCACGTAGGTCAGCATGGCCAAATGAATAAGAACGCGTGTTCTTAAACACCCTGTGTGCTGATACCGAGGTAAGGGGTTCATCTCCTAAACCTAACAGTTGGACTAAAATGTTAAGCCATCGTCCTTGACTTGGGAACGTAAATTACAAGTACCTCTGAAGTCGGAGTGGGCCAGCCTGATGGCGAGTAACACTGTTAATAGGGAAAGCTAATCCATATGCAACGTTCAGTCCAACACTACTATAAGTAATGTGTATTGACTACGCTTGAGTTCAAAGCGAGAGAGCGCAAAAAAACAAAACAAACTAAGGCACATTACCGTACTGTAACAATGATCAGATTTTTTTTAAAATGTTGCATATCCCTTACAGGACGTTGCAATCAAAACCAGCATTCTTCAGCTACTGTTGATATACTAGGCAAGTTTTTACGTTCAGTAGTTTGCCATTGCTTTCTGAACGACTGGCTCACATACCCCCGTATGATACCAGCGCGGTGCGAAAAGCTGCCGAATCTCGCACAGCTGTTTCCACCACGTGGGTATACGGGATTACGAACAACGTCGTTAACATCTTGGCCAGGGAGACCGGCATGATCAGATAGCACCTCTAATCTGTACAGTGTGGCCCAGAAAATGTTGCCGAATAATGTGACGCAATGTTATGCAAATACGAGTAATAGGAGTTGTTTTGGCGTCCAGCTTTACTTTAGCTGTAGGTGCACATAATGTTGTATTAGGTGAATGTCATCACATTATCTGAGATCAAACAATTGAACGTAAACTTGCGAAGAGATCACAACAGTAGAAAATGTTGGTGTTGACTGCGACGTCATGTAAGGGATACGCAATTAACTTTTAAAAAATTGTATCTGAGATCAGCAACATTTTTATCCCTGGCTTAATAAATATGAGGGTTAAAAGACATTTGGACGTACAGGGAAATTACCATTAAAGTGTATGGCTGTCGTTTCCTTGAACCGAATTATTTAGCTTAGCTTTGGGGCTGTGGCAAACAGGCAGTGAACGCCTTTTAAAATTCCCCGACATACTGAATGGAGGGTTCGAAATCAGCTGCAGACGATTTGGAAGCAGACCATCTTGCGTTGATGTCTATGGTGTGAGCGTTGGTCTGTCAAAAAGCAATACCATATTTTTTCCTCATATCCCTTTACATGACATTGCAGTCAACACCAGCATTTTTCAGCTGCTATTTATGTCTTGGCAAGTTTTACGTTCAGTAGTTTGCCAATGCTTTCTGAACGACCGGCTCACATACCTCCGTAAGTAACCAGCGCGATGCGAACTGCTGCCAAATCTCGCGCAGCTGTGTTTCGTACGTGGGGATACGGGATTACGAACAACGTCCTTAACTCCTTCGCCGGGAGACCGGCCCAATGCCATACTAATGAACGTAAAATTAACTAGTAAATCCTAAACAGCCAGAAAATGCTGGGTTTTATTGCGACGTCCTGTAAAGGACACACAACTAACTTCACCTTATGCCTGTGTTGTTTAGTGCTGGCCAGGCAGTTTGTGGTTGCCCGTGGCATCTCCTTACCTGTTCATATATTCATGACACTAGCCGGAGCTCTAATAGGTGAGTGAGAATCCTAGTATAAACCGTACCAACAAGATATATCATTCATGTAACTAGCTTGTGCCCACTGTTTAACATACGTATATAACCTGAGAATCCTAGTGTAAACCGTACCAACAAGATATATCATTCGTGTAACCAGCTTGTGCCCACTGTTTAACATACGTATATAACCTGAGAATCCTAGTGTAAATCGTACCAACAAGATATATCATTCGTGTAACTAGCTTGTGCCCACTGTTTAACATACGTATATAACCTGAGAATCCTAGTGTAAACCGTACCAACAAGATATATCATTCGTGTAACTAGCTTGTGCCGACTGTTTAACATACGTATATAACCTGAGAATCCTAGTGTAAACCGTACCAACAAGATATATCATTCGTGTAACTAGCTTGTGCCCACTGTTTCTAGTGTAAACCGTACCAACAAGATATATCATTCGTGTAACTAGCTTGTGCCGACTGTTTAACATACGTATATAACCTTCACCGTTATTTTCCATTCAACATTCGAAATTAGAGAGCATCTGTTGGATTTACCCCCAGGACATGCTGGTGTGGTGGGAAAGGAGAAGGCGGACAGATTGGCTAGGTCAGTGTCTGCATCCCTGGTGGGGTTTTGGTGCATGATAAGGCAGACATGGTAGTGGCCAAATGGGATCATGTGTGTAGTGCAAATAAACTGGTAGATCATCACTGTTTGGAGGGAATAGTGCTGCGGGAAGTGATCAGAGGATCGGCCCGACCAGAGGATCGGCCCGACACTCAAAGCTCCGAGGAAAGGCCAGACGGACATATAATTAGACTCATACTGGTACCTTTAGTACAATAACTCATCTCTGACAGTGGCAGATAAGGCTGGGGGGCTTGTGGGAATGTCCCCAGAGCTATGATGTCGGTTCTTGACTTAACTGAACTCTTCAATTCTGAAAGTAACTACCTGTCCATCAGCCCGCCCATCCATTCATCAATGTTTACATTTATTAATATATCATATATATTACACGAAATGTGTAGGGAACATAACATGAAAATTAGCACAAGTAAAACAGAGGTAATGAGACGGTGGTGGTGAAAATTAGCACAAGTAAAACAGAGGTAATGAGACGGTGGTGGTGAAAATTAGCACAAGTAAAACAGAGGTAATGAGACGGTGGTGGTGAAAATTACCACAAGTAAAACAGAGGTAATGACTGTAACTAAAGAAGAAAAAGCAACAACGATTCACCTAAACGAACATCCCTTGAAACAAGTAAAGAGATTCAAGTACCTATGAAGTATGATATCATCAAATGGCAGATCAGAAGACGAGATCGAAAATAGATGAAATAAGGCAAACCAACTCATTGGAGAAATGGCACCAATACTAAAGAACAAACACGTATCAATAACTACTAAGAAAACCCTTTACAACACAATCTTCCTACCAACTATATGTTACCAATGCCAAACCTGGACAATGACAGAAAAAGAGAAAAGAAAAATCACAACAACAGAAATGAGATTCCTGAGAAGAATACTCAATATATCAAGAAGAAATAAGATCAGAAATTAAGAAAAATGATGTACAGACCAGAGGGAAGCATAGGAAGAGGCCGACCACGTAAACGATGGATGCAGGGAATAACAGAGTCCATGGGAATATCGATACCTGAAGCCCATAAGCGGGCACTCTCCCGCTGTTTATACTTCACATCGAAACCGCAAGAGAAACATGATGAGATGAGATGAATATATCAGTAAATCAACCAATCCGTGTTTATAAAGCTATAGAGCAATTCTGGTAGCCAGTGTAGCGTAGTGTCTAGAGTGCTTGCCCGGTGGTCATATGTTCGAAGCCCCATCGCGTTGAGTTTAAAAATTGACCAGATCAATGAAGCGTAATATAAGTACCATGAACTTTTCTGGGAAGTAAAGAACGCCGTCGTAATACTGACCACACTACCCATTAAATACCATTTCGGCTGATAATATGGGGCTCGCACCGTGTAGCCAACACGCCCCATAGCATGATACAGCAGTCGAAATGCAAATAGCAAGAATGAAACAATCAAAGCATTACAGCAGATTTATAGCCACGGACAAGTTCAATGAAAATATATAAATTAGGATATAGGACAGAAGTTTTGTCTCAGCGATTCTTGATGTTAGTAGACATTAAATTAAAGTGAGTAAACTGCAGGCATTATTATTATTATTATTATTATTATTATTATTATTATTATTATTATTATTATTATTATTATTATTATTATTATTATTATTATTGCTCACAAGTAACTAAACTCAGTTGGTACAATAGGACAGTCTGAGAAGATATTACCAATATATTTATATACTCTCTTTTGTCGTCATTATAATATCACCTTTATTACCATAATCATAGTCATATTAGCCAGTATCCCTGGCATAGGGGTTAACGTCTTTCTCCGTAATCCCGTATATTCTCGTGAGTAACGTAACCCGCGCGAGAATCGGTAGTGGTTCTCGCCGCGTTGGTAACTTACGGGGTATGTGAGCCGGTCTCTCAGAAAGCAATGGCAAAACTACTGAGCGTAATTTTGTCTAGTACATCAACAGCAGCTGAAAAATGCTGATGTTGACTGCAACGTCCTGTAAGGGATATACAAAAAAGAAAGTCATTATTATCTTGACAAACACCATTGCGGCCATTGCTATCACTTTATTATACAGGAAGGCCCCGGTTAACGTCGGGGTTGCGTTCTAGGAAAACGCGACTTTAAGTGAAACGACGTATAGCAAACTACTATTTCCCATAGAATTAAATGAAATACAGTGTATCATGTAATGTTTATTTTGATGGTTATTGATGTTTATTGGCTAACAGAGATGGGTTGGAGTTTGAGTGGTAGAATTATTGGGACGTGGTGCATTAAAACCACAATTGGCTCTAAAACTATCACTAGTACTGCTCTCACCCGCTTTCTTAGCTAGATTTTCGTAGATCTTGCTCACAGGCATATTCCAAACAGCCAATAGTGTTTCCATGTTCTCAATAAGAGTACTTCTGGTACGATTGATCTTGGAAGCACTCAAAGGGGTTACGATTTTAGCACCCTCTTTGATTTTGTCAGCTCATCATCTCATATCATCTCATCATGTTCCTCTTGTACCTTGCGGTGTCGAGGTGAAATATAAACATCGTGAGAGTGTCCGATTATGGGCTTCATGTATCGATATTCCCATGGACTCTGCTATTCCCTCCGTCCAACAGTTACGTGGTCGGCCTCTTCCTCTGTTTCCATCTGGTCTGTACATGTCAGCACCTGCACGAATTGTTATTACCGTGGTTAGAGGTAAACCATGGACTTTACCGATATCAACAGCCCGATCGCCAGCCTCAGAACGACGTAACACATCAAACATCATCTCAAGAGTATCACCTTTCCTGGTTCTCTTACAACCAGACACACTATCATCACTTACTGTGCGCTTTGAACTCATAATTATGGTTGATTACAAAATAAAATCCTGGAAAAATGCACTGTACAAAATGTGAAATGGCGACGTTAACGCGACATAGCAACACAGGTGACGACGTTATAGCGGAACGTAGCGACGTAAAGTGAAGTTATGTTCCATTGTGACAACGACGTTCTAGCGAAACGACCTAAACCGAAGCGGCATATAGCAGGGCCTTCCTGTACACAGCTAAAATATCTAGGTTTGTAGTCTTCGTGCTGCATATGTAATTTTCACAATGCCTCATAATTCTTATGCGTTCCTCTTTTGAGAGGAGCGGCCACATATAACCATGCACCTCGAAAAGTAAGCGTATCCGACTTCGGCATGCATTTATGTAAAGTTGAATTCATCTTGAGAGATTCTATCCAAGGTAACTGGCTCTGTCTACCCGTGGGTTTGTTTTCTTTCCTAACAATTTTGCCATGACAGCGACCTTACAGTCTACTGTTTGCGATGTCCAGTTGCCGTGGAAGTTTTAACGTGAGCAGCTTGCACAATTTGCACACTGCACACGTGACCACCTTCTGTTCGCCCTTATCAAAGAGATGAGGGGGACGTGTGAAGTTATTAGGTACCAATGATTCTTGAAAATATATCCAGCCATATCATAAGACTGAACTATTTACCTTCTGAGCTTGAGGCGGCGTCTAACCTTACAGCCACGCCAAGCTACGCCTCAACTATTTTCTAAATTTGAAATGACACAGTTTCAACTGAACATAGTTCACAGAACACAGCAAACGCGTTGATTGCCAACGTTGCCACTGATGTTTGTAACTATCTTTAATTTCTGTTGCTTAGGAATTGCTTCGACAATACTCCGCTTTGAGATAGACCCGCTGCATTTGAAGAACGTCAGCCCAGAAACGCCGTTCAATATATACATGTGTATCCTGATGTTTGACTGCGCCTTCAACACAGAGGTTCATTACTTTAGAATCATAGCCTACCACATGGCCGTGGTTGCCATACCAATGATTGGTGAGTTCAGACACGCCGAAAAAGGGGAGGGGGTGGGTTTGCTAATTGTATTTGTCTGATTCTATACTTATCACGGCATACGGCGAATTGGGTACATGGTGAAAACTCCATATTTTTAGACCAATTGGAAATGATGGATGGTGTGGTCAATGCCGTCTTTACGTCCTAGAGAATTTCCTGGTACATATTTTAGACAGGATCCACCAGAGAGTCCAGGTCTATGGGCAAACAAATGCCCACCTGGAGCGGGGGGTTCGAATACATGACCACTGGGCTGGTGTCTACGTGGCATGCTTAGACCTCCGGTACGCTGACGGGGGCGTCTGAGGTTCAACTTCTACACCGGTACGATGGACTTCAACATTGACATCCCATGCAGAAGGCAATGGCAAACTACTGATTGTAAAATTGTCTAGAAAATCAAACTGGGGTTGATGGCAACGTCTTGCAAAGGGCATTCAATGTTTTAAAGAATACCAGCGAGCTAACAGACAGCGTACTAGCCTCACTAGCCTCAGGGCTGGGGAGTCTCTCCCTTTAATTATGTATGTAATTAATACAGTAAAGGTGCCCTGTTTACTTACCAATATGGTGGAGGTCAGCATGGCCACTCTTAAACTTTCAGTGAGCTGATGGCGAGGAAGCGGGTTCACCCCTACATCGGTCAGTTGGACTAAGATGTTGATTTCTTGTCCTTGACTTGAGGACGTAAATTACAAGTACATGAGAAGTCGGAGTTGGTTCGCCTGTATACAGAGGGACATTGGTAATGAAGAAAACTAATCTACACGCAAAAATCAGTCCGGTGCAAGAGAAGTAGTGGAACGTGTATGGACCACGTTTGAGTTCCAAGAGAGCGGGGAAAAAAATGAATACATATATAGTAATGCAAAGGTTCGATGTTACCGTGTTGGACTTCATAAAGATAAAGATTTCTCTTCACCTCTTTGCGGGCATTCTGGGCAGCACACGTCAGATTATTGCGTGCTTCCGTGCTAGCGCCCTACCTGCCTACCAACCTTCCTACCTGCCTACCTACATGCCTATCAACCTACCTACCTACCTACCTACCTACCTACCTACCTACCTACATACCTACCCACCGACCTACCTACCTACCAACCTTCCTACCTGCCTGCCTGCCTACCTACCTACCTACCTACCTACCCACCTACCTACCTACCCACCTATCTGGGACAGAAGGGAGCCTCTGTGACGAATTGGTTAGGTCGCCTTTCGAGAGCTCTGATGTTTGTGAATTTGTCATAATAAGGCGGGGTGACAGATCCGTTTGCTTTCCGGACAGTTCCCAGAAAATATGACAATTATCCAGTACTCGGTTTTTTTTCTTGGCCGACCAAAGAAGCATACTGACGTGAAAAGATAATTCTGGTATTAATGAGGATTGAAGTCCCACTATTGTCCTTGTTATAATGCGCACTAAACACAAGCTATACTGATCTCCAGTACTTGAATGACCATGGTATCAGCTTTCCCTATGGTCAGTAGGTCCTTCATAAAGTGGGCCCTACCAAATACATGGCAATATGTTTAATATGTTAATGTCCTTTTACCAGCTTTGCTTGCTTGCTTGTGTTTGCTGGCTGTGAACTCCTGCTGTATGTCGGATGAAGACATCCTGTTGTCCAGCATCAGTGTGATGTCATACCGGACCTGAGGTTTGCGTGAGTATCCGATGTCCCATGTCTGGCTTATTGGTGTGCAGACTGGTGGTTCCTCGCCACGCAGGCAGATACTCTCCTACTTTGGAAGAATCAGCGATCCTACTACGTTAGCCAGGACCCCGAAGGGACCTGTTGCCCAGGACGCACGACTAGGACGTGTTATTAGGTCTTGGCCAGTATAGAACCTGGCCCTGGTGCCTTGGATACCTCTGCGTCCCTACCAGCTTTGTTTCCTGGTAACTAATACTTTTAGACCCAAGCCGTCACTGGTGATACCTTTACATGGATATCATCTTTTGCATTGTTCTGTCTGTTTTGTGTTTTACTTTAAATAACAAAGTGCCATGAGATGCCATCTTTTATGTCAGTGGTTCTCAACCGGTGGGGAATCCCCCCCCCCCCACCACAGGGGGGAATTTTAGGATTTCCGGGGGGGGGGGGATGAAGATCATTTCAAGATCGCGTTAATACAAGAACCGATTACTTGATATTGCTTTTCCCTTCATACTTTACAGTTATGCATGTCTCATCCTTCTAAAATTCATTTTATAAAGTAAGTAGACCCACAAATCACGTTTTATGTGGATGTTTAGACCTGTTTTAACATATTTACCTTCCATTTTTACGTATACTGTGTAGGAGTGGGGAGGTTTTTAGGTAGGAAATATGAAAGGGGGGAATGATGTTCTGAAAATATGGTGAAGGGGAGCACGGGCCAAATTTTTGATAGGAAGGGGGAATGACATTCTGAAAATATGGTGAAGGGGGGCACGGGCTAAAAAAGGTTGAGAACCACTGTTTTATGTCTTTTCCTCTCTTTATGTCAGGTGTTTTAGCATAAACGTAACAACGTGCCTTGCATTGTTTTCTTCTTTCCCCAGTGCTGCTGTATTTAATTATGTGCCTGGTCGGTTACTTCTTCTTCCCGTATAACATCACAATTCGCGAATACATCGCCATGACGTCCGTCATCATGATGCCGGGACCACACATGATGAAGGCTTACTTGGCACCCACGAGTCTGTATTATGAGCGTTAAAGCTGTTGTTAGTTAGAAAGTTCATAATTGACTTTACTTCTATTGGGTGTAGTTTGATTCTTGTTTTTCACAACTTTAAAGTACACAATTTTGGTTTTCTATGTTGTATTTACGGTTAAGTAGTTCTTGATAGTATTACGTCAACCTTGCTAGTGTTTGTTGTGCATTACATAATACCTCTTTTGTTATCCATTTTTAAAGCTATCTTTTTCTGGATATGTTATCATTAACTTCATTGTTCCACGAAGAGTTGCTTAATCTGTTTTCTTGCCCCACTTGTTTGGTTCCACATTTATTTTCAAGTGTGCCAGGCATTGCAAACATGAAAATTGTTCATTCCTTATCTGTACTCATTAGGGAGGTTCTTAATTGTTTGCATTCGCTTCTGATGTGTATTTTCTTGGAATCTTCTATAATTGATAACGCTTGCTGTTACTTGTTTTGTTTCTTATTTTCCTAAATGTGGAATTCTTGAAAACTCTAGCCTGCACAATTCGTGGCTACTGCACTAGCCAGGCGGCCTTAATTCTTCAGGCTCAAGACCCCCTTGCCATACACCGCAAGGTACTATAGTGGCAGTAAATGACAGTGACAAACGACAGTTGAATTCTTGCTTAGTATAAATGGTTTATGATCAGTTTCAATGTCTGTGTTTGGGAATGCTCTAGAATCCATAAGTAGTCTTCAGACTGTAATTAGTAAATATCAACAGACTTGTGCTTACGATACATTTTGATATCGCTTCTTCTTCAGCGTGTAGTTAATAAGTTCACAGACTTGTGTTTACTTCTTCTCGTGTGGCTTTTCATTCTGCCTATAGATAGTTAATATTAACATAGTGTTTACTTTGTCTCCTCACGTGGCTTCTCATTCTACGAGTGGTTAGTAAATTTTAACAGACTAGTATTTACTTTGCCGGTTTCCTGGTCTAGAAGTTAGTGACTTTTCTCCGTAATCTCGTATGCTCTCGTAAGTAACGTGACGACGGTGAGAATCAGCAGTGGTTCGAATCGCGTCGGTAACTTACTGGGTATGTGAGCCGGCCGCCCAGAAAGCAATGGCAAACTACTTAGCGTAATCTTGCCAAGAAATCAACAATCAGCTGAAAGATGCTGATGTTGACAGCGATGTCCTGTAAAGGATATGCAAAACATTAGTATTTACTTTAGCTTCTCACTTGGCTTCTCATTCTGCGTGTGCAAGTCCGCATGGTCGAATGGATAAGAACACATGTTCTTAAACATTCTGTGTGCTGGTGCCGAGATTAGTGGTTCAACCCCTACACCGGACAGCTGGACTAAAATGTTGACCTGTCGTCCTTGAATTGGAGACGTTAATTACAAGTACCTCTGTAGTCGGAGTGGGTTCGCCTGATGGCGAGGGACACTATTAACAGTAAAAGCTAATCCACATGCAAAATTCAGCCCATCACTACTATAAATAGTGTGTATGGACTACGCTTGAGTTCAAAGCGAGCGAGCGAAAAAAAATTCTGCGTGTAATTAAATAAAAACGTCTTGTGTTTGCTTCTTCTCATGTCACTTCTCCTTCAGCGTGTTGTTATTCAGTTCATGGACTTGGATTTACTTCATCCTCTCATGTCGCTTCACTGTCATCTGTTCTGGTCAGTTCTATTCACTATGTGATTGTCTAATTCCAAACTTCTAGCATGTATTGAGATCTTTGGCCAGGTTTTCTTTCCGCGATGCAATGTCCTTATTTGGAGAATCTCGATGCATTGATAAACTTCACATTTCTATTGTTGGTATGTCTTCTTATCTCTACTTCTTCCAATTACGTCTACGACTGATGAAAAATAGTTGCATTTGTGGTTGTTTCAATAGTAAAGCTTCATATCTCATACTGTGCTCAAGCCAGGAAAGCACGGATTTTCACTTACTTTACATGTTCTCAATAATTTCAAATTACGTGATCAAACACTGGTTTTGAATCTGTTAGACACTGATAAATGTTGCACCAGTTTAACGTTAACTAGATATAATTAGGAATGTGGATACACGTTTGATCAGAAAATAATATGTGGATCTGTACATAAATGTAGTACAAGTAGTTGTCGTGCCTGCTCCGTGGCGAAAGAATTTCGGACGCAGTTTGTAATCCTGCATACCATCGTTCGAAACACAGCTGCGGGCGAATTGGCAAGCGACTGCTTTGCATTGTTGTTTTTTTAAACAAAATGGTATGGGTACCGGTCGTTCAGAAAGCAATGGCATCTACTGAATGTAAAATTGCCAATAGATCACAACAGCAAAAAATGCTGGTGTTGACTGTGACGTCCTGTAAAGGATATGCAACTAACTTTTTTTAAGCAGTAGTCGTACGGGTCGTCCCATAATTGCTCCATTCCTGTGCCAGCGGAAAACCACGAAACATACTCATCATTGTAACACGTGAACTCGTGAAGGAAACAGTAATTTCGACAAACTAAATTGCCAAAGCGCCGAAAACAGACCGGGTTTTTTTTTCCCCCAATTGGAAAAGTCGTTTCCTGGCCAACATGACGGATAGGAAGGCGGCCGGAAAGATCTTAGGAAACTGATTACACGATTTATTAATGCCTTTTCCCCCTGTTTGGACTCAGAGGATTCGGTTTCGCAGTCCAGCAACTGAGCGGAGTGCTTGGTGCGACACTGGGAGCTGTGAATTTACTTATATAAATGAATAGAACCGGCATCTGTGGCTAAGATATAAAGAAAGTGATTCGCAATCTCGCATCCCGCTTTCAAAATGAGCTGCAGACATTTGGAAGCACACCGCCTTGTGGAAAAAATGCTAGGCTTGATTGCGACGCCATTCATGTAAATAGAAATATGATAGTAAATAGTTAGTTAAAAGTCAGGTGTTAGTCAGATATGACTGAGCTACCGTATGTCAATAGACGGCACTGCCTGTTTTCTGCTGGCGCCGAATATTGATTCAAAGTCAGATCTGACTGAGCTACCGTATAAAAAGTAGACGGTACTTCCTGATTTCTGTTGGCGTAGAATGTTGGGTCCTATTCAGATATGATGAGCTACCGTATGACAGCAGACAGTACTACCTGCTTTCTGTTGGCGCCGAATCATGGACGGCGCTCGACAACCGATATTGTGCCAACGGCTTCAGGTGGAGGAGCGCAGTTGGGAGGGTACAAGCCTTACCAAGTGCGAGTAAATACAACATAAAGACTGAATGTCATGGCAGGGCAGACCAGGCTCTAAACTCTGGTCGGCAACTGGTCTAGGATGGAAGCTCCAATAGGTGGTCAGTTAGAGAATTACTTTGCTGATCCGGCAGCTTCTGCAGCTTCTCTTTTTCCATATGCATTGGTGTTACCTTTCGTCTGGAGTAAAAGAGACACGCCGAGAGGGGGATCATGCTGTACGGGCAACGCATCGTCTCTAAATTCAGCCCAGGTTGTGTGCTCTGACTAGGTATAACTCTATTTTTACAAACTATCATATGTCAAAGACGGCAAAGGTGACAGGTAAATCATGAAGAGACCAATTCATATCCACAGATGTTCAACACGATCTGAAATCTCTGCTGGAGGGTGAGTCCATGTTTGGGAACTACATCGTTTATTTGGCGTTCAAAATTACGATCAGAAATTCCAACTTCACAAAGGCAATTGCCTACGTATTTTTAGATGTGCTGGTGGGACTAACTGTTGGACTCCTGATTGGCAAGTTAACCATTTACTGGATTGGCAACATCTTCAAGGACTATGTGAATCAGATCACAATTGTCTTAGCCTTCTGCTATGGCGGATTCGCCCTAAGTAAGATTTATATTTAGTTTTGTATCTTAAACAATTGCAGCACTTGCATTGCTTTTGGTAAATGGTACGGAATTTAGGTTAAGCTTTATTCTTCTTATTATTTATATTTTTTTGCATAATTGTTCTCGTCTTACCTCTTTTATTTCATCGTCACAATTCCCATAAGAACTATCACCATCAACAACTTCACCATCAACTTCATCATCATCACCATCATCATCACCATCATCACCATCATAATCATCATCATCATCATCATCATCATCATCATCATCATCATCATCATCATCATCATCATCACCATCACCATCACCATCACCATCATCACCACCACCACCACCACCACCACCACCATCATCATCATCATCATCACAATTGCCACTAGCTTCACCAATATTATTATTATAATAATCTCCTCCTCCCCTATCCCGACCCCCTCCTCCTCATTCGTTTTCTGCTTCTTGTCTGCTCCCGGAAGCGTATTGATATTTAATACCAGCCTGATATTTTCACAGACCAATTAGCATTCGACGGGTAATGTGGTTAACGTCTCCCCGGCTACTTTTACCTCCAAGAACATTGTATAGTGCCCATGCTTGCTGGGTCGATCTGGGAACCCAGGTCAGTGAAAATAAAAGTCCTCACCTCAAAAGGGAATTGAACACAAGATAACCAGGCAGACAAGTATGCTGGTCACTGCGCTCCCGCTGTTCCGGTCTGCTCTATATCCTGTTGAATACTTAGCGTATTTCGTGTGCTTTTGCAATGCAACAGTCTTGTAAACTTCTGTTTTTACATCTCTATAAGCTTTCATGGCTTCATTTCGTACTATTTCTTCTTCGGTCCACTTTCGAGGTTAGTGTGCCACATCTCGTTATGCAGCACATAGGTTAGTGCGTCCTACTTTGTGAATGATTTCCTTTCTCTAGACCGATTCCATTGAAGGTAATGGGCTCTATCTATCCGTGTGTAGCATTTCTTTCCTAACAATTCGCCAAGGCGGTGGCTTTCAGGCCTACCATTTACGAGGAGGTCACAACTGCCGTGGGATTTTTGAATATCAGCAGAGTTGGTCAATAGCACATAGGACGGAACTCCGCGAGCGCCTGGGCCAGCAAGCAAGGCACGTGATGATCATGATCTGTTTGTTAATGGTAAATACTGTAAAGTGATGACATTGATAACTTGCACACGGGACCTCCTGAGTACCAGCCTTATCCGAGAAGGCTATTTATTAGATCCTCACTTCTCAATAGATCAAGGGGAGATATGATATTATATACGTAGGTCAGCATGGCTGAATGGATAAGAACGCGTGTTATTAAACATCCGGAGTGTTGATGCCGAGGTAAGGGGTTCAGCTCCTACACCGGCCAGCTGGATTAAAATATTGACCTATCGTTCTTGACTTGGGGACGTAAATTACAAGTGCCTCTGAAGTCGGAGTTGGTTCGCCTGATGGCGAGGGACACTTTTAATAGGGAAAGCTAACACACGCGCAAAATTCAGTCCAGCACTACTAGAGGTTGTGTGTATGGACTACGCTTGAGTTCAAGGCGAGCGAGAGCAAAAAAATAAATAAATAAATAAATAAATACCAACGGTTGTTGGAAAAATGTTGAGATTGAACCCGGTAACATCGGAAGACGAGATTGAAAATAGATAGAATAAGGCAAACCAACTCATTGGACAAATGGCACCAATACTAAAGAACACACATATATCAATAACTATTAAAAAAGCTCTTTATAACTTTATATTTCCTACCAACTATATGTTACAAATGCCAAACCTGGACAATGAGAGAAAAGAAAAATCACTACAACAGAAATCAGATTCCTGAGAAGTCTCAATGTATCCAGAAAAGATAAGATCTGAAATGAAGAAATCAGGACTTAAGTGGAAATTATAGCTGCCCTAGACTGTATTAGAAGGCAGCAAGTCAGATGGTTTGGCCATGCAAGTAGGTTACCAACTAACAGTATAACACAACAAGCAATGATGTACAGACCAGATGGAAGCAGTGGAAGAGCCGACCACGTAAACGATGGATGCGGGAATAACAGAGTCCATATGAATATCGATACACGAAGCCCATAAGCGACACAATCCCGCTGTTTATACTTCACCTCGACACCACAAGGTACAAGAGGAACATGATGAGATAAAATGATGAGACTTCTCAATTATATGCGGTCACTTTAACATTGCAACCATGCCCCCTTTTTCCATACTTTAGTTTACAAATACTCTTTATATCTGCTTATTTGTCCAACGATTCTTAATTACATTATTTGTGTGCTGGTATAAGCTGGCTTCCACTACTTGAGAAAATCCCATTTTTGTCGTTCGGCCCTTGACCCGGTCTTTGAATGTGTGAGTTAGGCCAGTTTCTCGAATGTATTTGCTTTTTAAAAGACCCCTCGCGGGATCATCGATCGGACTACGTGTCGTGAAATGCTGAATGTTAGTGATTCCCAGATGGACGACTGCATACATCGACTGCCCACGTAGGAGAAGGGTTAAAAAACCAGGCAGGTGAACGGTTAATTCCCGAGTTAATGAAACAGAAGGATAACCACAAAGGATTGACCAGCGCATGTGTATGTAGGTCAAGTCGGGAGAGTCGACTACAACACAGGTAACTGTCGAGTGGAAAATTTGGTTAGCGACCAAGAGAGACAGCATCATGGACCAGTCTATTGCGTTCTGGAGGTAGGGATATACGGAAAAGCCCCAGATCTGGAATTTTCCACTGACAAGGAATAAAGAAGTCTGAATTTGCTTTGTCCAGCAATGTCAAGGACGATGGGACAAAGATGTTCTAGAGAGAGTGGCCACTTCTTGGTGGCAGTTGAGTGTGTGTACCCCAACTGGACGGAAAGATAGAATTATGTGTCCTGTAATGAATAGAAATATCCTCCCTTATAATGGGATAAAGTGCTTGGCTACGGATTAATTTCAATTCGTGGACCTACATTAATTCTATAAAGGAACAGCGATGTGTATAAGGTATATTAAAATATAGTTTTAGGATATGAATATAGATGTGCGTGAATAGCATTTATCATTGCTTCCTATGAGTAGGAATAGTATAGACGATTAGGTGAATCTTCTATCCTATGTCAGAGTGGGTTTTTTCGGAAGCCTTTTCATTTCGGCTGGAGGAAAAGACACTCACATAGGAGAGAAGAGGAAGCAGACACAGATCTCATTATTAAATGTATATCACACAGGTTTCCATACCAGTGTGGGACTTATCAACTAAGAGATTACACAGAGGGCTGTGGTCAAGATCACCCAGTGTTGATAACCCACGAGAAAGCACTTTAAAGTCATAACGCACGACACTTGTGCATACGACAGGAAGGAAAAGAAGTGTCATCTTAATAAGTCAGGAGGACAGAGAATGGAAAATAGACATCATACAAACTAAAGAAAAAAAAACCCAAATTACTCAGTATCAAAGAGTTGCAAAGTGCGTACCAAGTGCATATATCAATTACCAAATATCAAGTGTAGAACTTTTTACAGAACACTAATAGAACATTCTAGAAACTCGATGTGTTTTCCAGAATGGATTAAAGAACGCTATAAGAAAGCAACGAACATTCATTTTTAGCGGACAGCAAATAGTGAGCAGGTTAAGTACATTTAATACAGTGGTGAACATTTTCATTACAAAGAACGGATTTATCTACAGACTCAAGCAGACGGAGCCGTCAGGGTGAGATCGTTCTGTGGTGTCTATATATCGTCCTGTACTTTAGCCGAGAGAAGAGACGAGAGAAAGACACGAAGACTATCTATCAACATCTTATCTAGCAGCCACACCAGAAGAACACTAGCAACCACACCGACAATACCCACCCATACACCAGACATAGTTTTAAATTAAATCTTTTATTTAATGTGGAAAAGAACTGTTGTCGAAGTATGTGTTGAGAGAATAATAGAGAGAGAGTGAAAGAAAGAGATATATGGAAGGGAAGACAGAAGAGAAGAGTGTAGACGAAAAGTCAGTCAATAATCCCAACAGATAATCAGTTTAAAGATGTGCATGTTGATCCCAATCTCTTCTCGGGGAAACAACATCACATAATTGGTGGAGCGAGCGGGATACGTACATACATTATACCCATATGACCTGCATATTGGCACAGGCATAGCGGAGTACCTACATGTTGGGACATACTGATTGGAATAAGAAGAAGTATATATTGATGACTTTTAATGGAAGGACGTCCATTGGATATATGGTGCCATTACATTTATGGTAGAAACAGTTCATTAATGCTGGTGACTTTACAGTGAGAAAGTTCCAGACAGAGTGAATGTGGATAGGTGGTAAGACATTACATACCTAGTCACACGGTCACACGTCGACATAAGTCTTTATCCTATATCTCCTCTTGTGGATGAGAGAGTGGTTGTGATGTACTGTGTGGGGTTGGAGATTTATAATAATTAATAGATATAGATAAATGATATAGGTTCTAGGTAGATTATCTGTTTATAGTGAGTACTCTTTTCTGCCTTGAGGTGTCTTTACTCAACGTGCTGACTTACCTGCTTTAACTATGGCCAATCCCAAACTAACTACAGCCGAACTGAGGGCAAACGGAGAGGAAATTGGGTTGGCTGGTTCAGACTTAACTGATTACATCCAAGAAAGAGAGCGAGAGATTCGTCAGGCGGAACGAGAGGAGCGGAAGACCCAGTTGGAAGCAGAAGAAGCCCACAAGATAAGGGAACATGAATACCGCATGCGAGAACTGGAGCTCAAGACACAAACTAAGGGAGAAATAGATGGAGTGGAAGGAAATTCTTCTTCACCGGGTGCAACCCATATGAGTGGACATGGTTACCATGCCATGAAGTTTCCCTTAGCTGTCTACGATCAGTCTAAAGAAAGATTTGATCAATACGCATCTCGTTTCGAAGCAATGTCAATCGCTATGGGGCTGGATCGGACCAGATGGGCTCTTAAACTATCACAGGGATTAGTCGGTTCGGGATTTGAAGTGTACACACGCTTACCACCAGGACAGGAAAATAATTACCAGGAATTAAAAGCCGCTTTGATGAAACATTTTGACATCACAGCACAAACGTATAGGAAGAAGTTTAGATCGGCTAGACGAGAGCCGGGAGAACTATTCGCCGCATACAGTCTAAGGCTGAAATCCTATCTCCAGAAATGGATGGACTTGGCAGAATTCAAGAGGGATTATGAGAGTCTCGAAGAGATGATGGTGGTCGACCAGATGCGAAAGCAAATGTCGAAACCTCTCAGAACCTTCTTGGGAGAACAAGGGGCGGAACGGATTGATGTTGTGAATAAGCTGGCGGAACGATTCGTGGAAGTACATGGTGAAACTGAGGAACTAAGTACTCAAACCAAAGGTCAGGAGAAACCAGAGAAAAAGAAACCTAAAAACTGGGAAGGAGAAAAAGGGGAACCTTATATAAAGCACACAGAGGAGAGTTCAGAGAAGGGGAAGGTAGGAAACCAAAGCACCTCGAATTCTCAAGCGAAACGACAGTGGTCCGAGAAGTGGTGTTCATTTTGTAGGGCGGCCTCCCACAACACAAAAGACTGCAGATTGAAACCTAAAAGTTCTTACTTCGCAGCATGCAAAGTGATTCCTACATCGGTGATCACAGACAAGGCTGAGGTTGGCGAAGGAGAAAGGAACAAAAAGGACACACGGAAACCTAGGAAGGGAACATGGTGTACACACTGCCAGTCGATAACACATAATACTGTGGACTGCAGATGCAAGGCAAACGATGCCAATTGCATAACCAACCTCGAGGAATCAAAAGAGGAAGGCAAGGAAACGGTCAAGGAGATGAAAGACACTCAGGACCAAGAGAGACCACCTGTGGTTGAACTGATTGAAGTCAATGGCCAGCAGGTTGATTGTCTCTACGATACAGGTTTGGATGGGGAAGCGGTGGTAGACGCCAGCTTGGTAAGCCCAGACCAACTTACAGGGGAGACCATAGAGCTAAAGCCGGCAATGAGGAGTGCTGTTACCATGACGCTGCCAATCGCCAAGGTGGAGATTAAATCCAGGTACGTCACGGGCATTATTCCAGCTGCTGTATTATCTGACTCCTTATTTCCAATGATCATTGGCACGAAATATGTCTTTTTGGGGATGCCCAAACAGCAAACCCACAAGGGAACAGTAGTCAGTGGATCTCAAGGGAAGGAAAAAGAGGCAGAGACTCTATGCGACAACTCAGGGATAAGAGAATTGCATACTGCCCAGAGGAAGGATACTACGTTGCATCCTTGCTACAGGAAGCTGCAAAGAAGTGCTGAGCCACCAGAACGGGGACAGTACTTTCTGAAGAATCAACTACTCTATCGGAGAGCTGGGAGGGGAGATAACCTGCATGAGCAGTGGGTGGTTCCAGAGACCCACCGTCCTCACATTCTTCAGAGTGGACACATCATAGGCGAGAATCGACATATGGGTGTCAGAGAGACCTTGCAGCAAATATCCGGCCATTATTGCTGGCCAGGAATGACCGGAGATGTACGCCGGTGGGTGAAGTCTTGTTCGGAGTGCCAGAGAGCACCACCCAACAAGCGAATTAAGAGGAAAGTAGCTCTTAAAGTGGAAGACAAAGTGGAAGTGTGGAGTCCAGCAGAGACCAATATACTCCAAGTAGGATGGAAAGGACCTTATCCTGTGGAAAAGGTGGTGTCCAAGAACATCTACAAAATACGGATCGGGGAAGAGAAGAAAAATCTCCCTAGACATCTCATTAGGAAATATGAGGAGAGATCCGGGAGCAAAGCTTCGCACTTTATGGTGATGGCAGCCATTGGGACAAAGGTTACCAGTCCAGACGAAGACCAGAGATCGCCAGTACAACATAGGAGGACCTATGGGACAGTACGTGATAGGTCAGATTTACCCAACGACAGGAGGAGGGAAATCACAAGTCAGGGAAAGGACAAGAGTGAAAGTTTCACCGGTAACCAAGTTCAGAAGGGGTGGGTAACGTCGGGAAAAGCGAGAATTACCCAGGACTCCAACCGAAGATTGGCTGACCAGATACAATATCGCCCAAGATGGTCCTGGAAACAAAAGTCCAGGAGGTTTGGGAAAGCCGACTCGGTCCGACGAGGACGAGGCGGAACATCCCCAGAGGCAAAGCCGGGGGAAACTAAGAGGACATGGAAGCAGTGTTACAATCAGGATGGGACAATCCGTTTGTATTGTGAGCCGTCGCTGACTCAAGTCGAAAGCAGGTCGACCGGACGTACAGGAGCGAGGAGCCAACACTAGTTTCAGTCGTTAGTAGTATAGTAGGGTGTCAATTAGAGCGCCTACTGGATAATGAAGTGAGCAATGTGAGGATCCAATCATATCATCAACACGTGATGTTAATAGCTACTTAGCAGAAGCTCAACGCACGGGGGATGTGATGGACGTTGTTGCTGCATCGGGACTTCACTGCGGAATACATCCTTGGAAAGGAGAATGTAGGAGCAGATTTCTTATCCAGACATCCAGCTCCGGAGGAAGTAGATTAGGGTTGTGGATCATGGGAATCAAACCTACAGTGAGAAAGATTCGACGCGGTCTAATCTCTTAAGAGGGGGCCTATGTCGTGAAATGCTGAATGTTAGTGATTCCCAGATGGACGACTGCATACATCGACTGCCCACGTAGGAGAAGGGTTAAAAAACCAGGCAGGTGAACGGTTAATTCCCGAGTTAATGAAACAGAAGGATAACCACAAAGGATTGACCAGCGCATGTGTATGTAGGTCAAGTCGGGAGAGTCGACTACAACACAGGTAACTGTCGAGTGGAAAATTTGGTTAGCGACCAAGAGAGACAGCATCATGGACCAGTCTATTGCGTTCTGGAGGTAGGGATATACGGAAAAGCCCCAGATCTGGAATTTTCCACTGACAAGGAATAAAGAAGTCTGAATTTGCTTTGTCCAGCAATGTCAAGGACGATGGGACAAAGATGTTCTAGAGAGAGTGGCCACTTCTTGGTGGCAGTTGAGTGTGTGTGCCCCAACTGGACGGAAAGATAGAATTATGTGTCCTGTAATGAATAGAAATATCCTCCCTTATAATGGGATAAAGTGCTTGGCTACGGATTAATTTCAATTCGTGGACCTACATTAATTCTATAAAGGAACAGCGATGTGTATAAGGTATATTAAAATATAGTTTTAGGATATGAATATAGATGTGCGTGAATAGCATTTATCATTGCTTCCTATGAGTAGGAATAGTATAGACGATTAGGTGAATCTTCTATCCTATGTCAGAGTGGGTTTTTTCGGAAGCCTTTTCATTTCGGCTGGAGGAAAAGACACTCACATAGGAGAGAAGAGGAAGCAGACACAGATCTCATTATTAAATGTATATCACACAGGTTTCCATACCAGTGTGGGACTTATCAACTAAGAGATTACACAGAGGGCTGTGGTCAAGATCACCCAGTGTTGATAACCCACGAGAAAGCACTTTAAAGTCATAACGCACGACACTTGTGCATACGACAGGAAGGAAAAGAAGTGTCATCTTAATAAGTCAGGAGGACAGAGAATGGAAAATAGACATCATACAAACTAAAGAAAAAAAAACCCAAATTACTCAGTATCAAAGAGTTGCAAAGTGCGTACCAAGTGCATATATCAATTACCAAATATCAAGTGTAGAACTTTTTACAGAACACTAATAGAACATTCTAGAAACTCGATGTGTTTTCCAGAATGGATTAAAGAACGCTATAAGAAAGCAACGAACATTCATTTTTAGCGGACAGCAAATAGTGAGCAGGTTAAGTACATTTAATACAGTGGTGAACATTTTCATTACAAAGAACGGATTTATCTACAGACTCAAGCAGACGGAGCCGTCAGGGTGAGATCGTTCTGTGGTGTCTATATATCGTCCTGTACTTTAGCCGAGAGAAGAGACGAGAGAAAGACACGAAGACTATCTATCAACATCTTATCTAGCAGCCACACCAGAAGAACACTAGCAACCACACCGACAATACCCACCCATACACCAGACATAGTTTTAAATTAAATCTTTTATTTAATGTGGAAAAGAACTGTTGTCGAAGTATGTGTTGAGAGAATAATAGAGAGAGAGTGAAAGAAAGAGATATATGGAAGGGAAGACAGAAGAGAAGAGTGTAGACGAAAAGTCAGTCAATAATCCCAACAGATAATCAGTTTAAAGATGTGCATGTTGATCCCAATCTCTTCTCGGGGAAACAACATCACACTACGGAGTTCGCGCAGAAGTAGACCGAGCCATTTGCGCTAAAACTCAATACAATGAAGTCAATCCTCCCGCCTTTAGCCCTTATTTTTTAGATTAAAACACCGTCGTGATTTTTCATAGCGTACACTGAATTTAGCCGGGCTCCATGGCGAAGTGGGAGTTATGGACGCGATTCGTAATCCCGCTTTCTCGCGTTCGAAACAGTTGGCATTAAACCGCATGGAGCTGGGTTTTAACAAATTAGTATGGGAGCCGGTCGTTCAGACAGCAATGACAAACTACAGAACGTAAACTTGCTAAGACATCAACAACAGCAGTAACATTCTGGTGTTGACAGCGATGTCCTGTAAAAGGATATGCAGAAAAAAGCACTGAATATAAAGGGTTACAGACGCGATTCGTGATCCCGCATATCCGCGTTCTAAACACAGCTGCGCGCGATTTGGCAACAGACCGTGTTGCGTTGGTTTGTTACCAAATGGAAGAAAAAAGGAAGAGGAATATGAAGAGGAAAAGTCTCGGAAAGTGAAACACTTTGACAATATAAACGCTACGGTGTTTTGGAAAGAACAGCGATGGAAGATTTGGTTTCCGGAAGAAGTGACAAGAGTCAGCCAGCACAATGATGAACACAGTACACTGAAGACACCCTGAGCTAGAAAATGAATGAGTTATGGGACATGGCAACGGATCGATAATCTCATTAGGTATCCGTGATGAGAAAGATGTTCTCCAAATGATCCTTTACACGATGAGTACATTGCGTGGTTAACTATGTGTTTTCTTACAGGCTATTTACTAAGCTCAAGTGGATTCATGTGTGTTATGACTATAGGATTGGTGATTTCCCACCGGAGATCCTGCATGTCATCACAGTTTATACAGATCTTTAACTGGTAAGAACGCTTACTGGCGTAGTGGTCATTCCAGTGTGCGTGTATGTGTGTGTGTGTATGCATGTGTGTGTATGGTGTTGGTTTTTATTTGTTTGTTCGTAGATGAACACTTTTGTAGCAACGTGCATGTGTATCTGCATGCATCCTGGCTTTTGTCCATTGTTTGTTTTGTGTTCATTCATGTTTAGATATGTCTGCACTTGTCCCCTAATACAGTGGTCTTGAGTTCGATCCTTGGTAATAGCAATGTTGAATTTTGTCCGCCCAGTGCAACTCTGGGGTTAAGAGTTGCGGTAGCGTAATGGCTAGCGCATTTGCTTGTCGGCCCGGTAATCATGTGTACGCAGATTAAAGAGAAAACATGCTGAACATGAATCGCACTGTGAATTATTCACTGGTGCATTACTTCAGTACTGAATTAAAACGAATGTCAGTACAACTGAAAAATCCATCTTCGCCTTCGGTCAGGGAATAAGGTGTCGCAACCAACAGGAATGTTATGCCTACAGTGTCTTGGGGCTCTTACAGAGTGCTGATGTTGCGTTTCCAGACGAAAGTGAGAAAATAAATGCTGTGTTACACGGTACAGCTCTGGTGATGCTTCGGGTGTAATAAAACAAGAACAAAAACAAACCTCCAGACTTTTTGACTATAGGAGCACTGCTTCATTATACGAGGCGCGTTTTCTTTAAAGTAAGTCCCGATATAAAATTAAAAAAAAAAACAACATTATATATACAAATGATTTATTGCAGCCAAAAGCGAACCACACATGTACATTATTTCTCAACATAGTCACCATTGGCTTCAACACATTTTTGGTAGAGTGGTACCAGGTTCTTAATTCCAATGTCGTAGAAGTCTGCCGCCAGTGTCTTGAACCATTCATTAACACCTGTCTGCAGTTCATCATCAGTTTCAAACCACTGGAATACCAGCCAATTCTTTAGGTGCATGAAAAGGTGGTAATCACTTGGCGCCAGAACGGGGGTGGTCAACAATTTCCCAATGGAATGCTTGCAACAATTGTTCCATATGCGTCGTGAGGTCGAGCATTATCGTGCAAAAGCACAATTCCAAGGACAGCAACCCACGTCTTTTGTTTTGGGTGGCACGTCTAAGTTTTATCAGAGTGTCACAATAAAGTTTGGCAATAACTGTCTTTCCACGTAAAAAAAAAAATTAATAAACAAGACCCCCTTTTTGTCCCAGAAAACAGTGGCCGTGAATTTCTTCAGCACTGTTGTTTTTTGCTAGCAAATAGCGGATCACAGCACGAACCTCGCAGCTGGCGGGAGTATTTATTTTTGCACTCATTATAAATCACTCACACGCAGCATAAAACAAGATTTATACAGTTAAAAAATAGCACACAGCTAGCTAATGAACCACATAAACATACTGCACATTTCCGTTTTCCATCGGTGTTTGTCGGTATGGTCAAAACGGGACTTACTTAAAAAAACGCTCCTCGTAAAATGCGAGACCACATACAGAACAATTCATCTAGGAACAAATGGAACAACTAAAGTTACACATTCTCCACCATCCGACTCGCAATCTTAATGTATTCTCTAGTGGTTTTCAATTGTCTAGTCAACTGAAAACATTTGCAGAAAATGCAGATGTTGAATCGGAGGTGCGAATGTGGCTGACACAGCAGAGCGCGCAGTTTACACATGTTTCGAAACACTCATACGGTGAAGAAAAATGCGTATCAGTGTGATGGAGATTAGGCTGAGAAATATAGATAAAATATAGGTGAAATAATAAACCGCGTTTATGTTTAGTGTTTGCGTATAGTTCGACAGAAAGGAAGACTGCTGGTACACTGGTAATAATACGGAATGACAAACTGGTTCCTAATAACACTAGGCACTAGACAAGGATGTGTTGTATCACCAGTTTTGTTCATCACCTAAATGGATCAGAGTACTAAAGAAACAAATCCACAATCAGAGAGTTTAAATGAGCTGTTGTTTGCAGATGACCAGAGTTTACTGTATGAGAACAATGCGGATCTCCAGTACCATATAAATTGCCTTGACAATTGCTGTCAGAATTTTCGTATCAAGGCTAACAACGAAAATACAAAATTCATTACATTTCGACGAACACCAGCGCAATATAACGTACACATAGATGGAACATAATTAAAACAGGTTTAATAGTGCATGTATCTGGGCAGTGTCTATTCATGGGATGAAGACTAGACAGAGAAGTAGAAGCGAGTATACAGACAGCAAAAAACATCAGCTATCAATCAGCGCCCATTCTAAAACATCCTAACATCATTATGCATTTACAAAAAGAAGCTGATAAACTCTTTATTCGTTCCAATGTTGTGTTACAAACATGGACGGTCATGGAAACAACACAGGAGTAAAATTACATCATCTGGGATGAGAGGCAGCTGGAAAAATAACGGATAGAGTAACAAATGAGAAACAAGTGTAAGGATAACACCTATTACTGACTTTACAAACCACCGAAGAATTAAATGTTTTGGGCATTTAATTAGAATGGAACACAGTATCACAGCCTGGAATTCTGAGATGAGTAGCACATTAATGTTGCTTTTTTTTTTTTTTATTTTCATTGAACAACTTTATTTTCAGTTAAAGACGTTCTCGTGTTTTTCACCTTTCCATTTTCTCGTCTCGTTCTTATGCCTTAAAATAGTCCCTATAGTGTCTTCCCCATATTTTTATGTTGTGTTGTGTGTATGTATTTATTTACTGACGAAGACTAGTTGTCGCAACGTTCTATCTTTTCAGCGATTGTGTCCTGTAAAGCTGCATTACTTTGTGGTATTTTATATTGTTACATTTCCACAACCTTACCGCAGTTCCACTAATTTTATTCAGAAGAAAAATAGGAACTTCCAGTTGTCCATTTTTGTGTGTGCCTCTTCTTTAGTGTGATGGAGCTGATTGTGTTTTGCATGACGTCAATTACGTGCCTGAGTGCAGGGATCTATCTGATGACAATGGTCGTCATGGAACTGACCTATGTCGATATCATTGCTACATTAATCATATTTTTTATTCAGAACTGCATAAGGTGAGACGTGTTTACAGTTGAGCATTATGCTAGATGACGCAACATGTATATTTCAGAGTTGAAACAGATCAGCTGTATTGTGTCACTGGGAGATTAGAATACAGACAATTTTTTTCAGTTGACGTTTTAGAAAACGAGAGTATTGTCACACATATATTTGAATAGGAGATTATATGTCACTAGGAATTTAGAATAGGAAGGTGTTTGTCGATGAGAATTTAGAGTATTAGAGTATTTGTAACTGAGAATTAAGAATATTAGAGTAATTGTGAGGAGCTGCTGGCCGAGTGGCTAATAAAGCCAGTTTCTGATTTGGGAGACCCTGGTTTGAATCCTCGGTAAGGTGTGGATTTTATTTTCTGTCGGGGGCAAACAGAAAATCCTAACCTGCACAGTTCGCGGCGACTGCACTAGCCAGGTGAACTTAATACCTTAGGCTCAAGACCTCTCTGCCCTACACTGCAAGGTTCTATAGGCCGTAAAATGACAGTGGCAGTTTTAGAGTAATTGTGACTGAGCATTTAGAATGTTATAATATTTGTCGCTGAGAATTTAGAATATGACAGTATGTATCAACGTATAATTGATAGTACGAGAGTCCTTTTCACTGAAAATTTAGAATATGACAGTATGTATCAATGTAGAATTGATAGTACGAGAGTCATTTTCACTGACAATTTAGAATATGAAAGTAATTATTATTGATAATTTAGAATATAAGAGTATTTGTCATGGAGAATTTAGAATATGAGAGTACTAGACATTAAATACGAGAGTATTTGTCACTGAGAATTTAGGAAACGAAAGCAATTTCCAATGATAATTTAGAATATTGAAGTATTTATCACTGAGAATGTAGAATATGAAAATATATCTCATTGCTATAAAAGATGCTTGATCACAGCAGTCACAAATCTATTAGAAGGGATGTTTGATCACAGTAGTCACACAACTGTTAGAAGGGATGTTTGTTCACAGTATTCACACAACTGTTAGAAGTGATTTTTGATCAACATCTTCACAGAATTGGTAGAAGCGATGTTTGATCACAGTCGTCACAAAACTGTTGGAAAAGATGTATGATCACAATAATCACACACCTGTTTGAAGCGATGTTTGATTAAGGTAGTCACACAGCTACTAGAAGCGATGTTTGATTAAGGTAGTCACACAGCTACTAGAAGCGATGTTTGATTAAGGTAGTCACACAGCTACTAGAAGCGATGTTTCATGACACTAGTCACACAGCTACTAGAAGCGATGTTTGATTAAGGTAGTCACACAGCTACTAGAAGCGATGTTTCATGACACTAGTCACACAACTGTTAGAAGCGATGTTTGATCGCAGTAGTCACAAAACTGTTTAGAGGCGATGTTTGAGCACAGTAGTCACACAACTGTTGGAAATGATGTTTGATTACAGTAGTCACACAACTGTTGGAAATGATGTTTGATTACAGTAGTCACACAACTATTAGAAGCGATGTTTGGGCACATTAGTCACAAAACTGGTAAAAACGATGTTTAGTCACAGTAGTCGCACAACTGAACAGGCCTGACCAGTTAACAAGACCCCCCCCCCCCCCCCCAATAATACAGAAGTAAATAATACAGAAGTAAATAATACAGAAGTAAATAATACAGAAGTAAATAATACAGAAGTAAGTAATACATAAGTAAATAATACAGAAGTAAGTAATACATAAGTAAATAATACAGAAGTAAGTAATACATAAGTAAATAATACAGAAGTAAGTAATACATAAGTAAATAATACAGAAGTACGTAATGCATGAGTAAATAATACAGAAGTAAGGGATTATTGGAGGGAGTCCCGCCAATATAAAGAAATAGAGGACAAATAGGAAGTAGAAGTAAAATAAGCAAATGTATACGGTCAATGATATATACACGCTCGCCAACTGGTCAGGGGGTCAAGTGTTTGAATACCTACCCTGGCGGATTGATGAAATTGACCTTGGCTGCCAGGTCGTTCCATGGCAGGTCGTGAAATGGGTATCAAGAAAGGTCATAGAAAGTTGAGGTCACCAGCGTCATACTGGTCCGTCATCTAGTGCCCAATGTCCTTAAACTAGGAGACCATCGCCCAAGCCAATTCGCACGAAGACGTGAGAAATGGTCCTTTACTTACTTATGTATTATTTACTTCTGTATTATTTATTTGCCGACCTCCCTGGTCTAGAGGTTACACGACTTTCTCCGTAATCTCGTATACTCTCGTGAGTGGCGTGATGTGTGTGAGAATTGGTAGCGGTTCTCTCCGCGTCGGTAACTTACGGGGTATGTGAGCCGGCCACTCAGAAAGCAATGGCAAACTACTGAGCGCAATCTTGCCAAGAAATCAACAATCAGCTGAAAGATGCTGATGTTGACAGCGATGTCCTGTAAAGGATATGCGAAAAAAAGATTATTTACTGATGTAATACTTACTTATGCATTACTTACTTCTGTATTATTTACTTATGTATTACTTACTTCTGTATTATTTACTTTTGTATTATTTACTTATGTATTACTTACTTCTGTATTATTTAAAATCACAAATACTGAAGTATTGGAAAGATCAGGTTGTGTGACAGTTTATTCCATGCTCAGTCTTCGTAGACTTAGATGGATAGGACATCTTAGGAGGATGGATGATGGTAGAATACCAAAGGATATCTTTTTTGGTGAATTACAGATGGGTAAGAGATCTCAGGGTCGGCCTCTACTACGATACAAAGATGTGTGTAAGCGGGACATGATTGATACAGGCATTGATAATGCACATTGGGAGCAAGTCGCCGCTGAACGTGTTGCATGGAGGGCAAATATCAGAAATGGAATAAAGTCAAAGGAGAAAATTATTGCAGAAAAGTCACACACCAAGCGTTTGAGACGTAAGATGGTGCATGATGGTGGAAATGACCACGTGTTCACATGCACCCACTGTGAACGGACATTTACAGCGCAAATTGGCCTTATCAGTCACACTCGCTACCGCCATAGTAAAAAGTTATTATGCCTTTTTAAAGCACAAACTATCGTCTGTTAAGACGGCAAGGTGCCAATGAATGTATTATTTACTTATGCATTACTTACTTCTTTATTATTTACTTATGTATTACTTACTTCTGTATTATTTACTTATGTATTACTTACTTATGTATTATTTACTCATGCATTACGTACTTCTGTATTAGTTACTTATGTATTACTTACTTCTGTATTATTTACTTATGTATTACTTACTTCTGTATTATTTACTTCTGTATTATTTACTTATGTATTATTTACTTATGTATTACTTACTTCTGTATTATTTACTTATGTATTCCTTACTTCTGTATTATTTACTTATGTATTACTTACTTTTGTATTATTTACTTATGTATTACTTACTTCTGTATTATTTACTTATGTATTACTTACTTCTGTATTATTTACTTATGTATTACTTACTTCTGTATTATTTACTTCTGTATTATTTACTTATGTATTATTTACTTATGTATTACTTACTTCTGTATTATTTACTTATGTATTACTTACTTCTGTATTATTTACTTATGTATTACTTATTTATGTATTATTTACTTCTGTATTACTTACTTATGTATTATTTACTTCTGTATTACTTACTTCTGTATTATTTACTTATGTATTACTTACTTCTGTATTATTTACTTATGTATTATTTACTTCTGTATTACTCACTTATGTGGGACGCAGAGGTGTTTCTAAGGCACCAGAGCCGGGTTATAGAACTGGCCAAGACCTATTGACGCTTCCTCGTCGAGCGTCCTGGGCAACAGGTCCCTTCGGGTCCTGGCTAAAGTCAGTAGGATCGCCGATTCCTCCGAAGTCGGAGAGTGTCTGCCTGTACGGCGAGGAACCACCAGTCTGCACACAAATAAGCCAGACATGGGACAACGGATACTCACGCAAACATCAGGTCCTGTATGACATCACACTGATGTTGGACAACAGGATGCCTTCATCCGACATACAGGACTTCGCGTTGGAGCTCAAGTCAACGAACACAAGCAAGCAAGTAAGCAACTCACTTATGTATTACTTACTTATGTATTAATTACTTATGTATGTGTTGACATCGGCCGCGTTAACGAATGTGATTGGGAGTTGCGCTGATAATATTATCATCGCGGTCGAGCGAGGGTTTCACGCCTGGGCTCGTCGACTGCTAAGTGAGGTAACGATTGGCCACCTATTCATTCGTGCATCCAGGCCTACAAATATGTGATGGCCTCCTCACGTCACGTGTTCTGAAACATCCGGTGTGCTGATGCCTAGGTAAGGAGTTCAACACCTACACCGGTCAGTTGGACAAAAATGTTGACTTTTCGTCCTTGACTTTGTAGTAGGATTACACTAGTAATAGGCAAAAGCTCACCCACACGCACAATTCTGTCCTGTGTCCTAGAAGTAGTGTGTGTGGTCTACGCTTGAGTTCAAAGCGAGCGCAAAAAAAATAAACATCACATCACAGACTCATTGCAGAAAAATGCTTGGGGATACATTGTTGTTGTTGTTGTTGTTGTTGTTGTTGTTGTTGTTGTTGTTGTTGTCATCGTCGTTGTAAATATGTGTTGAACAACCATTCAGCATTCTCATTGACAACCTACATGTACAACCGACAGAGGTGTGGTACTGTTCATGGGGTATCACTTCAACGCCAAACACTTGCAAACCAAGACCAACACGATGACCATCTGGGCATGCAACATCCGTGGCAGCTACTCCGTCATCATGGCCTTCTGTTTACACGGTAGTGGCTTCCGGACTAATACCGTGTCCAAAGTAAGTACCAGCTCTTGTCCGTCCAATACTGATATTCATGTGTACACGTGCATCCATTGTGGACGAACATTTACATCGCGAATTGGTCTGATTAGTCACACGCACTACCGTTATGGGTTCCAGCTATTAAGCCTTTTTTGAAGCAGAATGCGACAAACTATCATATGTCAAGATTAAAGATATTTAGTTAAAGTTATTTCCATGTTCTTTACAGTGTGTTGCAGTCAATTACATAATTTATTTACTAGGAAACATTAGTTCAGTAGATCGCCATTGCTTTCTGAACCGCCGACGCCTCAAACCATTGAAATCAACGCAAAGTTTAGTTTAGTTTAGTCGACGGATCAAAATCACTGCACACGGGTGTAACCCATAAGTGCTCCATTCTACTCCTAACTCAAGCCTGAGTCCGGAGAATCTCAGCTCATGCACTAACTCCGTAGCACCGACGAGAATCCTGAAATACTTTGGGTAGATTTTTAACTTGAAATTTTGCCCGGGCAGCGCCGTTAGGCTATTATTTTTCAATTTCCGACTGCCAAGGGATTTTTACGTGCTCAACAATGCACACGGGCGTCCGATCTCACTACCCAGAGACCAGAGGGAATTTTGTTACTAGAAGTCCACGTGAAATACTCCCGGCCCTCACCGAGACCTGAACCTGGTACATCCAGCATTCGAAGCGGACACCATACCTCGAGACCACTCAGCCCCCTCAACGCAAAGTGGTTGCTTCCAAGTCACCCGTAGCTGATTTCGAATCTTTAACTCTGTATTGACAGAGAATTATGAAACCATGCGTCTCACAATCCCCTAAGTCACAGCGCCGGTGTGATGTTCAATAGAAGTATCAAAAAATCACATTTGTGCTACCGGGACCCAGGAGGGAAGACATAAACAGTAACACTGTAACCTACCATGCGTGTCGTAAGAGGCGACTGTGCTGGCGTGAGGCTGCATACCTCATCCCGTAGAAAACTGTAGCTGTGAAATCCAATCAATTATTAACAAGCCTACAAAGGGATTAGTGTGAGCTGGCTGAGGACCTGTTCTCCATTGGGAGATGAAAGGCTTGAAAGGCAACAGCGGAAGGGGACTTTTGGAAATCCCACAGTGAGGTGACGTTATCATGAGAGGGTTTGGGGATTAAAGATGATTGTGTGTGTCTGTGTGTTTATGACTGACAGGGTGAGTGGTATTTTACATATTTGTGGGTTTATGAATATGAATGCGCCCCTCTCTCTCTCTCTCTCTCTCTCTCTCTCTCTCTCTCTCTCTCTCTCTCTGTGCGTGTGTGTGCGTGTGTGTGCGCGTGTGTGTGTGTGTGTGTGTGTGAGTGTGTGTGTGTGTGTGTTTGCTAGTTTTCGAATAGTGAACGGAAAACCTCGGAGACTACAATCGGTGAATTAATGCTTACTTTGATAGATTATTGCAATCATGAATGCTGAATGAGAAATCCCAATGGTCAGCAGCCAGTGTGTTGATGCTATACTTTTGTTGTTGTTGTATATCCTATTTACAGGACATTGTTGTCTACACAAGCATTTTACCTGCTGTTGTTGATGTCTTGGCAAGTTTAAGTTTAGTAGTTGGCCAATGCTTTCTGAACGACCGGCTCCCATTCCAATACGTTAAAACCCAGCGCGACAAGATCTGCTGCCAAATCGGTCGCAGCCTTGTTTCGGTAAGCGGGCTCACGAATCGCGTCCGCAAGGCCTTAGCCACGGAGACCGGCTGATGCTATACTAGATAAAGAATTAATACCATTGCAAAGTGAAATTGTGAATTAAACACCTCCCGAAGCCATCAATCTGTAAATCGACGCTATAGCATACATATTATAATTAGGATTGCTTGTTGGGACATTCCTGGGGCTATCAACCAGTGGATTGGTGATATCATAAGTACAGTATTACAAACTAACTTGAGCTGTCATTGTGATGTCTCAGTTGAGACTCCAACGTGCCTTATCATAACCTAAGATGTCACTGTCATGTCACAACTGAGATTAAAACGTGCCTTATCATAACTTGAGTTATCATTGTGATGTTACAACTGAGATTCCAACTTGCTTTTCATAACGATACTGCCAGCATGAAAGTCCACGCCATTAATTCATTAAATATGAAGTGATATTTGGCGTCGCCATTTATAAACATTATTTTGCTATCTTGTTAAAATATTCAAAACAATGCTTTCCCGTGGGAAGTTCAATAGTAAAGAAACAAACAATGTATTGCACAATTCATTGCCTGGCATAGTTTGCTGTATCTCGTCAGGCGCACACTTGAGAAGAAAGTTAAACATATAAGGAAGTAGCGCGATGAATCCTTTTTAACCAAAATACAGAAAACTCATTATCGCATGTTTTAATGTCTACAAGGCAGTTTTAAAGAGACAAAGAGACTATCATGTCGTTTTGTTTACATAACTTTGGTTTACCCACATGTATAGCGGAAGTCTCAGCATATCTCAGTAATTTTTGGTTACGTTATAGCCAGCAGAACATCGAAATCCTCATTGTCTGTAACGTGTCCATATTATATTAAATGACGTGATGTCATACAATTAGGCATGTTTCAGACTAAAAAGATTTCAGTGCGCTGTTCACTACATTTAACCAAAAGTTATGTCCAATAAAGTGGGCAATATATTGTTTAAAATATGTTCACGGATTACATGCTCAAGATGTGTTGGCAAGTGCATGAAGAATTTAAATATCGGTAAAATAAAAATAAACTCAACGCGAGTAACTTTCAAAAACTATACAAGCGTGCCAATGCTTCCTGATGTGGTTAAAACGGAATTATTCTCTGAGCTTGCTTCTAATGCATTTACTCATGACATTGAAAGTGGCCGCCGATATAAAAAGATGACATTCCGTTTACGCCGTAATGTGCTGTAAATACAATGGGCCGGGTTCACGTTTTGAGCCCACCCTCATTCCAGGTCATTGCACAAGGACGTGTTCTGACTAATTCCATTTCTTCGCCGCATGTTCAGACATGCCCCTGACATTTCATAAAAATATACGTTACCCATTTCATTAGGCTGGGTCCACGCCGGTAACGGTCTGCTCTAAAAAAAAAAGGAATCCTGCCACTGGATTATACTGTATACTATATACTATATAAATTATACTGTATACTATATACTATATAAATTATACTGTATACTATATGAATTATACTGTATACTATATACTATATAAATTATACTGTATAATATATACTTTATAAATTATACTGTATTCTATATACTATATACATTATACTGCATACTATACACTATATAAATTATACTGTATACTATAATCATCAAATGTCATGCCCGCTGGATCTACTCTGCGGTTGATATTCCTCCATGCCACTGTCTCAATCCATCCAACATCATTTCTCTTGGTCGGCCTCTGCCTCTCTTCCCCTCGATCTTTCCAGTCGTCACGATGTTATCCAATGCCTCTCTTTTCATCACATAGCCAAAGAAAGCTATATACTATATCTTATATATAAAAAAGACTTGTGCGTATCTCTGTCCGTATGTCCTTTATTTGTTCGCGAACGGCCCATCCGATTGAGATGAAATTTTCTACACGCCTTCCTTTCATTCCAGAGCTGTCAACTGTGATATTTTGTTAGTGTGAAATCGCCTGCTTACTCAGTATTATTTCATTTTTCATTTTTCATCATAATTTCATATATCTCAGGGGACCTAACTCTGTAAAAGTTATTTCAAGGGGCATAACTTTTCTGTATAACTTATAGTCATATTGTGGCATCGTTTTCAAAGATTTATAAACTCTTTGTCCATAGTTATGTACCGGCATATGAGTTATAATAAATAATGATACAATCTGTAAGGCATTTTCAAAGTTTTCATAAAAATGATGCACAATGCATAACATTGTAACTCATCTTTTTTTGCTTAAGAAGTTACTGTAGTCATGCAGGTGATTAGAAAGAGTTTTCATTAAAAATAATGGATGGTGTGTGGTAGAACGTTCTTTTAAGTTACTTTTTTTTTGTTGTATGAATTTAATGAAGCCGGACAGGGTCAGGCAGACAGATAGACAGACAGACAGATAGACAGTCGGGAACAGGAACTTATATGACTACTTATATAAATTAAATGAGATGCTTCACACCAGGAGTTGGGCGATGTCGGGCCGGGTCAGACAGACAGACAGACAGACAGACAGACAGATAGTCGGTAACGGGAACGGGAACTTATATGACTACTTATATGAATTAAATGAGATGCTTCCCACCAGGGACTGGGCGAAGCCGGGCAGGGTCAGCTAGTACTATATAGATTATACTGTACACTATATAAATTATACTGTATACTATATAAAGTTAGTTGCATATCCTTTACAGGACGTTTGCAGTCAATACCAGCATTATTTGCTGTTATTGATGTCTTGGCAAGTTTACGTTCAGTAGTTCGCCATTGCATTCTGAACAATCGGCACCTATACCATTTCGTAAAAACACCAGCGCAACGCGGTCTGCTGCTACTGTGTATACTATATAATATGTGAATTATACAATATAGTATATAAATTATACTGTATATTATATACTTTATAAATTATAATGTATACTATATACTATATAAATTATGCCGTATACTATATCTATCTATCCATTCATCATGTGCCATGCCGATAAGCGTGGGCTGTCATGTTTCACCATCTCACTCGATCACCAGAGTCGTGGATCAGCTCCATGTTTCTGTCTCACATACTTTTTATGTACACATTTTTCTCCATGTTTAGCCTTGTTTATGTTTACAACATTCATTTCACAATGTTTATTTTTCTTCCTATGTAAATGTATAATGCTCTTGATGAACGAAAGACGAGTGATTGGAAGGGCCGAATGTAAGACGGGTCTGCGCGCCCAATTTGTGACCCTAATAAAGTTGATTTGATTTTGATTTGTCTCGACCATGCCACGTGGCCAAGCCATCCAGGTATTTACTTCTCGGTCTTCCCCTTGGTCTGTTCCCTTCGATCTTGCCAGTTGTCATCAAGTTCTCCAATTCATTTCTTCTCAGGTTCCAAATGTTGCTGTTATGTAGCCGGGAGCGGGGTTAGGGTGAGCGCCCAACCTTTCATAAATACCTCAATGGCTCGTGCATTCATCACCTCTGCAGCAAATGTCCGACTCATGGCCTTTTCGTGGCGGAACTGTTTTAACTAACAGGACAAGGGGCGGCGGAGAGTCACTGGCACCGAGAAATAACCAGAACGCTCAAGATGTGTATGCACGTACATGCATGCGCAGACACGCGTGTGCGTGCTTACACCACTAAACTCGAGTAAGAACACAGTCTGCTCTAGCAAAGGAAAGGTGCTGAAGAAGGAGGAAACCTGCCAGGAGGTGCACCACATAAATCAAGATGCCACGCAATCACGCCAGCGAACGAAAGAAGAAAACAAATTCTTCTCATAACATGTCCAACAAATTTTGACTGTCTACGTCTAATGTCTCTAATCAGTTTACGATCTTCATTTGTTTCTTGAAGGACTTGTTCATTGGATTTTTCTATCTGTCCATGATATTCTTTAGTTTCCTCAGAAACCACATTTCCAGAGCCATCAGATGTTTTTCTGCTTGTCTGCTCATTGTCCATGCTTCAATCCACACCAAAGTTCAGGTTCTATGTAGCACTTCAACACTCGTTTTCTCGTTCCAGTTGATATATTTTTATTGGTCAGTATGTTTTTCTTCTTGAAATAGGCTACCTTCGCAATGGCAGTTCTTGTTCTAATCTCTTCAAGACATACTATATGCTTTATAAATTATAATATACTTTATAAATTATACTTTATACTATATACATTATACAGTATTGGCAAGCAAACTCACTAACAACTATGCCACCGAAGCTCAGCAATTACTCATAAACAGTATCAGTCTCTGAAAAAAAAACTGATATACATTACACGTCACTGTTGTTTATAACGAACTGATTCGCTGACATTTTAATGGGCACAATTTGCAAACGGGGCCTTCTGTTTATCGGCCTTGTGCAAGAATAGTGAGCATCCAATCTCAGTGCACTATAGCTCAGAGTGACGCCTGATATCTTTAGAAACCAAGTATACACATTCCTAGCCCTATGCTCGGATTAGAACCCGGTAACGCCTGAGCCTGGCGAGGACACCCTGACCTCTCAGCCACGTTGACTTTTCTTTATAGATTTGAAATATCAGAAAGAGGCAGTCAGCGGTTTTTGGTCACGTTATGAGAAGATACAAACTGGAACACGTTGTGACAACCGGAAAGATTTTTGGAAAGAGAGATAGAGAAAGGCAGTGTGAGGATATTCTTGACAATCTTGTTTCATGGTTCGGAAGGGAGTCAACACACGAATTGGTCCATGCAGTTGGAAATGCATGATCGCCCACGCTAGCCGACTATGCACTGGATGATGATGCTGATATATTCCATGTGACATTATCTATAAACTTAAATATAAGTCTATAGAATTTAATGATCATCGCTTAATAATTCTTATTACATTTTAGTTGCCTTCTCGTGTAGAAAGCAATAAGCAATTTTTTTTTTTTTTTTTTGGGGGGGTTTACATATCCTTTTCACAGGACATCACTGTCAACACTAGCATTTTTACTGCTGTTGTTGATGTCTTGGCAAGTTTACGTTCAATAGTTTGCCGTTGCTTTATGAACGACCGGCTTCCATACCAATTCGTTAAAACCCAGCGCAACGCGGTCTGCTGCCAAATCGCGCGCAGATGTGTTTCAATCGCGGGTTGCGGACTTACGAATCGTGTCCGTAAACGCTTCGCCACGGAGACCGGCTACTGAAAGTAAAATTCCCTACAAAGTGAACTTGGAGTTGACCGCAAGGTCCTGCAAAGAGTATGCATCATTTAAAATTAGCAGTATGACAAACGGTTGCTGAGATTTCATTATGAGAAAAGAAAGAAGCAATTATAAGTATACTGAACCATTAAAGATTCTCTGATAGTGATGTTTTGTTGTGTCTTCCCAACACTCCAACGCCGGATTCCCAAACAGCCAATCACGTTGGTGCTGCTGCAGATTATGCTGTCATTCTTCGCCAACAGTGTCATGTGTTCTTACGTCATCGGATACGTGAGTAAGTTGGCGCTTATTTCGTTTTTCCTTTATGGTTGCCTATCTGGCCCTTTATCTTTTATTTTCCATTTCGGTCTGTAACTTTTCTATTTCTGTGGTTGTTTTTTTTTTTATTGTCATTGTATTTCCCTCCAAGCCTTGATATTTATTTCTCCGAATACTTTTCTAAACTTCTTCTGTTCATCTTCTTTCCTCCTCTACCCTCCCTCCCCTAGGGATTAGACCTTCAACAAACTCACCTAAAGACCTCCTATCCTTAACTGCCCCATGAAAATTCCATACATGTCTCCCCCTCCCCCCCCCCCCCCCCCATTTTATTCATTTCTACTTCTCTTCTCCGTGTGTTTGTAGGTCTTCCTTATTTCTGTTGCCCTGTGGATTCCCTCTGGTGACAGACTGAATTTCCCGATTAAAGCTGAAGGTGTGGGAACAATATGCAGTCCTGCACTCCGATATTGTTATCTTTGAGAGAGACACGGCTCCTATAGGTATATCTTGTATATCTGAGACAGAGCTTAAACCAGCAGCATTCGCGCACTGATTGCCACAAGCGCTTGCCCGTATCATCACTTTAATCACATGAATATTTGGGCCTGGTCGAACTCAAACCGGCGCATGGCTTATGAGATCGTGAGGAGCGCAGTTTCTGAATTCCACTTCATTATGGGTCAAGGGTGCGAAATCAGCTGCGGCGATTTGGAAGCAGATAGCTTTGTGTTGATTTTAATGATATGAGGCGTCAGCCGTTTAGAAAGCAGCGACAAACTACCGAACTGACACTGCCAAGTAGTTCACTACAAACATTCAATACATGCTGGGGTTAATTGCAACGTCCTAAAGACTGTCACCGGAGTTTCGCATTTGGTGCTCTGTGTGACGCTTTCGGCAGGCCGCTCTGCGGAAATAAGACCGAGGTTTATGGGATAGGATCCGGCACAGTGAAGTCGATCGCCATGCTCGTAACGCCTTTAATTTAACGGTTGACTACCTAGATTCGACTTCATAGAACACTGTACACACTTATACGTACCGTGTCTCCCTCAACGGCTACGATGTCGGTGTGTAGGAATGCCGACTGTCCTCGTTAATGTTGAATACAGCTACGTTGTCCCCAGCCTGTGATGATACGTGCTTATGGCACACGTGATGTCAAATCCCCAAAGGTTTAGTCTGGTTGATTTAGACACCTCTGTGTAAACCAATGACAACATGTTATATATAAACTTGTAATGGTGGTCCCTTGGCATGTCAGATATTAGCCCATCACATATATTAGATCAAGGCATTATCTGGTGGGGTGGTCAGTTTACTTTCTCAGTTTACTTTCTCGCAGCATTTCTTTCCCAAACAATTCCAAGCAAATTCTAAACATTGTCTTCTGCTCATATGTTGAGAAAAAAAAATCCTGACACTGTCTGAAATCAAACTCTGAGAATTGTTTAGATGGACATAAGCACTAACACTATGCCACCCTGGTAATATGTTACAATTATTATGTGTCCTGTGTTCAGATGAAAAAGACAGAAATCTGCTTTCAAGCTGCAGGTAAATTGCGAACATTAAATGGATAGTGAAAGACAGACGAGCCAGAACATACGTTGAACACGGATGAAATGATGCATTGGCTCCACGAAACAGTGCAGCATAATTAGAGCAATGAATGAATCACTGAAAAACGAGAAGTAGGTTGAGAGCTTTACCAAAGCACAACTACAAAAAAACAATGAACGTTGCGGCCAAAGCCTTCGTCAGCACAGAACAAACAAACAAAAATCGATTAAACTAATACACGATCGACACTACATGAATGTCTAAATATCAACTCATCTGTTTCCGAGCTTGAGACGGCTATCCATGGCTGGAATGGAACGGATGTTGTGTTAAAGGGGTCAACTGCCTAAAGGTCAGTACAGCCAGAAACTCGGTGATTGGTTAATTCAACCGGTGAGGGAACCCGCGCTAAGGGGGATAGGGGTGCGCCCAGGAGAGCGAAGAGAAAAATATGGATGTGTAACTCTGAGGTGATATAACGGATGCAGTACGCAATTCCGCCAAGTTCGAAATGCTGCTGTGGGCAATAGGGATGCAGGCCAGCAAGCGTTTGCTATCAAAAGGTAGCACAAGTGACGGTAGTTCAGAACGCAATGAGAAACGACCCCATGCAAACCAACCAAGAAGTCACAGAAAGCAGAGATAATGTTGGTGGTGACTCCCACGTCCTGCGAAGGACTAACAACTGGCTATGAAGTTGACTATAAGATAGCGGAGATGGAGGGGGGGGGGGTTGTGGATAAGGGGCGTAGGGGATTTAAATAAAACTGTGTTGGACATTGAGGCCGTGAGGAGAAAGTGAACCCAATTGGAAGATAAGACGGTTTTCCAATGTCTTACGATCGCGTTCGTGAGATGTGCACGATTTTATCGCCGTAACACGTATGTCGGCAACCCCACAGTGGTCGGAACTGTTGAAGTGTAGGGGTACCGGTTTCTTGGCACCACTGTCGATATCGGATAAATGTTGTCTAAATCTGTCCGCAAGACGAAGGCACGTCTCTCCAAGATACCTCATGTCGCAACGTGTGCAGATGATCGCATAGATGACGTTGCGACTCGTACATGAGAAACCCTCCCGGATGTGGAAAGTAGTCTTAGGGAAAGTGAGACTTGTGGTTTGAAGGACATATGGACAAGTTTTACAACGAGATCGAAGACATGCAGTTGTGCCAGGAAGAGACTGATGGGATTGTGATAGAGTGCTATGAACCAGCACATCCCTCAGGTTACGATCCCGCCTGTATGCCACAAGTGGGGCTCCTGAGAAGACACCGCGAGTGGCCGAGTCTGCCTGGAGGATGGGTAGATTCCTCATGAGAATATTCTTGGCAGCAATATTATGAGGATGGTAGGTAAGTGAGAGAATAGGTCTACTATTGCGTGGTTTCGGCCTGGAAGAGAGAGCCTCGGCACGACTAATAGACTGGCAGCGGTGAAGAGCTGTAGACAGAACATTCTCCGGGTAGCCTCGAAGGCGGAAGAAATCCAACATTTCGTGGGCTTTTTGACGGAAGTCGTTATTATCATGACAAAGCCGTCGGAGACGTAGCAGTTGTGACAAAGGAATGGAATCCTTGCAAGAGGGAGGATGAGAGGAGGTATAGAGCAGGAATGCATGTGAGGCAATCGGTTTATAGTAAACCGTCGTGCATAGGCCAGCAGAACCTAAGGAAACTGTTATGTCTAGGAAATTAACAGCCGACGAGGAAATAGTGGAGGTGAGTCTGATGCTAGGATGAAAGTTAGAGAAAAAGGCAATGAAGTCCTGGAGATCAGACAATGGCATGTCTGAAACACCAAAACAGTCATCGATATACCTGCTATAGAGCTCCGGGAGCCTACCAGTGTATTGACTCCATACCTGGTGTTCAAGATAGCCCATGAACAGACAGGCATAACTCGGACCCATCTTAGTTCCCATGGCAACCCCGCTGATCTGGTCAAAATAGTCCCCATTGAACTCAAATGAATTGAGGTTAAGGACTAACTCTGCCAGACGCAACAATGGTCCGGTGGCTATGGTGGGGCCGCGTCTTTTGTCTAAGAAAAATTCCAAGGCTTTAAGGCCGTCAGAGTGAGGAATAGATGTGTAGAGTGAAGTCACTTCTAAAGTAAAGATGTGGTACTGAGAAGGGGTGGTGAAGCTGATGGAATCGAAGATGGAGATAGCATGGTTGGTGTCTTTGATATATGAGGGGAGGCTAGCAACCAACGGCTGAAATATGCTGTCAAGGAACTCTGAAATCCGTTCAGTAGGACAAGAGCAGGCCGAGACGATGGGTCTGCCTGGGTTCCCTAGCTTGTGTGTCTTGGACAGCATGTACAAGGTGGGTTTGTCCAAGCAACTATCATGAATGATCAGCGACGTGGCGGAGCTAGGCAGGAGGCCTTGTCTGATGATGGCATTCGTCACACTCTTAACTTCGGTGTTGTGAATGACCGTCCCGTCTTCTGTCCGTGGTCTGTAAGAAGTGGCATCCCCAAGTTGTTTGTTGCCTTCCTGTATATACAAGTCCTTACTCCAAACTACTATCGCTCCTCCCTTGTCAGCAGGCTTGATAACAATATCATCACGGCGTTTCAGATGTGTGAGCGCCTGTTGTTCCTCCGCTGTAAGGTTCGAGTGCCTTAGTGGCTTGAATTTCAATTGTTCTATGTCGAAGAGCGTCTTCTCGATGTAGAGATCTAAAGCCTTGGATGCTCCTGCAGGAGGGACCCACGTGGATCTGCGTTTAGAAAGGTGGGAGAAGTGATCGGTGGGATCCGAGGAGTTGTCCTTAGTAGGTTGATTACTGAAGTGATATTGCAACCTGAGAGTGCGATGGAAACGATGGACGTCCTGCAGTAATGCATATCTGTCGCCAGAGGGACGCAGCGGTATGAAACGGAGGCCTTTACTAAGGACCGACTTCTCCGGTGCTGATAGGGGGAGATCAGGGGGTATGCACACAACTAAATTGTCGGAAACGATGGTGGGGTGAGCCGAGAGAGAAGAGGCGGAAGGAGTAGGGATAGAGGCACGAAGTTTGGTTAACTTAGTTTTTTTTAGCCGTGGAAAGACATTTATATAAGTGGTGATTAGTGCTATTGATGATACAGCGTATCACACAATACAAGAAATAATTATCTGAGGTAAGATGTTTAAGATGCCGATCGAAGTTGGAAATACAAGAGCTAATGTCAGACAAATGGCGCGCATGGTTATCAGCAATACAACGCATGCGAAGGGTAGCACATTTAAGCTCAATTTTAGATAAACGTCTACTACAGCTGTCATGAAGAGAGCCCGCCGATGGGTTAAATCTAGAAGTGAACCCACGTGGGGTGAGATGAAGTAGTAGGCAGTTCTGCAGGAAGTTAAAATGACATGTAATACGAGTCTTTTTGTAGATGTTAAGAGCCAAGTCGGTGGCTGTGATTTTAATATCCGTTGGTAGAAGAGATAAGCAGATGATGATGTATGATCTCAACTGTTGGAATAACTGAGGTGATTCGGTTGAAGGCATAGCGGCAAATGGTAGAGAAAATATGGAGACGAGACCGATGTGAAGGTCTAGTCGTGAAATGGGGTCACCGGGTGTACAAGCGTGTGCACAAAGGAAATCATCTGTTTCCGAGCTTGAGACGGCTATCCATGGCTGGAATGGAACGGATGTTGTGTTAAAGGGGTCAACTGCCTAAAAAATTTACCTGCAGCATAATTAGAGCAACGCTAGACGCACTCACGTAACTGTGAAATAGCCATCGGGTGGGATTTGTGAACAGCCACATGACTAGAGAGTCGAGGTAGCACAGTGACTAGTAAGTTTCCCTGAGGGTCTGGTAATCTGTTATTCGAATCCCCTTTCGAGACGGTAATATTTTTGTTTCCTTGGTTGGGCTCCTATTTGGGTTCAGTCTGAAATGAGTAGCAGAACATTGTATAGAAAATAAAACATGCAGCCCCATATTCCCCACATCGACTACCAACTGATCTAACAATGTGCGGCGAGCACCATGTATCAAGTTCCCCTCATGACGTAAAAAACGTTTATTAGTTTTTGTGTTTGTACTGGCCTTGACTTTTAGGAAGCTGCATTGCGCAGGGACTAGCAGGCTTGCTGTCGGCCCAGTGGTCTTACCGTCAAAACCCCTTCCAGACGGGGATATACACATTGAACTTCACTACTTTACTGACCTGACTTAGAGATATTCCCAGCCTCATAACACGGTTATCAGACAATGGCTGGAAAGGTAAAGCTGCCGGAGTGGTGCTAGGCACATCAGTCAAACATTGAGTTCTTTGTGGTCAAAGTAATGTGAATTATACCTATCTACTTATTTAATCTACCTACTTATTTACCTTCCCACCTACCTTTCGACGTATGTACGTACCTACCTACCTAAATACCTAGCTACCACAATACTTGCATGCCTACCCAGCTACCTAGCTTGTTAACTAGCTACCTACCTACCTTCCTGTCTTCCTGTCTACCTATCTACCTCCCTATCTACCTGCCCACCCACCTATGTATCTAACTACTCATCCACACATCCACCCACCAACCCACTTACCTAGTTAACTAGCTAGCTACCTACCGTACTTCCAACCTACCTACATGCCTGCCTGTTTGCCTATATGTCTGACCACATGCCTTACTGTCTACCTATCTATTTGTTTATCTACCTATCTATTTATGTACACATTCTTTGTATTTGGCAGACGAAGATACTCTAAGCAAAAAGAAGTGGATGATTGAGCGAGCAGCGCGAATGATGATTGCCATTAGGAGATCCACAGTAGTGACTCTGAGAAATACAGCGTAAGTGAAGTTTTTCTCTGGTTGTTATACTATTCATACATGAAGAACGGCCATGAAATAAATATTATAAACTAAAGCAGAGACATTGAATAAAGTATTGCATCTATTCATTGTGTCTTCTTTATCCAGATACATTTACCGGAGTATGAAATACTTTATTGCTCAATTGATTAATAGACGACTGAAATAGCTAAGAGTGGTAGTGCGGTTAAACTGTCTTTCTGATACTCGAAGGCCCCCTGACAGTCTTCTGTCAATTGATTGTTATTCTATACATCATTTTTATTCTATAATACTACAATTAACGCTCAAACAAAACGTATTACTTAGACGTTGCAGTGATGGTTTCTATTGAGGTATTTTGAGAACACACTGGATAGTTAAAAAGAGTAATTAAGGTATGCTGGTAAAAATTAATTCGCAAAGAAAACTGTTACTTGTATCGAAAATAGATAATGGGCATTTTTTGGTCACGTCACGAGACAGGTTAAAGTTAAAATGTCATGACAACATGAAAATTGGAGTGAAAGAGAAACAGGAGGACGCCTAAAACAGCCTGACTTTGTAGCATGAGGGAACATCTTTAAGTGTCGATCATTCGGATCTGATTAATAAAACAAGAAGCAAGAGGCAGCGGACAAAATTCAGGACCATTGTCATATATCACTCGTGGACTGCAAACAGATTAAAACGTGAATGAAGAAAAGCGACTAAACATTTCCAAGGCGATCTGCTTATATAGTGCATATACTCTTGGGAGTCTCTGTGGCGAAGTGGTCAAGCCGTTTGACTCGTGCTCCGAAGGTTGTGGGTTCGATTCCGGGCCGCACCCTTCGGTTTACGAGTTAAATGTTTCGGAGACTCCTGTGGGTCGTCGCTAAAAGCTACGGAGTTCGTGCTTTGTGTGACGCTTTCCGCGCTGCGGAAAGAGACTGAGCCATACGGGATAAAACCCGGTGCGATGAAGTCGACCTTGTCGACTTTTAAGCGACTTTTTTAAGTGGCTTGACCACTGTAACAGGGTTATTCTGTTGATGTATGATGGTCAACTAAACAACAGAACGAAACGTGAAAGCTGATGTACATATCATTCAAAACTGCCACCTTGACATGGCACCATTGCCTAGTTGAAGCAACAAATGAACTAGCTCGGCACCTGAAAATGGTCGAGCGTTGCAGTGTGCTGTCCATGCAATTTTACTTCAGACAATAAATTCATTTATTGCAGACTGTTATGATAATACTCATTATCATGTTGCAGGTCCTTTGCACAAACTCGCTCTCATCACGACCAGACGGAAAGACTCTCGATCTTTCACTTGGTCTTCTGCATCATTAATGTTGATAATCTTTAATGACCCGCGTCCACCTTCGTTTTTGTCAACCCCTGTTGTTTTCTTCAGGGAAAAATGCCCCCCCCCCCCCCCCCACCATTACTGCTTCATCCAAGCCACTCTGAGGATGAAAGAATGTAACCTTCGCACGAAAATTAGAATATTGCATTCTAACATTAAATCAGTACCACTGTATGGACCAGAAGCATGGATATCGACTAAAATTATTACCAATAAACTACAAACATTCATTTATTGGTGTCTGCGTAAAATATGACAAACATGGCACGACAAAATGGCTAATGTGGAGCTCATGGAGAGAACAGCACAAATACTGTTAATCAAGACGTGGAAAATAGACTCTTGCATTGGATAGGACATACAATTGAGAAAACCTGAGAATAGTATAACTAGAGAGGTGTTTGTTTGGAATCCGCAGTGCACAAGAAATAGAGAAAGACCTAAAATACACGAAGAAGAGACAGAAATTAAAAACATGGGGCAGACTCGAACGGAGCTGCATGAGATAGCTAAGGATAGGATGGCCTGGAGTGAATTGGTTGATGGCCTTTGCTCCAATGAGGAATAAATGTCTAAATAAAAATAAGCCACTTTAACAGATTCTAAACAAAAAGTAGGTTTGGGCCAAACATAAATTGATGGTGGGAAATGGGAAATAGGAATGTGTCACAATTATAACATACAAGATGTTCATCTGGTATCAAATTAAAGGTAGCTGCATAGGGAAAACTACTGTAATTATATTTTAACAATAGTGTGATTTATTAGCCCAAGCCAGTTACGGAAATTGAAATAAGACAATTTATCACCCCGGTGCACTTAATCAGTTAAATTTTAATATATGTGTAGTGTAAATGTGAGGGCAGTATGTTGGTCATTGACATGTAGTTGTATCCGTTGATAACTGTAGGAGCATAGCAGATGCCGACTGGAATGTGGTGGTCAAACAGACGAGACTCAAGTCTGATTTTATGACTGCCTATCGATACGCTAGTTGGGTAAGTGTTCATATATTTCCTCCTGCATATTCTGGGTAAGCACTAAAATTTGTGTTTATTAGGAGCGGATGGTAATAGCGGATGGTATTAAAACAATTGTCTTGGGTTCCGAGGTAGAAACAGGTTTACATGGGTACTAGGAAATGTCTCGGGAATTAAAGGTGGTCGTCGTGACACACGCACGCACACGCACACGCGCGCGCGCACACGCACACACGCACGCACGCACACACACACACATACACATACACATAAATATACACCGGTGTTTGTAAAGTCTCACTACACTTTGTATGTAGATAAAATTAAAAAAAAAAAAATTACGTACATGAAGTCATCAAAATATGTGCTGAAAATTCATGAAATTAGCTATAATAGTCACTGCTGTGGTTTAACGCTGTGTTTGGAAATCTGTGTTGACATAATGCCTCTACAGTATGGAAGGATAAGAAAAACTGCCTACACATGCATAATCATCTTTAGAGTTGGGCTATAGGTTACCTTCGAAATATGGGATTATGTCGTTCAGTTCTAAACGGCTTCACTGGAGCCACTGTAACGTAGTGGCTAGGCGCTCGCCAGGCGACTAACGTTTAACTAACTACTGGCTTGGCCACGTGGCATAGTCGAGAAAGGAACATGGAGCTGATCCACAACTCTGATGATCGGGTGAGATGGCAAAACATGACCGCCCACGCTTATCGGCATGGCACATGATGGATGGATGGATGAATGGACACAATTATTACTTTACAAACCTTCTGCACAGACAGCTGTTGATTTAACCGAGTGTGATAGTTATTACTTTAAACCCCTTCTATACAGACAGCTGTTGGTTTAACCCTGTCTGGAATAATTGTTTCTTTGAACTCCCTCTGTTCCCATCGGCTGTTGATGTAATCTTGTTTGGAACTGTTGTTTGTTTTAACTCCTTCTGTCACATTCTGCTGTTGATTTAACCCTGTCTGGCATAATTATTATTGAGTTCAGTTAGTTGAATCAAGAACTAACATTTCAGCACTCGGGTTATTTCTCATAATTGCTCTGTCCTCATCTTCAAGTATCCCAATACTGATAGCACCAGTTGCAGTCTGATTATGTGTCCGTCTGGTCTTCCCTTGGGGAACTGAGTGTCGGCCTGATCCCTTGGTCACTCCCTGCAGCACCATTCTCTGTAGGCCATGGCGATGTATCTGTCCTGTCACATTATATTTATTATCCCAAAAGAGCCCTAACCTCGTCTGCCTTATCATGCTTCGATACCCCCGCCAATCTGTCTGCCTGATCGTATTTCACCAGACTAGTGTGTCCTGGGGAAAAGATGCACAACTTTGAACGCCTTCTGCCCCAGTCTGCTGTTTAAGTAATCCTCTTTGGAAAGGTTATAAATTTTAATTCGTTTAACCCTGTCTGGCCTAGTTATGGTCTTTTAACTCCTGCACCTGCCAGGAATTTAGATTAAGCCCACCAACACTAAATATTTATTTACCTTTTAACTGAATAAACAGATGGAAGGTCGTGAAGGTCTAACAGTTGACCCGGCAATCGACATGAGACAAGAAGCAATTCGACAGATAAGTCTTTCAGAGAAGGTCAGTGAGTTCCTTTACGAAGTTGTTGTACTTGTTGCTATGTGCTGTATTGTCTATATGTGATGTTATACATGTGTAGGAAACCCACGAGTTCAGTCAGACTCAAATAAAAATAATAGCTACTATACACGCAGCGTGCATCACGCATCTATAAGTTCTTCATACTCTCTTCGTGCCGGTCTCTCTGGCTGTGGGGTTACAACACTTTCTCTCTGTAATCCCGTTTATCACGCAGAGTCTCGCAGCGGAGCGAGAACTGAGGTGGTTCGACCCCCGCTCGTGACTTGCGGATACTGAGCCGGCCGCTCAGAAAGCAATGGCAAACTACTGAGCGTAATCTTGCCAAGAGATCAACAGACAGCTGAAAGATGCTGCTGTTGACAGCTAAGTCCTGTAAAAGGATACGCAAAACATTAAACATTAAACTCTCTTCGTGGTTATTATTGTGCGTGCGCTTGTGGTAATACATATCACCATGACGGTGGCAAAATGTATATGCTACAAACATGTGAACATAAGGTCACCGGAAGTGTTCGCTGTATAAACAAACACGGTGTGACTTGAGAGTGTCAAACCGCAAATTATGTATTTGTTAAAACTATACTCGACGAAGGGCAGTAGGTCCGATGGTACTCTAAGGGACAGATCTGCCATTTGAGTAGAGAAGAAAATCAGGGTGGTGATATAGAATGCTGAGAGACTATATCAAGAAAGATTGATCATGATTAGTAAAGAATGAGTCAGAATAAAAATTTTAATAATGGGAATTATAGAACTCAGATGTGCAGCATCACTTCGTAATCCCAGCAGGCAATAAATTTATGAATTCCCAGAAGAAAAAAAATGGGTGAACATGGAGGGGCTGGTTTCCTCTTCACAAAGAAAGGTTCTTCAGCACTTTTTGAACACAGCACAGCCAGTGATCGACCACCAAACATATTTCAAATAAAGGAAATGAATATCACAATTTTACAAAACTCATAATTTCACTAGAAAAACATGTAGTTTTAGAAATGTTACAGTAGTCTATACAAACATTGGCCCCTTGTCGTCTTGCAAGCGATAGTTTATGATGGAGTTATACCTCTCCATACCACAAAGCCTGTGCTGAATTGTAGAGACCATATGTTGCCCATGCAGCATGATCCCTCCCTTGGTCCGCCTTGTTTACCCCAGAGGAAAGGTACCACCAATACGTCTAGAACAAGACAAGCTTCTGAAGTTGCCGGATCAAAAAAGTAATGCTCTAACTGTCCGCCTAGCAGTAGTTTACAAGCGATGTTAGAAAAGGTGAAGAAAATAAAACGTTAGGGCATAATCCCCCAAGTAACTTTTTCAAAGCCATATGCAAACTCTTTAATGGTTGAATTAATTTTGCAGGTAAAATTTGCACGGGACGAGGCAGATAAGTTTCATGCCAACCATCTTTAATCGCCTGTTAAACCTGCGTGTGCGCCCCGGCCTGAGTGCCCAATTCTTAACCCTTTGAAAATAAAGACTTTCGCTCGTTCGTTCGTTCGTTTGTTAGGACATGCATGGTAGATGACAGTTTTACTATTCTCTGCTTCTCTTATGAACACTGGTAACACGCGGACGAGAGATATGTCACAGAAGAAACTCTCATGCTATTAGAAGAAACAGGGGGAAAAAACACGTTCACATATAAAGAGTTAAATATTAATTGCATATCCTTTACGGGAGGTTGCAGTCAACACCAGCATTTTTTGCTGTTGTGATCTCTTGGCAAGTTTACGTTCAGTAGTTTGCCATACACAAGGAGTACACGAGGAAATAATAATTGCGATCAGAAAAGACAAGAAACAGTTTATAATGAAAACTTGCAATAGAACATCTCAAATTGCAAGGAAAAGATAGAGACTTGTTAAAGGAAATCGGAACATTAACAGGCGAACTCACACCCATTGCTTGAAATAAGTTATAGGATTGCCAATACTTTAACACAACGTAAAGATATGTCAGAAGGATGGAAGAAGGGCAGGGGACACATGTACAAGATTACGACGAAGAACCCTGATACAAATCAAATGACATGCAACTAAATTTTTAAACAATCTACTTTTCAATACAGGCCTGCTACAGCAAGCTGTTTGGTGCTGGAATTCTGTCCCGAGAGTCTGTCATTAATTTCATGTACCTGGTAACTCAGTGCATTAAACTGAAGAGGTATTTATTGACGTTTTCACAACTTTTCATTACTAAACTTTTGTTGAGCCGACATTTGGAACTGAAAATATACACCCTCCATACAATACCGTTGACACCACACCTAAGATGTTCATTGTTATAAGACAAGTTAAGTTAGTTGCATATACTTTCAGGACGTCGCAGTCAACACCAGCATTTTTTGTTGTTGTGGTCTCTTGGCAATGTTACCTTCAGTAGTTTGCCATTGCTTTCTGAACGACCGGCACCCATACTATTTTGTAAAAAACCACTGCAAAGTGGTCTGCTGCCAAATCGACCGCAGCTGTGTTTCGAACGCGGGTAACAGGATCACGAACTGATTCCGTAACTCCTTCTCCATGGAGCAAGCATAAGACAAGTTGCTGACTCGATACAAAAACTTATTTAGTGATGTAAGAAAAGTTACTGACACCACACCTAAGATGTTCATTGTTATAAGACAAGTTACTGACTCGATACTAAACTTATTTAGTGATGTAAGACAAGTTACTGACACCACACCTAAGATGGTCATTGTTATAAGACAAGTTACTGACTCGATACTAAACTTATTTAGTGATGTAAAAAAAGTTACTGACACCACACCTAAGATGTTCATGGTTATAAGACAAGTTACTGACTCGATACTAAACTTATTTATTGATATAAGAAAATGCACTGACACCATATCGAACTTGTTTAGTAAAATAAGAACATGTACTCGCTCCATAACAGAAAAAAAAAACAGATACTACTCTGGCTAACAGAAGACCAAGGCAACGCTGTGGCTAGTAGGCTTGATTGCCAGTCCGACTAGGCCAAGGGTTCGAATTCGCACCACCACAGTTCTGAACTTGACCTGGGCTCCAAGATGGACCCAGCCTAAAATGGATATCAGCCAATGTCCCGGGAAGTAAAGGCCACCGGCGTCTTATTGACAACATCAAATAGGAGGAATAGCTTGAGCGCAGATTGCTATGTACAGTTACTGGTTTAGCACCATAACCCCAGTAAGCTTCAAGGCACGTAAAAGGGTCCATTAACAACCATGGTCAGACTGCGAGAACAGCAAATTAAAAATAGGTGTGCCAAACAGGAACACTACGCAGAAAGCCAAAGAAGATTGATAAAACAACACAGAATTGGTGTCGTTAGCACTCAGGATCTGAGCACTTATGGACTGAATGGTTCGATGTGTAATGAGGATGATCTGTCAACTAACTAACTAACTAACTAACTAACTAACTAACTAACTAACTAACTAACTAACTAACTAACTAACTAACTAACTAACTAACTAACTAACTAACTAACTAACTAACTAACTAACTAACTAACTAACTAACTAACTAACTAACTAACTAACCAACCAACCAACCAACCAACCAACTAACCAACCAACTAACTAACTAACTAACTAACCAACCAACCAACCAACCAAAGTTGTTAAAGTATCATCGACATTCGGTGGGTGATGTAGTCAATATCACGTCAGCCGCATTTACTTCCCAAGACATGTTCAGGTACCCACTTTAGATTGAGTCCAGATCCAGATCAATATAAACAATCCTCCTCGATGTGACCTAGAATCAATGACCACCGGATCGGCAGGTAAGCCTGATAATCACTGAGCTACCGCGACTCCCTCACATATTCTAGGCCATGACATAACGAGGCAGGGTAGCCAGTGCCTGCCTTTGCTTCTCAGGCAATTGTCAGACAATTCTTAAATCCAATCCAATCCAACCCAATATGTAGAGGGGAAAAAGTGTTCAGAACCCGTTCTCCTGTCGGCTTATCGACGTGTTATAATTGGGGGTCTTATGGAGATTTTTTTCCTGCTTGTGGAAATTCTGAATGTTATTCCGTGTCAACTTATAAGGTTGATGCGACCCTGGAATCGCATTGGTAAACCATGTCATTCTTGATGATTGAACCCGGGCCGCTGTTTTATTAAGTAGGCGCAATATCCGCGAATCTACCGCTGCTGCAGTAAGTGGCTACATACTAAGTGCTGGCGCCTTGACGTGTCCTGACAGACGATTGTTTGTTACATTGTTCAAAAAGGCATAATAACTACAACCCATGGCGGTAGCAAATGTGACTGATCAGACCAATTCGCTCTGTAAATGTTCGTCCACAATGGATGCATGTGACCACATGGTCATTTCCCCCAACATGCACCATCTGACGTATCACACGCTCAGTGTGTGACATATCTGCAATCATTCTCTCCTTTGTCTTTATTCCACTTCTGATCTTTGCTCTCCATGCAACACGATCAGCGTCGACTTGCCCACAGGTTGTAATTACATATTATAAAGCAAATAATTATTCTATTAAACATGTCCCGAAGCAGGAACCTGTTGTGGGTCCTTAGGTGGTCAGTCTCTCCTCTTTTAGTGGACGACGAGTGCAGGCCTCGAACCACCTCCGACCGCGCTCATGACATCACCAGCTTAGCCAACTACCAGCTACACTAACGCACTTGCAATGATTGTCCTACCCACAGGTTATTGCTACCACAGGACATAATTGTGGAGGAGGCTGACTTGCCTTTTCTCAACAGAGTGGTAAGTCAAGTTAATCATCATCCATTGGTTCGTCCCGCGCTGAACTTTGCCTCTATTGCTATTTTGTCTCTATCGTAAGTCACGTGTCCCGCCTCTATTGCTGTCCAGTGTAAATTATATATCACATCTTGAATCCTTCTACGTTGTTATATTTATTTCCTTGGTTTCCTCCTTGACGATCTTTTCCAGACATTTGTGTTATTATTTTACATGAAATATTTCATTTTTCTCAATTTTATTTGTCTTAATAACCGGTCTTCTTCAATACTGAGTTCTCGTGTCATGAGCTTGGTCCTACGAGGATTCGACGCCTGCATCCGTCGTTCACTAACACAGGAAACGACTGGCCACGAATTGCTCCGTGCAATCAGGTGTACAAACTGCAGCACCGACGTTCCTTCTTCAGGACATGGTTTCCGTCTGTTTTACTGTAACACTTATATTAAGCTGCGTAAAAGTGCTTTTAAGCTGATTTATCAAATTTAACAAATTAGGAAGATCTTGGAAGCCACAGAGATGTTGTTCCTGAGACGAATGTTGCGAATTCCTTGGACTGCCAAAGTAACTAATAACGATTGCCTGAAAGAGGCTATTGAAACTAGAACGTTATATACATACTAATTAAACTAGAACATTATATACATCATTAAGAAAGAGACAAACAGCTTACTTTGGTCATGTGATGAGAAGAGAGACATTGGAGAACATCGTGGCAATTGGAAAGATCGAGGGGAAGAGAGGCAGACCAAGATAAATGATATTGGATGGATTTAGACGGTGGCATGGGAGAATATCATCACCAAAGTTGATCCAGAAAAAAAGACCGAGACCTGTGGAGAGTCATGACCGCCTACGCCTGCTGACATGGCACTTGCTGATGGTGATTACATTTAAATAATGAAGACACAAACAATAGATTGCAAGATTGATTGCCTGACATATTTCGCAGTATCTCGTTAAGTACATACTGCAGATTTCACACAACACAAACTAAAGTAATTAGATAAATCCTTCAAGTTGAAATATATAACACGCATTTTCACATAGTAATTTGAATTGTCTACCAGGGTAATTTTAAACTGACTATCATGTCGTTTTGTTTGCACAAAGTTGGTTTCTGTAGATGAATGGCGATCGCTTCTGCCAGTTTTAACATGCGACCATCGTTTGTGTTAAATACCCAAGTTTCAATCCCGTAGGGGTTACGAAAGCAATTCACAATCCTACACACCGCGTGTGAAACACTGCTGCTGGAGATGTGGAAGCAGATCACTTTGCCCTGGTATTTCATACAATGGTATGAGTGCTGGTCGTTCAGGGAGCAAAGGCAAACTTTTTTTTTTTGGGGGGGGGGGGGCATATTCTATTAACAGGACATTGCAGTCAACACCAGCATTTTCAGCTGCTGTTGATGTCTGTAAAAGTTTTACGTTCAGTAGTTTGCCATTGCCTTCTGAACATACCTTTCTGTTATGTTGTTTGTAAATCAAGAATACTTGTTGTTTGTCCATCAAGAATGATGTTGACCATTCATTTCATCTAGTGGGGCTGAAAGTATGGAGCCGTGAGTTCTAAGATGACTGATAAGGCCTATTTTGGCTCGAAATGTTCTTTGACAATGTAGGCAGAATGCTTGACGTTCCAGGAGGAGGATCTCCTGCAGTGTTTTTTCTGTCCAGTCTTTTCTTTACAGCTCTTGCAGTCCTGTTCACAAGTGACTGCACCCTTGCGTAATGATGTACGCCACGAATTTCGGTCTTTGGCAGCAGTCTCTCAAGTGTCATGATTAATTCCAAAAGCTTTTAGGGAGATCTTCAGAGTGTCTTTAAAGCGTTTCCTCTGGCCGCCTTGGGAGTGTTTACAACAACGTAGATCGCCGTATAAAATTCGTTTAGGGAGCCTGTGATCTGGCATGCGAGTCAAATTTCTTACCTTTCCGTAAGAAACCAACGCGATGCGATCTGCTGCCGAATCTCGTGCAGCTGTTTCGTAGGCAGGTACACGGGATTACGAACAGCGTCTTTAACACCTTCGCCAGGGAGACCGGCAAAGGCAAACTACTGAAGGTAAAACCTTTCAAAGAAATCACAAACATTTAAAAATTGCTGGAGTTAACTGGGATGTCCTGCAAAGGATATGCAACTAACTTAAGATCACATATCCATCGCTCATCAGCAGTGAACCTAGATATGCATATCTGTTCAATTTCTGTAATTTCCCTTCATTAATAACTGTATACTATTGACATACGTGTTGTATCGGTGGTAATTAAGTTTGAATGTTTGTTGCATTGAGATATGTATTTTGTTATTCATTCTGTTCTTGCAATGACTATATTAGTCAGTGAGTTCTCGCGTGTTTTGTTGACATTAATACTGGGACGTCAGCGTATCGAAGTTAAGGGATTTCTTTTCCTCCATTACATAGGGACCATGCTGTATAAGAATATCAGAGTTTAGTGCATGTTGTCCCTTCTTCTTATAGTGACAATACATTCTTTGAGTCAAATACCATCACCGTTATCACCCCTATCACCACCACCACCACCACCATCACCACCATCACCACCACCACCACCATCACCACCACCACCACCACCACCACCACCACCACCACCACCAACATCATCATCATCATCATCATCATCATCATCATTATCATCATCATCATTATCATCATCATCATCATCATCACCACCGCCACCACCACTGTCACTATCGCCATCATCACCACCACCATCACTACGACCATCATCACCACCACCACCACTGCCATCAGTTTATCATTATCACCTCTATCATCACCATCATCCCCACAGCTACCACCACATTAATTATAATCATTATCATTAATACCGCCATAATATCATAAAATCATAATCACCACCATCACCACTACCTGAAAATCAACATCATCATCTTCATCATCATCAACCACAACACCACTACCACCATCATCACAATCATCACCACCATCACAACCTCCACAACGATTATCATCATCGCCACCGGCATCATCATCACCACCACCACCATCATCATCATCATTATCATCACCATCACAACCTCCACAACTTTTATCATCGTCGCCACCACCACCACCATCATCACCACCACTATCGCCATCATCTTCACCACCATCATTATCATCATCACCACCATCACCATAATCACCACCACCATCATCACCAACACCACCATCATTAACACCACCACAACCACCACCACCATCATCATCATCATCATCATCATCATCATCATCATCATCACCAGCATCATCACCACACCACCATTATCATCATCATCATTACTACCATCACCACCCCCACGACGATCATCATCACCACCACCAACACCCCCACACATCATCACCACCACAAACTCCACCACACATCATCATCACCAACAACACCACCACGCCACATCTATCAGCACCATTACTTTAATCACCACCTACATGACAATCACCATCATCAACACTACCACCATCGTGATCACACCATCGTCATTATCGCCCTTACTTCGCAAACAATTCCCAGAAAAATTAGGAACATTGTCTGATATGGGCATGGGTCAACTCTACCACCGACTTCTTCTGTCTTTCATCCCTCAGTGAAGCATAGGCCCTCAACCCAGTCAAGCCCAACCTTGTTCATGATTTTCTAATTGTAGCTTTCTAGATGAAGAGGTAACCAATCTCCCGGCAACCCTCCTTATTCGCATTTTATGGCATACACGATTCCGGGTGTTTGTAAAGTCTCACTACACTTTGTATGTAGGTCAAATTTGACCCCCAAAAAATGAAGTTATGACGTCATCTAAAACATGCATTACATTAGGTACAATAGACACTGCTATGGTCTAACGCTTTTTGGGGGGAAGCTGGAAAGTACCAATAAAGTATTCATTGTAACAGGTGTTGGAAATATCCGCCACTGGCTACAAGACATGACTGTACACGTCTCTTCATATTGTCAGATACTTTCTGCAACATGTCTGTTTGGTATTTCTGTGTGGATCGACCGCCATTTCGAAACACTTGTTCAACCAAAGCAATTATTTCTTACGTTGATAGCACCATTCTGATTGGGGTGTAAAGAAAAACTCCAGCAGACGAAAGCCATTCGCTGCATATTGCTTCATGATGGACTGTCGATCAAATTATTTTATGACATGTACTTCATGTTTACAATTTCTTCTACATACAAAGTGTAGTGAAACTTTACAAACACCCGGTATATTGCAGTGTTATTATTCTTTCTTTCACTTATGGGCCGCCGTAACACACTGACGGCCCTAGAACCATTCTGTTCTTGGAAAAAAATTATCCCGACACTGCAGGGAATTTAACCCAGGACACTGTTGTGTCAGTAACCACTATACTACCACGGATCCATTAATTAACAAACGTCTGCGTTGGAGTTTAGTGAACGCAGTTTCCAGATTCCCCGACATACTGGGTCAACTGTTCGAAATCCAGCGATTTGGAAGCAGATCGCTTTGCGTTGATTTCGGTGGTATGAGTGAAAGCTGCACAGAAAGCAATGACAAACTACTAAACGTTAATTGCCTTCTTATTCTTCTTTTTTATTATCCACACCTACTGACGCTCAAGATCACGTCTGTCGACAGTTTTCTGTCTACTGTGCTGTCAATGAGTTCTGATGCATATGTTCCTCCATGACGTAGTGTCATACTGTCCAGCATCTTCTCTTTTGTCTATCCTTACTTCTCTTCCCCTCCAGCTTTCCCCTTCTCATCACATGCTTAATAATGTGAGCTGTCTACTTCTGATGCAAGCAACCAGTCATCTTTCAAAATATCTTCATTGTGTTTTCCATTTTCCTCCGGTGTTCTCATTATTTTCATATAAAACTACATATCCGCAACTTCCACATAACCATCATCATCATCATCATCATCACCACTAAAACCACCATCATCATAATCAATTACAACACCACCACAATCATCATCGCCACTATCATCACCTCCTCAACGATCATCTCCACCACCACCACCACCACCACCACCATGATCATCATCATCAACATCATCCTCATCACCACCATAACCACCACCACCACCACAGCAGCATCACTACCTCCACGACGATCATCATTATTAACACCACCACCATAATCATCGCCACTATCACCACCTCCACAACGATCACCACCACCACCACCACCACCACCAACACCACCACCATAATCACCACCATAACCACCAGAATCATCAGCAGCATCACTACCTCCACGACGATTATCATCATTAACATCACCACCACCATCATAACTACCACCACCATCATCAGCATCATCATCATCATCACCATCATCACCATCACCACCATAACCACCACCACCACAGCAGCATCACTACCTCCACGACGATTATCATCATTAACATCACCACCATCACCACCACCATCAACTGCCATTATCATCATTGACATCACCACCATCACCACCGCCATCAACAGACACCATCATCATTAACATCGCCACCACCATGAAAAGATACCATCACTACCACTAGCTTGTTAATTCAAATAGTCCAGTAAATGAAACACAGTCAATATATGCCGAGGTTTACTGCAACATCCCGTAAATTCATACAACTAACTTTACAAATTTTCTGCTCTATTTTCAGGAAAACGAACTTATCATCATGATCAACAACAGGCCGAGGTACATATTCACCCGCGTGCTGGTTTTCATCGTGTTCTTCGCCGACATATTGGAAATTGTCAGTGCGTTGTTCTTTATCATATTTGACCAGATGGTCTCAACGAAAATCCGGATCATCACCATTCACAACATACTCATGTTCCTGGCCTACTTGGTTATTGTCATCTGCGTGGTAAGTCACTCTACCCGAAGTATGACTGTCTTCACCTTTCTCTACTTATGGAAAGCGTTCAGTGAACTGATGCCCTCATAGAGTATTAGAAATTGAAATGGAGGAGTGGGGTGTCTGTGGCTGAGAATGTTTGTGTGTGGAAGGAGAGGTAGTGTTTGCATTTGTTTTATGGGTGAGTAGGTAGATGGTCGCTGGGGCACAAAAGGGCAGCAAAGAATAGTAACAGTTAACCTACCACGCATGTCGTATGAGACGACAAAGGAAGGTTGGTGTGAGGCTGGTTACTTCACTCCTTAGAAATCTCTAGCTTAAAATCAAAGCAATCAAGAGCATGTCTAAAATTGGGTTTGGAGGAAGTTAGTAAAGAGCCTATACTCCACTAGGAGATGAAAAACAACAGAAGGATTCATATGAGCAGGCGTGAACGTGTTTGGAGTGCAATGACGAAAAAGCGAATTGATTTGACCTTTGAAAGAGAAAGAATATTCTCTGTCTCTCCCGTTACTTATTTTATTATTATATTTGTTTTAACTTAAATAAAGCATCATTCGAACCAAGTTTCCTTATCCATAACCGTACGTAATCACGTAATAAGTCACAGCACATGCAGTGAAAGGCGAAGACAGGCATGCTTCGTGTAGAGTGACATGCTTAAATTCATGAATCAATGATATGTTGTATCTGTTGTATCTTATTTCGCATGGCATGCTGGTATGGTGGGAATGAACAGGTGGACAGATTGACTGGGTCTGCACCGTTTGGTGGGGTTTTGGTTCACGATAAGGCAGTCGTGATCAAAGCCAGTTGGGATCATGTGTGTAGGGTTGACAGAACAAATTCACTCATCATTGCCTTGTGAGATGTGTGCTGCAGGGAGTGACACGAAGATCTGGCCGATCGTTAGTACTTCGAGGAAAGGCCAGATGGACACATACTCAGATTGCAACTGGTACCATTAGTATTGGGACGCTGGTTGTTGCAGATAAGGACGGAGTACCATGGGAATGTTCTGAGCGATGCGATGTTGGTTCTTGATTCAACTCAACTCAACTCATCTACCCTTACTATAACACATTTGTCTGCATTTTTGTTCTTCAGGTAGTCAAGAACAGAAGTTTCAAGTCTTCAAGCCTCTGGCATACATTGTACAAGACTGTGGTAGTTATGTCAGTGTTCGATTTGATTGTAACAGCCTACCCAGTGGTAAGTCATTGTAACCAGCGTATACGTGTATAGAACGAGTTCTGGTTTTATCAGTCACAGTCAAGTATAGTATACTTCAGTTATGTGTCCTTCCCCTTTGGTACTAAGTTGGGGTGTCTTGACAGTGTCATACGTAAAACTCTTGGATGACGTATTCCCAACGTAAGCCTGTTCCAAGTCATCTGTATGTGCTGCCATGAATCATGACCTGATTACATCTCAATATGCCTTGCCGCAGATGTGAAGTTCCACTGCCCTGGGTAGTGGATCGGAAATCTAGCCTTCTCGGACAAGGGCGAAAACCTCGGAATAGCCGTGTGCACGCTAACAATCTGTCTGCAGTTAAATTGCAGGGCGAAAAGGCCGCTGCTAAGGCCGAATTTGTAAATTAGAAAAACTTCTCATAAAAGTATTTATATCACAGTTAATACTGAAATCGGGGCTTTTGAATGTAAATGTTACAGAACATTTCTTAGAACACTGTGTACCAAACAGAACGAAGGCGTCTGACATTCTACAAGATCTAAATACAGAAGGAAATCTCCTCATAAACAGCATCAGATCTCGGAAACTGAAATACATTGGAGATGTTGACCGTGGTTTGGAATGAATAGTGAATGAAGACGTGGTACCTGAAGGAGGAGTCAGTCGTCGATCATATCGAAGACGGACAAAGGACATTGAAGACACCCTGGTTATGAAAGTGTATAAAGCCAGGAGACTGGCATGCGTCGAGAATCTTTCTGGCGTGTGGTAGTGAGATTTGGATTCCCCGTAGGTGCTAAGGAATTCGTGCACTGTTCTGGGATTTTCCCTGTATGATCTATGGAAGGATAAGCAGCACTTACATTCGTTTGCAATGTTAGTGGTTCTTTATCAACACCAAGCCCAAACGAAACCAAACTTCGGACAGAAATAGAATAAGCATCTCTTGGAAATGTGGCTAAAATTTAGTTAATTCCAATGCTACTGTGAACTATGTCTGCCCAAGCCTGTCAGCACGGCACATGATAATGAAGCTGACTGCGAACGGGCCAGAATAAGTTTTCCGGCACCAGTATAGTGGAGCCGCTATGACATAGTCATTAGTCAGCTTGTCTGCGTATTTTAGAACCATATACAAAATACACTTTAAAGAATGTACTAGAGTAATTTATTTTGTTTACTTACTTGGTAAACGCGGTAGCGTTGCCGCTGTGCGTTCACCTGCCGTGCCGGTGGTCTTAAGTTCGATCCCGGGGAGGTTTCGAATCTCAAAAAATTGTCCTTGGCTCCCAGGTCGACCCAGCCTGAGGTACCATGTCTTGGGAAGTAAAGGCAATTAGCGTGACACCGGCCTGTAAGTGCCGTTTGGTCAATAAAATGTGCCATAGGTGTGTAAAATAGACCTTTATGGGTACTTACAGGATCCCCCATGAAATATGATACAACAGCCATATCAAGTCCCGTAGCAGAAGCCTGATGTGGATATGCAAAGTGTTAGGACCACCACACTTTGAACTTCTGAGTGCATATAGGATGGGTGGCAGTCTGTTGTTAAAGTTTGTTGCCTGTCCTGTACAGGCTGTTACAATCAGCCCCAGTTTAGATTGGCTTTTTGTCATTTACCAGGTAACGTTAGTTCAGTAGTGTACTATAGCTGTCCGAACGATCCGGACCTCATGCCATTGAAATCAAGCAGAGCGGCGTGCCTCCAAATCTCCCGCAGCTGATTTCCAGCTCTGTTTGACGGCGTTACGGAGGCAGTTCGTAATCCCGCATACCTGCGTTTGAAACACTGCTGGGGGAAATTTGGCAGCAGACCGCCTTGCGTTGGTTTGTTACGTAAATAGTACGAGTGCCGGTCGTTCAGAAAACAATGGCAAATTACTTAACGTAAACTTGCCGTGAGATCACTAACAGCCAAACACAATTATGGTGTTGATTGCTACGTCCTGTACAGGCTACGAAACTAACTTTTATGACGGGGAATTATGAAATTGCGCGTTTGCCTATCCCCGTCAGCTCCCTGGCGAAGAAGTTACAAATGCAATTCACAGTCGCGCATACCGCCTTCGAAACATAGCTGTCGGCGATTCGGAAGTAGACCGACCGTCTTGCTGTGATTTCTATACAATAGGATGAGTGCCGGTTGTTCAGAAAGCAATGGCAAATTTTTGAATGTAAACTTTCACAGGAAGCTCAAACAACACAAAACTAGTGGGTTGATTGCTACGTCCTGTAAAGGATATACAACTAACTTTAAACATCTCCTAAGCAACAACGCCGGGTGCCCAGTCGTTTGCACTTGAAATGTAACGCAAAATGAGTACTTAACTTGCTATTCTGCTGTTTATCTCTCAAACTTTGTTGAATCTGAAGATAACTTTTTCTTTCAGCATAGCCAAGGCACCTTAAACAAAATGGTGGGTGAACTAGGAAGAAAGAATTTCCAGAAGTTTTTCATCTCCCTGAACATCGTCTGCGTCTTTTCTCGACTAATCCGGTCCCTGCCGATCGTTCAGGTTATGCCGGTGAGTGAATCCGGCTCTACGCATCTGAGCGTGTTATTCCAATATGTCTTTGTATGTGGTTGCGTTGTGCTCTTAGAGTATGTGTTCTTGTATGTTATTATGCATGTTTCTTAGAATATGATTTCTTGTATGTGATTTGTGCTATATTCTTAAAGATTGTGTTCTTGTATGTGATTATTTTGTATTCTTAGAGTATGTTGTTGTATGCAATTGTGCTGTACCTTAGAGTTTGTATTCTTATAACGATTTTACTGTATTCTTAGAATGTATGCTCTTGTCGATGACTGGACTGTATTCTTAGAGTATGTGATCTTGTCGATGATTGTGCTGTTTTCTTAGAGACCCGACAGAATAATGAGTCAGTTAAGTCTCCAAGAAACAAATGAAAACCCTGAATTGATTATACAAAGTAGACGTAGACTGACATGATGTTTATGGACACCTCATGAAGAAAGAATTCACGAGTAAAAAATTAGTGATAACCGGTAAGATTGATGCAAAAGAGCAGGGGGTGGGGATAAGAAAGATCTTGATGGCTTGGCCACGTGGCATAATCGAGACAATAACACCGACCTGATCTAAAACAATGGTGATCGTGTGAGATGGCAAACTATGACTGTCCAAGTCTATCTACATGGCACATGCTGATGGTGATTTTGCATGTGGTGTTTTCAGCTGACTAGATAGTTTTTCAGAGGGCGCTTGTCTGTCGGCCCGGTTCTCGTGTGTTCGAAATCTCATCCAGAAGGGATAATTTTTAAAATGGTCTGAATTTTGCAGCCAGCGTTAGGTCACCATACAGTGGATGCCATCCCACTGTAGAGTACCCGAAAACTAGAAAGCCAATCGATTAGCTACAGAAGGACCAATTCCAGGTCAGCCGAGCCTAAAATGAGTACCAGGAAATGTCATAGAAAGTCATGACGGCCTGCGTGCTATGAAACCACATCATTCATCGAATGTAGATAGATTTATAAAAATGTGCCCAATGCGCCGTAACGTCTATAACAATGATCTTTTACCTACTTACAACTTACTTCCTATTGTATAACCTACATGATAAAACAGTAATTTATACCTTTATTTTGTGAAAATGTTTATCTACTCTTTTCTACATCTCTAATGACTCCCCTACGGTGGATCTTGAAGATGCTCCAACTATACCTCCTCAACTTTGTAACGCACATGCAGTCCAAGAAGATCTTCATCGAGTGCGACATGGCTACAGGCTACATTAGAGTCAACACTGAAACTCTCAGAAAGGTACCTCCAATATTTTCTTCGTTGACCTCCTAGTGTTCAGCGTAACACTTACAGTGGCTTGGGGATTCAGCATCAATTTAATGAATGCATTTATCAGAACCCAGCTTCCCATTTTCAAAGAAACAAAGAGGACCTGAGCTCAGTTTATAATAGTTAAGCAGCAAGAGCGCTTTGTGTGTTCAGTCAATCATTCAGGTGACGTCTCCACAATGAAGGTTGGCTGCAATGGATCTCCAACACTGTCTGTTTCTCGCCTTGATTGTACATTCTGTTAGATTGATGTTTGTTCATCTCTTGATGTTATCTTTCCACTTGTATCTTTGTCTGTCTCATGCTCGCTTGCCCTCATACTTGCCCTCCAGTATGGTTTTTATAAGAGTGTTATGTCTTTTAAAGTGGCCGAAATATTTCACATGCGTCTCTTTTATTTCTTTCATCAACTCCCTTTTCATTCCCAGTTGTGTGATACGTGGTCCCTTATGGGAGCACATAATAGTAACTTTGTAAATTGCCTTGGGCTTTGTAAGAAGTGATTAAGAGGGACCTCAACCCATAGTAAACTTCAGCTGCTAAACTCCACCCATCGTGAAGGAGTCTAGATAGGGCTTGGCATGAGTTGGTTGCTGGTATATGCTCCATTGGAAGTTGAAAGCGGGAGAAGAAGAAAAAGAAGGTGATAATGATGACTAAGAATAAGAAGAAGAAGAAGAAGAAGAAGAAGAAGAAGAAGAAGAAGAAGAAGAAGAAGAAGAAGAAGAAGAAGAAGAAGAAGAAGAAGAGGCAACAGCAATCAGAGACCATCTTGTATAATAGTTACATGGGAGTCTACGTAACATTTGCAAAAGGATTTTAATTCTTACTATCTCGGTCTCAAATGAGGGGCTTCATACGAAAACTTCAAAAGTGTGAAAGAAATTACAATGACCATTCCATTGTCTTGTTAACTGTCAATATTTTTGTTAAGGATGTAAAGAGGTCACGTCATAAGGACAGTTTAAAGATGGCTGCCCCACGTTTGACATGCACCAAAGTAGAGCACGTTCTGTTATCCGAGTTTTTATCAGTGAAGTGGTGAAACCTATAGAAAGTCATCGGCAAATGAAGGTCCAGTAATGTGATGCACGCCTGTCAGCCCAGCAAGTGTATGAGTGACTTCTGTGGCAAACTGTTCCAGACCTGGCCAGGCACATAGAGTAGTGATCCCATAGTCGATTTTCTACAGGAATCCAAGCAATTTATCGGCGCTGGAGGACTTAATTTGAACTCAGTGGTGACAATATCGAAAAATTATATATTTGTTCTTTGCTTTTTCAGAATATATTCAGGGAAAAAAAAACATTTAAGGTGTTCATTTGAAGCCTTCTCGTACATTTGTTACGGTAACTTGTTCTATCACAAGAAGTGGTACTTTAAAGCAATACATCTTTTAGCTAATTTACACTATTTGCCAAGTATTCGGGTGATCGATTGGTTAAGAGTTCTGGCTCCGATGCGCTGATGGCAGAGTAGGAGTTCTTTCCCTACATCGGTCAGTTGATCTTAAACGTTGACTTCTCATCTTCGACCAGGGGACGTTAATTACAAGTGCTTCAGAAGTTTTAGTGGCTTTGTATGATGGCGGGGGGCACTGGTAAGAGTGAAAGCTGGTTTACACGCAAAAGTCAGTCCAGCGTGAATTACGCTGGAGTTCTAAGCAAGCAATTACAAACAACAATCGCCTTTGTCAGATTGGGTTATCATGTGCTTTGGTTATTCCGTGTGTGGTTTCATGTGTGGAAAGAGGGACATCAGCAAAATCCAGGTGATCAAGCAGCTATGTCATAGAAGTCCTTGACATTCATTTCTGGTGCTAACTGGTTGTTTTCATAATCCAGTCTATAGTCATTAAGAATAGAAAACGGGACAAATGGCATCTCATGTTCTTAGTTCCAATGCTTCTTTAGCTTTCCCTATTTACATCTCACTTCTCTGTCATCATCATTATAATCATCATCATCATTATACTCATCATCAGTTGTCTTGCTGACAAGCTTGGGCGATCATGCTTCTCTACATCTGGCGATTCAACATTCTGTATCTATTCGAGCGCTGACATTCGTTCTTAGAATGCCACGAGACTGTAGAGACCCTTCTCTCGCTGTCTTTCTTTGCCCCTCTTTCCAAAATTCTTTCCAAAATTCTTTCCAAGTGTCACAGTATGTTCTAGCTTCTGTCTTCTTACAATGTAGCCGCAAATGTCAATTTTAATGATATTTTTGATAAGTTGTCTTTGTATATTAGCTTCTTCGAAAAGTTTGAATTACTCATTTTACGTTGTAGCTGTCCAAGAGATTCACAACATTCTTCTGTAAATCGACACCCCCGAAGCTTCTAGTGGTCTCTTTGCTTGTTTACTCATTGTCCAGAATTCACAGCAGAGGCAACATATACAAATATGTTGTTAATTATGCTTCTCGTCATGTATCCATGTGTTGCTTTTATTAAATTAACGATTTTCTGTGGGATTTCATAGTGCCTCATAAATTTCCAAAGAAATTCCCTATGAATGTCGTCAAAAGCCATTTCATAGTTCACACATCGAATATAAATTGAAGAGTTCAGTTCGACGCTTTGCTCTACTATTATGTGTAATGTGAATATCTTGTCAGTGAAGGATCTGTTTGGTGAGAAGTCTGCCTGTTCATCCTTTAGTTGTTTGTCAATGACATCTCTAATTCTTTCCAGAATGATCCTGCTTAATATTTTTCGAGGAAGTGATATTAACATGATACTTTTTCACACTGCTGTAGGTCCCCTTGTTTTGGCAACTTCACCAGATATCATCTCCAACATTTTGCTGGTATTTTTACTCTCCAAGATTTTATTTTACTAAATACGCAGTGCAGTAGTTCAATTGTGTTACTATTACTTTTAATAGTCTATAATAAGATACTGTTTGCACCAGTAGTTTCACAACCCTTAATAAATGTGATGGCTTTGCTAATCTCTTCATTAGACCGTTTCTCGCAGATGATATTCAGCTCCCTTTCTGCAGTCTGATATCTGGAAGGTACTCTGGGTCTACTCAAGAATTTCTCAAAATATTCAGTCCATCGGATTAGTTGATCCTTAATATTAGTGAGAACATTTCCATTTCTATTTTTTGAGTAGTCCACTCGGTTGGTTATGTTTTCCTACTATCTTCCTTGTTGTGCTGTAAAGGTGTCCGATACTTCCTTTTGATGCTGCTTCTTCTGCCTACCTTGCTAGGTCTTCTATATATTGTCTTTAGCCGCCTTCGTCCACATCACTTCTCTATTAGCTTATGTGTGATTTCCTGGGCTCTAGCTTTCGTAATTATTAATTTGCTCTAATTTAAATCTAATTTTTTTATTTTCTTCTCTTAAGAGTTCTTCTTTTAAGAGTTGTTGGTACTATTAATGCTTTATGTTTTCTTTTTCATTTGTGTGTGTGAAGTATTTCTATACACTATTCGTTCCAAGTGCATTTACCTTGTTGAAGCAGTCTTCAATACTCACTATGACTACTAAATTGTTGCAGGCCCTGGTATGTATTAAAGACCGCGGCCTTAGCTACATTGTTTCTAAGATTTCCTACATTGCATTAATGTCTCTGTTAAGATGTTATTTATCTCATTTCTTTCAGCGTAATGTTACGTATCCACAGATTTTGCTGTATTTTATTAGGGATTTATAATGTCTAACATCATTTCACATTCAATAGGGATTTGTGTCCTTACTGTTCCTTCCCTATGCAAAGTCGTCCCTCACCCCATTGAAACAAAGTCCCTCAAAAGACTCACGCTAAGCCTTCCTATTCTTAGCTATCCAATGAAGCTTCATCCATGTCATCCCATATTAATCATTTATGTTTCTATTTCTCTTCTCCGTGTGCTTTAGGTCTTCCTCTACTGATGTTTCCAAGTTGATTCCAGTCAAAAGACTTTCTAGTAATACGTGCTCAAGTTTTCTCAGTGTATGTCCTATTCAACGCCAGCGTCTTTTCTTCACATCTTAATTCACTGGTGTTTATCTAGTTCTCTCCATGAGCTTCACATTGATTTGTAGTTTATTATTTTAATTGTTTTCGTTGTTCTCCGCGCTTATGATCCATATCGTAATACTGACTTAACGTTAGAATTAATTCTAAAGTTTCGTGATAAGTTTAGTTTCTGTTACTTCCACAGACTTCCTGGTCTCATAAAAGTTATGTAAAGTTGCGCTGTTTATTTACTTATGTTATTATGTGATTGCATGATTAGATAAACGGCATAACAACAGACAAGTCATTGGTGGTGGAGCTGAGGTATTTTTGCCACAAAAACAAGTTAGAGACAGCCCAGTATCTCGGTAAGCATCTTATAAAGTATATATGTGATTAGCGATTAATGATTAGTGAGGATCCTCATCATCGCACTCTGAAAAGGTCCATAGACTCTCCAATCATAACCTTAACATCTTCGTCAACTTACATCGACTGATGGCACCAGTTTTGTGTTGATTAATCAAAATTTCTTGTGCTCTTGACAAAGTTTTCATATTAGACGGCTGCCCTCCTCACTTTCATCTCCCAGCCTCTGGACAATAAAGCTGATTCCCAAGTGACCTTAAGGTAATCTGTTCTTTGAGCGTCCTTTATAGTGCTGATGGTATCTGGCACATCCATTGCTCTTCCCACCTCGATCACTGCCATTTCCGCCAACTGCTCGTTGCCTTGCACGCCTGAGTGCCCCAGGATATAGATGAAAGTTGACTAATTGTGATGTATTCAGTAAGTCTAGCCACTCATGTCTTATGAGTCTAGTCTGGACCTTGAGCATATTCATTGAGTCGCTCAGTAAATATAACGTAAATATAGAGGGGCCTTGCCCGCCTCATGAGACGTACTAGATATATACCGCTAGCCCCTTATTTGTAAATACCAATTAGCTCTTGGTACGTGGTGTGGTCAATTTGACGCTGGCGGGCAGTACTTCCCAGATATCTCCAAGTATGCATGCTAAGCGGGGTCGATCTGGGACCCCTGTTTAAATTAAAACAAAAAAATGTATGCCTAGAGGGGGATTCGAATACTTGGCCACCGGGCTCCCGATAAAGTACATGCCAATGTGATAAGCCGGCTGTGTTATATACAGTTTCTGGGTATTGTTTGGAAAGGTTATATGGCGAGGAAGTCAGGTGCAGGAGATTTGGAAGCAGACTGCCTTGAAAGTTATATACAGTTTATGGGTATTGTTTGGAAAGGTTAGATGGCGAGGAAGGGAACAAGACACTTCTCTACGTGATGACGCTGTAACCTACAAAATATAGTTGCCTAACATTTCGCTCCACAATAGCAGTAGTCTACTGCCTTTACATTACTGGCTCAGTACGAGAGAATGAAGTGGCGAAATCATTCAAATGTTTAGGTAGCAATGTAAACAAAGGATATTTAGAGATATTTAAATAAGAATAAATCAATCAAGTGCCGCCTCCACGATGAACGTTGATTGCAATGGATCTCCAACACTGTCTGTCTCTCACCCTGACTATACATTCTGTCAGGTTGATGTTCGTCCATGTATGTATGGTATCACAGAATCACTAATGTGAAGTTGAAATGGAGAACTAAACAAATGTGAAATCAGTAAATCACATTACCAATGAATACCCTAACAACCTATGAAAAAGGGAGAGATGGTCATGCGCCTGTGGAACCAGGTGGAGAAGGTGGAAGAACAGATTGAGAACCCGTATATGGAAAGAATGAAATTGCGAGGGGTCGGCAGGATTTCTGGAAGAATCTCAAAACTGAGAGGGAAGACCATGAGAACTTTCAATCAGATAGCGATGAGAAAGATTAGTAGTGTGACTCTTCGCTGGCTGTTGAACGAGGGGTCGGAGAGCAAATGGGAATGCTTGAGTGCAGTGATGTCGGTTCTTAGCTCAGCTCAATAACTCAACCTAAATAAAAAAAAAAAAAAAACGCTAACGCCGGTTGGGTCATATATTGAGATAACCTTAGAATAGTACAACTAGACACTCCCTTGTTTAGAACCCATGCAGCGACCGAAATAAAGGAAGACCTATGCACATTTAGAGGAGAGCAGAAACTGACATCAATAATATATGGAAGACAGGCGGGGCTGCCTCAGACAAAGCTAAAGAAAGGGCGTTTTGGAGTGAGTTGCTTGACGGCCTATGACCCAATGGGGAGTAAAGGGTGAGAGTGAAAGACAAGAGAATGCCAGCGCTTTTTCTTGTAACAATAATTACAACTTGTTTATAACAGATTTATTTGTAAATGTTCACTGCCTGAAAGCGTAACAAAAGCATGAAATGCTTGTTAAAATGTATGTGGTTGATATCTAATTTCTTTCTTTAATTCAATGTTTAAAATAGAGTGAAAGGACGTACGAAACGACCACTGTTAATTAAAAACATGAAATATAGACATGGCATTTGCACTTAATTCTCTGTGGCAGTTGTCTTCACTCCGGTACGTAATTATTCTGGTTGCCTTCTAACTCTGTGGTTTTCTGTAAAAGTAAACGTAGGTCGACTTCTAATTACGCTATTTCTATGTTGGTTGCACTCGGCACAGGTTACCTTCTTACTGCACTAGTTGTTTTTTTACACCTATCATTTTCTACACGGTTTGTCGTAATCGTAGGTAGATTTTTATGCTACCATCTTAAAAGTAGATCGACTTATGATTCGGTCGATTTCAACACTCGCCATAATGTTCGTTGGTCATCTTCTTCAACGGTTGTCTTCAAGGCTAGTCGACCTTTACGCTGGTCGTGACCTACTCTGGTCGACTTCTACTGTGATCTTATATTGTTGAATTCTTCGTCAGTCGCCTTCTGTTCTGGTCGATATCTTCCCAGAACTTCTACACTGGTTGACTTCTACACTGGTCGACTTCTACACTGGTCGACTTCTTCACTGGTCGACTTCTACACTGATCTACTGATTGACTTTTACGTCTATCGTCTTCTGAACTGGGCGTCTTTAATGTCTATCGCATTCTACGCTGGTTGTCTTCTATATCCGTCTTATATTCTACGCGCGCAATCACACAAATACACAGAGAAAGAGAGAGAGAGAGAGAGAGAGAGAGAGAGAAAGAGAGAGAGAGAGAGAGAGAGAGAGAGAGAGAGGGGGGTCAGAGAGACAGAGATAGAGACAGAGCGAGACACGTAGAAAAAGAGAGAAAGAGGAAGAGAGACAGACAGAGAAAGGGAGAGGGAGAGAGATTGAGAAAGAGAGAGAGAGAGAGAGAGAGAGAGAGAGAGAGAGAGAGAGAGAGAGAGAGAGAAAGAGAGATGGGGCAAGAATGATGTCAATACCCCATATCATTTCCTCTGCATCATTGTTGGTCATCAGCTCTGTCCCAGCTGAAACTACCCGGTGTGGTGGCAGCACTGAAAACCAAGACTGCTCTGATACTGACATTAAATGCCGTAGATAGCGCGCTGGTGGAAATGCAAGAAATGGGATTACTGGGGGAAATGGATGCGAACATCATACAAAAAGTAGGTGACATCAATATTCAATGTATTCGAATGCTTTTTTAATGAAAGGCACAACTCTTCTTTTATTTCTTCCTGCTTTTGTTCTTTCATGATTGCACGTACGACGAGTTCTCGCAAGGTAGTCAACAACCAGTCCCTATTTTGTTCCATACTGTTTTGAATGCATTGCCGTATAATTAAGCCAGTATTCCCTTCTTCGCTGGCTATATTCGGGGCAAAACTGAAATACATGCACAAAAGCCCGTATGAAGCATACACAGCCAACCATCTGATTGGCTGCATTTTGCAGCTAAGGTTTACTACGGGATAAACAGTGCCATTTCAACACTCTGTAATAGCTTCTTATGATGCGTTTTAGATTGGGGATTGTCAGTATACATGAACATGAAGGTAAAACACTAAGAATGAGCAGTGGAAACGTTATCATCATAATCATCATCTTCTTCTTCCCCTTCTTCTTCTGCCTTTAAGACTCCTAATTGAGTATTAGCCCAAAATGACACACACCAAGCCTTTTGTAGGACAGCTAATGGCTGGTTGGATGTTTTGGCTGAATTTGTGTACGATGTGAATTAGACAGTCTCACATCGACCATCTTTAGTCACCTTTTGCGACCTGCACAGGAAATGGCTTTGTTACTATTCTTCATTTCCCCTCCCCCCCCCCCCCCCCCATTGTAAATGATTACTTGCTGCAAGAGAAAACACAAATCAATGATTATTTGCTGCAAGAGGAAACACAAATCAATTATTACTTGCTGCAAGAGGACACACAAGTCAATGATTACTTGCTGCATGAGAAAACACAAATCAATGATTACTTGTTGCAAGAGAAAACACAAATCAATGATTACTTGCTGCAAGTGGACACACAAGTCAATGATTACTTGCTGTAAGAGAAAACACAAATCAATGATTATTTGCTGCAAGAGGAAACAGAAAACAATGATTACCTGCGGCTACGATTGATGAAGTCTGGAATCAAATTCGGTACTAGCAGGAACAACCATGGTAGAGGATGAAAGAGGCGTGGTAAGCAACTTGCCACTGGAACTGTAAGTACCCATACTCTTTGTGATATAATAAAACGTCTCTACCAACACCCTTTTATTGACGCCTTAAAAATATCACATGCCCTGTTTTTACTGTTTAAATACCTTATGTTGGGGGAATAAAAACAGAGCTAAACTAACCCGTAGGGCAGCCAAATTTATTTGGCCTTAGTTTGGTTCACGTACCTGGCCAAGACGGGGGCTAATTTTAAAACAAAGAGTTTTTAGTAGCCATTTTGGGTCAGTGAAGACAAAGGAGTCATTCACGTTAGCCTCCCCGGGCTGGGAATGGCTGTTTAGCCCTAAAATATGTCAAACTCTGCAGCAATTGGTATGTTAAATCTACATTATTAACGCGTATTTGTGTATTTTGATAAGGTACATATACCATTGTGTTAATATAAGAATTATTAAGATGTTAAATCAATGATTCTTGTAAACTAGAGCCTGATTGATTTTTACTACTAAAGAGCCATGTTTGTACCACGCTGCCAAATTTCCATACTTACAATTTCTAATTCCTATGTTAAAACCTCTTCTAGGCATTGTGAAACTATATCTCACTATCAACGCCTTTGTTCTGTAAATATCCTATGTAGTGTAAATTAACAATTAAGGACATTTCAGGAAACTTTTTAACCATGCGGAAGCATACTATGAATCACACATATCATGGACTCAGTTCATTTTGGATACATTTGTTGCTAATTACTAATATGTAACTCGAGCTATCGTGCCAAATTATGGTACAATCTTCTTGTTAACATATTAATAACCACTCAATATGGGTGAAGGACATGTAATAAATTTCATAAATATGCTAGGAGAATGCCTTGTGAGATGAATATATAATCCCATGAAGGAAAGAAAATGCACCATATAACCAAGTATTTAGCCACACTGCAACAAGGGTGGTGGACAACTGGAATAATATTATATGTTCCGAACACTTATCAAGTTGCATAAATCATTTCTAATATATAAGAAATTCTTTTACAAATAGCAGCAATTGGCAAATTATATCACAGCGTTCACTAACCTCAGGCTGCTGTAAGCAGTGGGGAAAAATAATTCATGATTTAGTTTTATGGATTAACCAATGAGGAAATCCAAAAACATTGGCTCCAGCATTATTATGTATGATTATTATTATTATTATTATTATTATTATTATTATTATTATTATTATTATTATTATTATTATTATTATTCATATATGAGGAATGTACGTGTTTGTTTTCTATGTATGAGATAGTTATATATATTATGTTCATGTTTTACTGTTGGGAATATACATTTTAATGTTATCCCTGGGGACATGATGATGTTGAGTAAGAATCCTTGTGCATGTCAGTACATAAGAAGACAATGTTGAATAGCCTTGGCCTAATGCTGATTATAGCGAAGGAAAGAAGACGAGGCATTAGAAACAACAGAGATTATATATGGGTTATCCTCTTCAAGAATGAGAGATGCAATATCTACATGTTGGGATGGAAAGAATGGCTTCCCTCATCTAATAGTCCCAGTAACAACATAGAATAGAATATTGAGTGAGAAAATACCTTAATCACAATAAGAGCTACAATAGCTAAACAACAAGCGACGAGGAACATTGGAACTTGGAAAACCACTCCTATCTCCTTCCCCTATTTTGTTTGTAATTGTGTTGTGAAAATGTTATCACACCCCAAAGTATTAATGCCTCTATTGTATTTTTTTTTTGTCATCCCTATCTCTAGACAGGAAAAGTGGTGGTTTGGATTTTGTTGGATATATCATCAATCAGGATCCTGGGTCAAAAGCCTGATGTAAGTGATAACAGGACAACCGGTCTTAAACCTCGTCTGGACCTAACAACTACATGTTGACTGCTGTATTCATTAGCTGCCTAGCCAGCAAAAGACAATTTCGAAGAGGACTGACAACGTTATTGATGAAGTCTTACTTCAGTAGGAATATCCAGGATGGACTTCAGTATCTAAAAATCGACAAAGATAAAGATCTACAGAGTAACTGACAACAGTGTATCGTCTGCTTTACTTCTGAGAAGTACCACCTGAAGCCTCATCACTCAGTAGAATCAGGAAACTATGGGACAATCCTACAAGTTTAATAAAACTAACAACAGTGAGAACCCTTCAACTGTCGGTTGGATTCCCAAGTTGATATCCAACAATGGATGTCTTCGAAAGAAAGTCTCACAGCAGCAAAAGTCAAACATAAGGTTCAAGACACTCAACACCAAGTTCTAGATACGAACACCACCTCAAAGAAATTGGGAAGACACTGAACTACACCAAGATAACCACAAGGTCAACACCAGGTCAGAAATCTGAACACCAACTGAAAGACTCAAGTCATCAACAGCAGGTTATAGACCTGACTACCAACTGAAATATACCATAACAACAAGTTCAACACAGGTCCTACACCTGAATACCAACCCAAAGACACCGAATCAAGCTAGTGAGTAATTATGTATACACACGCAGCAGAAAAATCATTGGACTGTTTACGACTCTGTTTGTGTACTGGAATTATTCATCTTCGGATACATGTATGTGCAGATCAAACCTGGACATAGTCACAGATACTACCAATAATGACTCAGCCATATATGTTTCTACACTGGACTAGATAGCAACGACTAACTCTTTGCTGGTCCAATGTCAGCCTAAATGCCATGGGTTACAGACTCGCGACTTGGTGGGTGTAACATCTTTGTGAACATAATTGGGATTCGGATATCAGAAGCCGAGAAGCTGGAAGGCTGTCATCCTTTTCATCGGATATGATGATTTAGGGAAGAACCTTGTGCCAAGCCTCAAGGTGCATGTCCTGAAGTTATGACCAACCTAAGGCCTCAATTTCACAAAGGCACCGAGCCTCCATGCAACAGAGTATTCGAAAATTCTAGCCCCACGGAGGGGATATGTGATTGTGTGTAATTTCTATTCTTGGATTATGGAGTATGATTTGCACCAGCCAATTACCAGTGGATATACATATTAGGAACACAACTTAGTGCATTTATTTCGATACCCAGATAATGGGAATAGGATCTAATATACATGGGAGATGAACACTGAACCGTACAACAAGAGAGTAAAGGACAGTAAACAACTAATTAATTAGTTTAATATTATGTAATGAATGTAGTTTTTAATTTTGCTGAACACATGCCAATGTTTTTTTAAAAGCATTAAGGGTCAATGGTGTTTGGAACCATCTGATAAGTATTGGTGGGTTTTTGAAGATTGTTGAATTTTGGAGGAACAGGAGATTGCACTTTTAATGTGTCTATGATCTGTCATATTTCATCCCATGCCTGTTCCAGTATTTCAATATGGTCAATATATGTTTGTGATTGTAGACTGCTGTAATATTTCATGTAAATGTATATCTATGTCATATTTCAAGTGAATGTATACATATGTCAAGTGAGACATATTCAAGAAGCTCACAGTGGTCAATACATTTGTCTATTTGTTACTACAGATCTTGATTTAATGCCTGAACTGTTTGTCCAAATTTGTTGATGTTTACGTCAGGTCCAGTGTTGATGTATGTTCAACCGTGGTTGTTTTATATGTTGTAAACAATCAATATCCTCTAATACCATAGTAAATTTATAAGGGGATAAGTGGGAATGGAGTAGTACACATAAATACAGATATATATAATGGAGTGAAGTATTTTCCTCTTGTGTTTATGGTAGAATTCCATGATCACCTTGCATTCTAGCAGTGACCAGAGAATCAAAACTAAATCCCCTAGACAATTTTAACAAAATATTCTCTTAGATTAAAATCCACATCCCACAAGTCTCTCACTTGCCACAAACTCATCGTAACCACAAGAAAAGCGCCTGTGTTTGTAGAGATTGGTAGCTATATACTCGCTATGAACATGTTAGAAAGTATATTATAGTGAGAATAGCAGGACCGAAACTCATCAGCCAATAGATTTGGAAACAAGCCGATTCTAGTCATTACATCTTGTTGTTTACATGTGGTGATTGGAGCATTTCATTGAAATGAAGTAGTGGTCATACTCATGTAGATCCAGACCTGACTTGGTGTAGATTGAATTCAGCACCTGTTGAGTGATGCCCTTGATAGAGTAGCGCAGAAACTTATCCACCTGCTAGTTCATTTGTCCCATAAGGAGAGGTAATCTTTATTTAAACATTTACCTGCCACAAATGGAAAGAAAACCAAGAGCCAACTTATAATGTTCTACTCAGACCTGGAACACTAAGACTACAGAACATACAGCAATTAATTGATAGCCAGAGGGATTCCCAAAGCTGGAAGTGGAGAACCCTGTGTGTATACAGTTCTTTTTTTTTCCAGATCATCCATGCTAGTACAAGATTAGCAGTACATACCACTGGAAAAAAATTATAGCCCTGTCCACGTCGGATTGGAAGCAGACATTTTTCATTACCACCTTCATTTTTTTGCATATCTTATTTACAGGACATCGCTGTCAACTCCAGTATTTTACTGCTGTTGTTGGTGTCTTGGCAAGTTTTACGTTCAGTAGTTTCCCATTGCTTTCTGAACGACCGGCTCCCATACCAACACGTTAAAACCACAGCGCGACACGGTCTGCTGCAAAATCGGTTGCCGCCGCGTTTCAAACGCGTGGTAAGCGGCTCACGAATCGCGTTAGCAAGCGTGTAGGCCACGGTGACCGGCATCACCATGGTTTGCCTTGCCAAATGGCGTAGTCTATGATTTATCCACAGCATATCTCGGTCCTTGACGTTCTCCATCCATCCATCATGTGCCATGCCGGTAAGCGTGGGAGGTCATGTTCTGCTATCTCACTCGATCACCAGAGTCGTGGATCAGCTTCGTGTTTCTGTCTCGACCATGCCACAAGGCCAAGCATCCAGGTACTTGCTTCTAGGTCTTCCCCTTGGTCTGTTCCCCTCGATCTTACCAGTTGTCACCAAGTTCTCCAAATCATTTCTTCTCATAACATGACCAAAAAATTGTGACTGTCTACTCTAATGTCTCTAATCAGTTTATGATCTTCATTTGTTTCTTGAAGGACTTGTTTATTGGTCTTTCTGGCTGTCCATGGTATTCTTTGCATTTAAACGTTCTTGACGTTCTGGATCAACTCTGTTGATGCAGTTTATTCATACCACCGTGTTAGGCCATCCAGCATCATATCTCACTGTATTTGCTTCTTCTACCACTGATCTTTCCAGTCGTCACAATATTTTTCGTTGCTTCTCTTCACCTTACGTTTTCAAAGAACACTGTTTCTTATTTGCTACCGTTGCAAGTTATATTCTGTGTCATAAATCTCTTCCAGGCAAGTAATGCAAATTTCTCTGTCAGTTAAATTAATTCTCAGCATTCGTCTCATAACTCACGTCTCCGTTTACTCATGCTCTTCCTAGTTTTTTTTTCGGTAAATTTTTATGATTCACTTCCATATAGCAAAACAGTTTCCAAATAACATTCCATTACTCCCTGTCTGTCATTAAATTATAGTGACTGACTGAAAAAGACACTTTCAGCTTCGGACACGAAGCGTTTGCCTGACTTATTCTGCATTTCATCTCTGTCCCACGGCCACACGACCACCTCTCCCTTGTCTCTCGGTAATCCATCGGTGCATTCCCTGCCAGCTTATCAGTCTGTTCATTCCCACAGTGTTACCCATGCAGCACGATCCCTCTCTCGACTTGCTTAGTTCACTCCAGAGGAAAGGTAACACCAATACATCTGGAACAATACAAGCTGCAGACGCTTCAGCATCAGCAAAGCAATACTCTAACTGTCCACCTGTCAGAGCTTCCATCCTAGAACAGTTGCCGACCAAGGCTTAGGGGTTGATCTGCCGTCATTAGATTTCATTTCCTCGTACTAATATAAGGCTTGTACTGAGCCAGTTGCATTTCTCTGGCCGAAGCCATTGGCACAATGTGGGGTGTCGGGTTTGGATAATGCCTTCCAACATTCGGTGCTACCAGAAAGCAGGTAGTACTGTCTACTGTCATACGGTAGCTCAGTCATATCTGCCTAAGAACTGACACCAAAATAAGGTAAACCATGTAATACAAATCTAGCGTTCATCTTTCCGACTCTCCATTAGGAAATATCCCTTAAGATCATTGCAGCACAGAAGTTTCCTTACGTTATCGATCCCAGCACGACTCGAACATTGCTCCTGAATCTACCATGGATAGATAAAGATGAGCACCTTCTGCATGAAATTGAGGTAAGTCTTCTGTTTCATTTGGTTGTTAGCTTCTTGCTGTGCGTTTATTGTCATCAATGCTATCAGGGTTTCTTTGTGTTCCTCTTCGTCTTCCCCTTTAGCTTATTTTCTCCCACTGATTATTCTTTCTCTTAATCTTCTTCTTCTCCTCATCTGCATATTGTGTCTTCTTATTTCTTCTTCTTCTTCTTCTTCTTCTTCTTCTTCTTCTTCTTCTTCTTCTTCTTCTTCTTCTTCTTCTTCTTCTTCTTCTTCTTCTTCTTCTTCTTCTTCTTATTCTTCTTCTTCTTCTTCTTCTTCTTCTTCTTCTTCTTCTTCTTCTTCTTCTTCTTCTTCTTCTTCTTCTTCTTCTTCTTCTTCTTCTTCTTCTTCTTCTTCTTCTTCTTCTTCTTCATCATCTTCTTCTTCTTCTTCTTCTTCTTCTTCTTCTTCTTCTTCTTCTTCTTCTTCTTCTTCTTCTTCTTCTTCTTCTTCTTCTTCTTCTTCTTCTTCTGTCTTATGATTTTCATCCTCCCCTTTCCACATTCTCTCCAACTCCTTCTTCTTTCTCTCCTCTTCCTTCTTCTTCTTCTCCTTCTCATTCTTCTTAACCTTATTCTTTCCTTTCGCTGAATCCTTTTCTTCTCCACCCATCCTCCCTCCTACGTCACCAAATGACGGTGATACCGTCTGCATCACTTCAGTAGACCCCTGTACATCATCAATCGTTGGTGAGACAAACGCCTGGCCCAGAGATCATTTGACGAAGAGGGATAACGAACACAGTCCCAGCAATGCTGTGCTGACACCGAATGTGAAACTAGAAGGGCGCAGATATCATAGATTCACCTTAAGCGGACACGCCATAACAAATTTTTTTCAGGACGAAATTAGTAGAAAGGAACAGTGCGATTTTCATATTGTTGTTGTTGTTGTTGTTGTTGTTGTTGTAAACATGTTACACAAGTTCACACGTAACGGACGACACCAGTGGCATGCTGAGTTATTTTGTAGGATTAGCATTTTTTAACTAGGATAGAAAGGTAGACAGAGAGACGGACAGAAAAAGACAGAGAGACCAACAGACAGTCAGACTACACACAGAGGCAGAGAGAGACAGAGACAAACAGACAGTCAGACAGACACACAGAGGCAGATAGATCGGTCGGTCGGTCGTTCGGTCGGTCGAAACTGAAACTAGGACTGCCTGCCATTGAGCTGATGTCAAAAACGAATAGACTAGGGACAGAGGTAATAGGGAAAGCTAATCCACATGTACAAATCAGCCCAGTGCACTAGAAGTGTATGTGTATGGACTACGCTTGAGTTGAAAGCGAGCGAGCTTTAAAAAAAGGCGAATAAGCGTGAAATGTAATTGGAAATCACGACAAAGAAATGTAAAATAGTATCATCATCCACTGAATAAATATATCACACACACACACACACACACACACACACACACACACACACACACACACACACACGCACGCACGCACGCGCGCGCGCGCAAAGAAACGAGAAGCAGAAAATAAGCTTTACTAGAACACGATCATAAGTAACTAAATGTACGTTGCGGCTAAAGCCTTCGTCAGCCCAGGAAAAACAAACACACGCCTATGCAACTACATGAAAAACACTTCATGAAACTATAAATATGAAAGTTTCTCATCTGTTTTCTTGTTTTGGGCGGGAAGAGTGTTTAATAAAATCTGCGTTTATGATTCCAATAAAGCGACAGAACAGGAAATGTGGTAAATAAAACAGGAGAAAGGGAGGGGGGGGGGGGTGGATATCATCATCCAATCCACAGAACATTGAAGAAAAAAAACAACTATAGTGCATTTACATGTGTTTGCCTGCATATAAAAACCCATATCTCAGTAACCAACTGAGGGAAAATGATGAGATTTAGCATATAACCTTATCATTATGTCCACCCAACAAAAAATTTTTTTTTAATATTGAGCACAACCCACTACTGGCAACGCTGATCGCACTCTGGTATGAGCCTAAGGCCTATCCACGTCAATATGGAAGCACTATACTCGAGTTTCGCCCTCGTTTGAGCTCGTCAGTAGTGCATATCCCTGACCGGATCCGGAAACAAGCCCCGGATCACTGGCGTGTGAAGAAGCGGGTGTGTAACCACGCGGCGCACGTTGGACACACAGCCAAATTATCATAACAGAACACCATAACGTCACCCATCGTAGGCTATGCTCAAGATTGCCCAATCGCCTCGACTGACGTCCGTCAATCGATGTGGACCCGAAACTATCAGGACTTCTCACTGGCAAGGAACACCAGGCCTCCTAAATCCAATGAGCAATAATCAAATTGATTAATTTGGTTATTTAGGGATTTGATTTGAGAGTGCGATCAGCGTTGCCAGTAGTGGGTTGTGCTCAATATTTAAAATTCAAATGTAACATTGTTCAATACGATTGAAATGTTGTACACTTCAAAGCATCGCTATGAAGTTGTACACATATTTTTGTCAAGAAGCTGATCGCAGGAAGCTGTTTCATACTATTACAAATTCCGAAAAAAAAGAACAGTGCATGCATTGGGTTTGAATAAACGGTCATTTCGTAGATGGATGCAATAATCTGGAATTAAACCACCACGCAATAACCAAACGGTAGATAGAAAGGCTATTATAGACAGCTTTGACAAGGATGTCATAAGGCGACTTTTATAAAAATGCTGTATACCAAAGAAACAGTGACTGTAAGAAAACTTAGGGTTTGGTTGAGAAAGAACAATAACACAGAGCTATCCAAAACAACTTTGTGGAAAATTATAAGGACATTAGTCTTCACTTTTAGAAAGTACAAGGGAGTTAGAAATATCCTTTGCGAGCAACCACATTTAGGAGCCATGAGAAGCAGATGCCTACGTGAAATAAGGGAAATGCGCAAAGAAAATTATGGCATGGTGTATTTGGATGAAACATGGATCAATGCGAACCACACAAGTGAAAAGGAATGGCAATCAGTGGATGGAAAGATAAAGCGATATGTACCCAGTAGTATACGACAGCATTTGGTCATGGCCCATGCTGGTAATACGCATGATGGCTTACTACAGAATGCTGGACTCGTGTTCGTATCAAAGCATACAGACAATAGGGATTAACATAATGAGTGAATGGTAATGTATTTAGATATTGGCTCGAGAATACAATGCTTCCATCCCTAGATAGACCGTCGTGTATGTCATGAAATCACTGTGGATTAACCAAATGATAAAAAATACAGACACTCTGATTCACGGCATGTTTTCAAGGCCACAATTGTTTTTAACCAATACAGAAAAACAAGTCGGATCAAAGGAATTGCCCAACTCGCGAGATGAAAGGGACCGACGAATGTTTGGTTGTGGAAAAGAGAGATAAAATTTCCGGTGAAGTTAGAGTCGGAATGTCTGCCCCTAAGAGCATTTGTTGTTGACATGAATGACGTCACTAGAAACCCTTGGTTGGGAGAAAATAGAAATTCCGTTGCTAGAAGTGTAAAGAATGTGATTGAACTAGACTGACGTGTTAGCTGGCTCTGTTTTAGTATCGAAAAGATTCTAGCGTGTTCTGTATCAATTCAAGTTGAGGAACATGTGTCTTTCATGGCAACGTATAGAGTCGATTCATAATAGAGCTGAGTGTTCATAAGGTATTTCCTAAATCGCATTTAGATGTAAATAATATAGGAATAATCTAGTGTTTGATAGAACTAGAGCTTTAACATAGTGTTGTTATGTGGTGGTTGGGTATTCAAGGAGTGTTGGCGCCAGTAGGCACCAGCATTGTTAAAATTAACTAGTGTGAGAAGTCAATTAGCTCAGCTGGTTGGAAATAGTGAAGTGGGATGATATTTAGAGAGACTGAGGATGGTTGGGGGTATGGGGGAAATGTCCAATGGTGGGATCTTCCAGTGAGGTCTGCTGGGGTTCTACACTTTGCATTTTGCTCTGTCCTGGTCTTAACCCACCTCAGACCGGATCGATGAGCTCCTCTGCCCATGACAGAGTTGGTTCACTGTCATGTATCTGAGTGAGGCTGTCAACCTACACCCATCTAATGGAGGTCAGAGACAGGTGCTCTCACCAAGTGTATTGTTCTCTCTTTTACAGGTTCCCTTAGGTTACTCAAGTCACTGAGGTTACTCAAGTTACTGAGGTTACTCGAAGTACTCAGGTTACTCACGTCACTCAAAGTACTCAATTTACTCGGGTTACTCGGTGAAGCTAAAACCTAAATGCTTACTAGAATGGAGACCTTAGTGCAGGCAGTTATTCAGCAATTTTTGCACTGGGCCCATGATGAAAGTGGTTTAAAGGAACAATTGTGAGAGTATTTATCAAACGTCACACGTTAGCAGAATACTAGAGATTGTATTTTCCGCATCATTTTGGAGAAGGAACAATCGTGAGATTAATGTTTCAAACATCACATGTGAACAGAACAAGAGAATTGTTGTTTTTTTCCACACCACATGAGAAAAGTTCAGTAGGTATTATGTTTTCACACGACAGGTGAAAAGACTAATAGGTACTGTTTTCCACATCACATGGGAAAAGAACAGTATAAACTGATAAGGAAGTTATTATAACAGCGGTCTTGTGAACAATAGAAACTTTAGACAGGAATTACATTTATTTCAAGGAACAGTATTTTCGTGTCCTCACTAGTGTCACGGGAAACTATTAGTTTAGTGATTCCTTGATAACTTACATATAAAATGGCAATATATGAGAAGGGAAAATTATGGACCGTGAGTCAGAATAACAATCCAGCCGTCAGTTTGAGCAAGGACAAAGTATGGGTTATTGACCGAAGGATAAAGAGGAAAAATACAGTGTGACAAAGGGTCAGTGACTGCCGATCTTATCGGCCGACAAGACGGAGACACGAATACATCGGAACGGGGAAAACACACGAAGACGGTGTAATCTCTTTGATGTGCGACGAGCGATGAACGAAGGAACCCGCAGAGGAACGGAATAGCGCGGGCACTTGACGAATACGTGATTTCACCGCCTTTTGATGTGAAGGATACGGCAAAATACGATTGTTGATATAGTGACATCAAAAGTCAACGGAGACTTGGACTCTCAGTATAAATGGGTGGACAACTTGTTTTGTATTTAGTGTGCTACCAAACTGGACGGAAAAATGGATTTATGTGTCCTGTAATAGAAAAGAAATATAATCCCTTATTGTTTAAAGGCGATGGGATAGAAGTGCTTATGTGCTGATATAGATTTCAATTCTTGGATTTACATAAACCATATAAGGTACTTTAACCTTAGCGTAATAGTCTAGGTTGAAATAGGTGTTTGTGCTTAGCTTTTACCATTTCTTTCTATTAGCGAATAGTTTAGGCTGTAGTGAATTCTGCTGTCTTATGTCAGAGTATTTTTCGAAAGCTTTTCATTGCGGCTGGAGAAAGGCACTCACATAAGAAGTAGGATGAAGCAGACTCATATCATTTGCTTACATATATATCCCACAGGTTCCAATACACTTCCTGACCTATCAGAGAAGATAGACAAGTACGTCTTTTGTACAGAGAAAGCTTTGTTGATAAACCAGGGAAAGGTCTTTCAATTTATAAAGGCACGTCATTTGTGCAGAGAAAGTGTAGAAAACCATGGAAAGAACTGTCATGATAAAAAGGCAGGATGACCTAGAACGGAAAATATTGACACTGTAAAGTATATAAAGAAACAAATGAATCATTCATAAAGAGTTTCCATGCGTACAAAAGGTGTTCATAAAATAACTGAATACCGTGTGAAGAACGTTTGCAGTAACAATAGACAGTGCTAGACAGTTGTGATGTGTTTTCACGGATGGATTATAATACCGTAAAAAAAAAAGAAAACTCTGTCTACTGAAAAGACTTACTGGGATTACATTATTTTACGATGATCCAACTGTGAACATTATTTCCAAGATTGGATTACTTCCAGACTCAAGCAGAACGAAGCATCCAGGGTGAGATCTGTCAATTTCTATGTTGATGTCCTGTGGTTTGGCCGTATGCAGCTGATAGATGTGATACGGAGACTAGACAGTCAGAGTCCTATCTAGCACCCACAATAGAAGACACTACCAACTACACCTACACAGTCCATACATACACCAGACATAGTTTTGATTAATAAATATTTTATTAATTGTTGAAGGAAACTGTTGTCAGAGTATGTGATGAAGGAATAAGAGAGAGAGAGAGAGAGAGAGAGAGAGAGAGAGAGAGAGAGAGAGAGAGAGAGAGAGAGATGGAATAGTAGACAGAAGGGAGGAGTGTAGACAGAAGTCTGTCAATAATCCCAAAGTATAATAATCTTAAGAGTGTGCTTGTTGATTCCACGTTCCTCCCGGGACGACAAGCGACAACTAGACAAGGTTGTTATGAGTCTCAGAACAATAGGGACATGTAATAACGGTGTGTGATCCAGGCAGGATCAGTGTCAGACTGTGACTAGGTATATGTCAGGGTCTTACACCTGGCTCGCTACCTAACACATGTGGGACAGTACAAGTACAATGTGATTTGACTCAAGACTCAACGACACAACGTTCAACGGATTTAATTACAGATCATATACAGTACGATGATCACAACAATATATACTGGATACTTCAATACACTTACATCCACCATACAGCACACAGTCTGACTCTCAAGATGTCCAGGCACTCGACATTCGGCCACAGAAACCTTTCTCGCAACATGCGTCCTGTTCAGTCCACGTCCCAGAGCTGTCTGCCTATGGTTTGGAACTCGCCTCCTTACCTGAGGTGGCTTCACGAGACATGCGTGCGTCCTTGGTGTGACCGCTGGCCGTCTCGCCAGCCGGCAACTTCGCAGGCAGGTGACTACCATTCGCCTGGCGGCGTAACGAAGTTCCTTCATCCCTGCTAGGGACTGAGTCACCTGGCGGCGTAACGATGTCACTGCATCACTGCCGTACTGTGGACTCTGACAGTATATGAGTGATCAAACAGCGACCGGTGGAAGTCAACATCTAGCAGGAGTGACACATCCCTTGGTGAGGTTAATGTGGACTGAATGAAGATGTGGTGTGATCCTTTCAGGGATGATCGGGCTGGGCTCTTCAGCTGCTTGGTCTGAGTCTGCACACACTAAAATATTCGACACACATTCAACACATTACACACACACTTCTCACACACATACTCTTTGCTTTAATAAACTATTTTGTATTTATTTGTTAAGGCTAGAGTTGTTGAGTATGTTGTGTTGGGGAAGAGTGAGAGGGGGCATGATCTAGGGGTGAGTGAGAGTAAGACAGAGGTGTCGACAGACTGACGGAGTTTTGTGGACGGAGTCTGGTGGTTTCTCTAGGACAATAATATTGGGTTAATAAAAATGTGGGTGTTGATTCCCCTCACTCCAGGGACGACACTAAAGTAAGAAAGGATAACTTACGACAGTGTCCAATTATGGACAATGCATGTTATCAATGTTATTACCCAAGAAGACAAAATACCTACAGCAACGAGCACAAAAGGAGCAATAAGGATATGGCTCCGAAGGAAAACATACTATTTCCAGAAACGTATTTCTAGCTAGAATTGTTGTCTCTTGTAAAACAGGCGCCCAAAAAGCAAAAAATATCAAATCGACAAGTTGATAGAAGAGCATCGTCTTGGGTGCTTGAGACTTCTGCCGAACCTTTTCATTTAAACCCTATAGAACTTGTTTGGGCTAAAATTAAAGGACAGGTGGCAGCTGACAATACTATATTCAAATTGTCTGACGTCAAGATACTAACCCAGTCCGCGCTATTAAATATTGATGAAAGTTAGTGGAAAAAATGTGAGAACCATGTCTTGAAAGAGGAAGAGGACTATTGGAGAAAGTATGGATTGAATTTTATGCAACCGAGAGCAGTCATCAACCTACTGGAATCGTCTGACACAGATAAAGGTCTGAGCAGACCGCAGACCTTAATCCATGTGCACACTTACTGGGATATTTTGCTCCAACTATTCAGACGAATTGCAGGCCCTAAACATTACAGCATCAGCACAGTGTCAATGGCAACAGTGTGTATTCCACAGTGATGAATTTTCAATTCCACAAGCCCTCAGCAACAACTGGTGACAAACAACTGGTATTGAAAATAAACACATACACTAAACGAACTGAATACCAACAGAAGAGTAATATTGCGGTGGAAACTGACATATTGTAGCATAACCAGAAACGTGTGAGCAACCACGTTGTCAAATTAGGGGACAACACACGTACATATGAATTAATCTATAAACTTCAATGAAAAGAGGACCAACATCTTGGTCGTTAAGAAGAAAGCCCTCTACAGAGACACTGATAACTAGTTTCATATTGCAAAACAGGTAATCATGTTCCGTCTCTGAACGGTAAACAGCAGAGTAGACAATCTTTCACGAAGACTCAAAGCGGGTCTATCACCCATGTGTACGTGTGAACAAACTACACAGACAGCTGAACAGATCCTTAAAATTGGACACATGATAACTAAATTGCGGTATTATTTCTTGTCACTCCATACGCACATTAACGCACAGCTATTTGGAAGCTTTCACGAACTAAATATAAAAAGCTGAATGCATCCTAGTAACATTAATACTTGTGTACACATTATTAACCAGCAGCCGAAGAAACAAGAAGGAAATGAAAAATAAGGTAAGAAATATATTCCTTCTACTTTCCTGTCAATTTACACATTATTTACCCCATGCATCTGTAAATTCTCTATCTTTTCTAATACTACACATTGCACCCCTCTCGGGAGTCTCCGTGGTGAAGTGGTCAAGCCGTCTGACTCGGGCTCCGAAGGTTGTATGTTCGATTCTGGGCCGCGTCCTTCATTTCACGAGTGCATTTTTTTTCGGAGACTCCCGAGGATCGTCGCTGGAGCTATGGAATTCGTGCTTTGTGCGACTCTTTCCGCGCTGTGGAAAGAGACTGGGCCATATGGGATAAAAATCCGGTGCAATGCAGTCGACATTTGAGCTACTTTTTTTTATTGCACCCACTCCCATACGAATCTGGCTACGCCTTGTACTTATGGCGTTACCCGAAATGACGTGCTTTACTGTAATACTAGTTTGTTAGCGTGAATTCACTACATTTTCGCCAAAACATCAAAGAAATATCGCCGCTTTCGATGATTTAAGTTCCTTTTGGACCTATCAAAGACATATTCTTTGGGTGGAGGTAAATATAAGACGGCAGGAAAAATTTCATAACGATGCAATAGTTTTCAAAATAATTGATCATGAATGACGGCATTCATTTCTGGACAGACTATAGTCTGATGTTTCAAATCTTGTTGTGTATTTTGTGTTTCATTTTAACTTTGAGGAAGCGGATTTCTTTATACAATGCTACTGCCGTCTTATTTGTTGTTACATTTTCTGTCCACAGAACAGGGGAACCACAATCAAATTTTATGCCAACGATATAATTGTAACTCAAGGCCACTTGGCGGGAGGAATATTTATTATTCTCAGCGGGGTTGTCAGAGTCAGTGTCCATGATCATGTGTTTGTCGTTAGATTTAACAGTTAGAGAGAGAGAGAGAGAGAGAGAGAGAGAGAGAGAGAGAGAGAGAGAGAGAGAGAGAGAGAGAGAGAGAGAGAGAGAGAGAGAGAGAGAGAGAGAGAGAGAGAGAGAGAGAGAGAGAGAGAGTTACGGTAGCACAATTGCTAGCACGCCCGACTGCCAGTCCGGTAGTCATGGTGAACCCATGGTGAACTCGGATGGAGGCAGAATTTTAAAAATTTACCTGGACTTCCAGGTCGACCCAGCCTAAAATTGGTACCAGGGAAAGTCTTGGAAAGTGAAGGCGACTGGCGTGATATGACCATATCCCCCGGAACGCCCAGTGTTATATTAAAACATGCGCCAAGTACAGGGTGTATTTTTAATGACTGTGCAGTGTTTGAAAATATTGCCAGTCCAAGTTGTGTATTTACCTATTATGTTGCTTGAAATTTACAGAGGGTGATTACAAAACTAGGACCGGCAATATTTTCAAACACTGCACGGTCATTAAATATACGCCCTGTACTAACTACTATAAGCTCCATACCTGAAGGCATACAACAGGGTCCTTTACTTATTGACTGTAATATTTATAGTTAAGTGTCTATATTTGTGTAACTGAGATCACTGTTTATATTTATACTTCTCGTGTTTATATGTTAGGATTAGCATGTGTATATACCTTATAGGGATCAGAATTCGCATTTATAATACCCCCCCCCCCCCCAAAAAAAAAAAAACAAAAAAAAAACAACGTAAAGAACTATTTTCCACGCCTTTTGACAGCTTGTGTATAGGATGCTACCCCCATATATTTACAGACTAATCTGCACCCGATCATGATGTAGTCAATATAACGTCTGCTGCTTTTGCTTCCCATGACATTTCATGGTACCCATTTTAAGATGGGCCGAACTGGTAGCACCGGCCATTTTACTAAATATCCCCATCTCGAGAGGGATTCGAAAATAGGTTACATGGGGCAGCAGACAATTAAGCCAGCCACTGCGCAAATACGGCTCCTACTTATAAATAAATAAGTAAATAAATTGTTTATGTCCTTTTACAGGGCGTTGCAATCAAACCCAGCATTTATTGGCTGTCTGTGATTTTTGAAGGCAGCGTTATGTTCTGTACTTTGCCCATGCTGTCTGAATGGTCGACGCTCACGCCATTTTGAAAATCAACGCAAAGCAATCTGCTCTATAAAACGCCAGCGGCCGACTTCGAGTCCATTACATCTGAATACATGTAACCAGTTCTCGTCGTGGCCAAGTTCTCTTCATACACCCGTGGTCTTGGTGTTGTTAGGTTTGCTGGTCAACTCCTGTAGCGGTCGTCAAATCCTTAGGAAAACACAATTCATCATAATATCACATGACAGAGAAGACTGGACAGTCATATCGCCAATGTTATCCTAAGCGGGGCACCTGAAATGAAAAAAAAAAAAAAAAGACGCAGAGAAAAGAAGCCTGAGCAGGGAGATAACCGATCTGATCTTTCCTAATTCCAATTGGCAATGGATTTCTGCCGGTTTCCCCGGTCTAGGGGTTACACGACTTTCTCCGTAATACCATATACTCTCGTGAGTAACGTGACGTACGCGAGAATTGGTAGCGGTTCTCTCCGCGTCGGTAACTTACGGGGTATGTGAGCCGGTCGCTCAGAAAGCAATGGCAAACTACAGAGCATAATCTTGCCAAGAAATCAATAGTCAGCTGAAAGATGCTGATGTTGACAGCGATGTCCTGTAAAAGGATATGCGAAAAAAAAATGGATTTCTAATGCGCAGTATGTTCACGGGCCCCCTCTAGTTGACTACGCTGATCACAGAAGACTGAGGTCAGTCCACTACCCTAGAGTCGGAATGGAGAAGATAGTTATAGCATCATAAGGTTTGTTCATGAGTTTGTGACGGAAGTCATTCCCCCACATTAGGCCTTTAATTGATTCAGTGCAGAACAAAAAAAAAAAGTAGCTTTGAACCAAACACGGTGCAAAATTAAATGAACATGTGTTATAATGTAAATGTCCACTCAATGAGCATTGAAATTGCGAAAAGTACCGCAAATAACACGATGACTCATGTACGGAGACATAACACCCCTCTGTCCACATGGTAAGTAACATTTTGCGATATATTATCCCACGGCACTGAATCAGTTAACTCATTCTGTCCAATGTTGTTGCTAATTTAATGTGGAAATAGCTGGCGGAAGGTATTTGTGGTAAGGCCACAGATTTCAATCAAGTGTGTTATAGCTTTACATTTTCGTCGTGTCCTTCGATATATATTTCCTTTTCTCTTCTGTTCTGTTACGTGTCTATTGATGTCTAATACCTTTATTCTTGTCTTATTTGAACAACCGTTGTAAGATTTGCATTTATTTATCTTGCACTATAGTATTATCCACTGCTGGATGAAAATTGTTTGCATGTTTACCGTTTTTTCTCTTTTGCTTTACCTTTGTCAGTCGGAGAGTCTGCGGCGGTTGGAAGATATTCAAGCCTGCAATGAAAAAGGTAAAGTGACAGGTTGTATGTTAATTATAACCTCTGAAAAATGCAATGTGTCATGTTGTTTGTAACCGCCAGTCAGTATCACGTTTCGTATTGTACGTAGTCATTGAATGGTGTTACGTTTCGAACTGTCTGCAGTCACTAAATGGTGTCACGTTTCGAACTGTTTATGGCCACTGGACTGTCTCACGTTTCGTATTGTCTGTAGTCACAGGATGGTATGACGTTTCGTCTAACCGGTAGTCACTGGACGCTTCACTATTATTGCTAAATGTATGTAATATAATCTTGTGTTATGTTACGTTCGTCGAACTCACAACAGAGATCCCGTCGATATACTTTACACTATCTACACATTGGTACAAAAATCATTGACCACATCACCCATTGCGCATAGAATGGCCAATGAAAATATGCTGCTAGCACCATATGCCCAAGCTTCCAGGTCGACCCAGTCTGAAGGGAGTAAAGGGAGATGTCTAGGGGAGTAAAGACGGACACGTGATTTTGACCACATTGCCCGTCGAGTTCCCATTGGTCTAAAACATTATGGGGCTAACAGCACATACCCAGTATGGGTCAAGACAAGTAAAGGGGCCCTTTGCTTACTTTCTGTTTACCACATGACCAGTAGTGTTTAGTGTGTTTACAGCCGCCGGTTTGTTTTCAGTGTTTACCTACATGCCCACAATACCACATGCCTCATATCATCATCTCACCTAATCTTGTTCCTCTTGTACTTTGAGGTGTCGAGATGAAGTATAACCAGCGGGAGAGTGCCCGCTTATGGGCTTCATGTATCAATATTCCCAAGGACTCTGCTATTCCCTCTGCCCATCGTTTACGTGGTCGGCCTCTTCTTCTGCTTCCATTTAGTATTTACATCAGTTTAGTTTAGTTTAGTCGACGGATCAACATCACGGAACACGAGTGTAACCCCATAAGTACTCCGTTCTTCTCCTAACTCAAGCCCGAGTCCCTAGAATCTCAGCTAAGTGCACGAACTCCGTAGCACCGGCGAGGATCCTAAAATACTTTGGGTAGATTTTTAATCTCGAAATTTTGCCCGGCAGAGCCGTTAGTCTACTCTATTTCGATTTACAACTACCAAGGGATTTTTTATTTACGTAAGCAGGAATACACACGGGCGTCCGATCTCACTACCCAGAGACGCGGGGAAATTTTGTTACTAGAAGTCCACGTGGAACATGGAATGTACGGACACTATATCGAGCTGGAGTGGCCGAAGAACTAACCCGGGAGCTGATTGAATATCAAATGGATATAACAGCAATTCAAGAAATAAGGTGGCCAGGAGAGGGTACTTTAGAGCAAAATGGAATGATTATAATATATGGAGGAAACACCCAAAATAAACATGAATTAAGAACAGGATTTGTCATCAAAAAAGAGTTATAGGAGAACGTTTTAAACTTTAAAGCTGTTAATGACAGGATTAGTAAATTACGAATAAAAGATAAATGGAAAAATATAACGATGATTAATGTGCATGCACCTACTGAAGAGAAAGAAGATGATATTAAAGAAGACTTTTATAATGATCTGGAAGATGTCATAGAAGAAACCCCCAAACAGGACATCCTGATTGTGCTGGGAGACTTCAATGCAAAAATAGGTAGAGAGCAAACTAATAAAAAAGTTGCCGGTATGGAAAGCCTACATACAACTTCAAATGATAATCGATGGAGAGTCATCAACCTGGCAGAAGCCAAAGGACTGCAGATTAGCAGTACCAGACTACAAAGAAAGGATATACACAAACAAACTTGGAAATCATGTGACAAGAGAACCTATAATCAAATAGATCACATTTTAATTAACAACAGAAATGCACCAAACATACAGCAAGTTAGAAGTTATAGAGGAGCTGAGTGCCACAGTGACCACTTCCTCGTTGGAGCAAAATTTAAAATAAAACTTAAGAGAGCTTTCTATACTAAATTACAAAGATTACACCCAATGTATAACAGAGAAAAACTGCAAGAAATTACAGTCAAAGAGAAATTTACAGATGAAATAAAATGTAAACTTGAAACTCTGCAAAACCCTTTGGAGGAAAGCGTTGACCAAACTTGGTTGAATATCAAGAATACAATTCAGTCTACCGCAGAAGAATGTCTCGGTGTGTTAACCACGCATAGAAAGAACAAATGGTTCAATCAAATATGTGAAGAAGCAGTCATTATGAAAAAGAATGCCAGACATTTATGGTTAAATGACATCAACAACATCCAAAAGGAAGAGCATTATAGAAATGAATGTAAAGAGGCAACAAAAATAGTCCGAAAGCAGAAGCGAGAATACATGAGTAATATAATCAAAGATATGGAAACTAATCACCAGAAAAATGAATCCAGAAAGTTTTTTAAAGAACTGAAGTCAATGAAACGAGGGCAAGAACAAAACACATATGGTTTAAAAGAAAAAAATGGGAATATGATAAATACCAATGAGGAAATGTGCAACACATGAAAAGAATATTTTGTTGAATTACTAAATTGTGAAGCTCCAAGTAACACTTTCCCACAGGAAGAGATTCTAACATGTGAACCACAAATTGAAGAACCTACATTTGAAGAAATCCTATATGTAATCACACGACTTAAAAACGAAAAGGCAACTGGGACTGATGGAATTGCTGCTGAATTTATAAAGGCAGGTGGCCATACATTACATCTAAAGCTATGCGAAGTAATAATAAAAATCTGGAGGACAGAAGAATTACCCCATGACTGGAAAGAGTCATTATTGATACCCATCTTTAAGAAAGGAGACACGTTCCAATGTGAAAATTATAGAGGAATATCACTACTGTCCACAAGCTATAAGATACTATCCGCAGTATTACTAAATAGACTAAAACCATATTCAGAAGACATATTAGGTGACTACCAGGCGGGTTTTAGACAAAACAGATCAACAATAGATCAGATATTTATCTTACGACAAATAGCCGAGAAAAATTGGGAATATAAAAGAGATCTCCATAACATTTTTGTGGATTTTAAAAAGGCTTATGATAGTGTCCATAGGAATAGTCTATAGAATGCTATGCAGGAATTTGGAATACCAAGGAAGTTAATCAACATGTCCAGACTATGCATGGAAGATACTTATAATATAGTAACATATAAAGGCAGGAAATCAGACCCTTTCCAAATAACATCTGGCTTGAAACAGGGTGATGCACTATCGCCGCTACTCTTCAATCTGGCTCTAGAGAAAGTTGTAAGGAAGGTAAAGGAGGAATGTGATATTGGAGGAACATCCAAGCTGCTTGGTTATGCAGATGATATAGATATTATAGGGCAAAGTGAACACAAGACATTGGAAATTTTGACTCATTTAAAGGAAAAAGCCCAACAGATGGGGCTGGTTATCAACCAAGATAAGACAGAATATATGGTAATTTCAAGAGACGGAATGGCTAAAAACTCTGGCCACATACACATAGATAATATGACCATTAAAAGAACGGAAACATACAAATACCTGGGTACAATCTTCAACTGCTCCAACATCATAAGGGAAGAAATACAAACTAGAATCAACTCTGGAAATAAGATATACTATGCACTACAACATCTACTAAAATCAAATGCGCTATCTCGTAACATCAAAATCACAATATACAAAACACTGATCAGACCAGTTGTGCTGTATGGTTCTGAAACCTGGAGTACAACGAAAGGAGACGAAGCCTTGTTACAGACCGTTGAGAACAAAATTTTAAGACGCATCTTTGGACCCATTAGGGATACACAAAGTGGAGAGTGGAAAAGAAGAAGTAACAAAGACATTTATGATCTGTTTAAGTTCACTGGTATCATGAAGGCTAATAGACTACAATGGCTGGGGCATATAGAAAGAATGGAAGATAATAGGGAAACAAAGCTCGCTTACACTCAGGAAATAAATTACCGTAGACCCCGAGGTAGACCAAGAAGACGGTGGAGAGATAATACATATACAGACCTACAAGCACTTGGAATCAACGACTGGCAAGAGAAGGTCCACCAGAGAGACGAATGGAGACGGGTTGTATCTGCAGCAAAGAACCTCAATGGCTCGGAACGCTGAAGAGAGAGAGAAGAGAGAAGTCCACGTGAAAAAATCCCGGCCCTCACCGGGGTTTGAACCCGGGACCTCAAGCACTCGAGGCGGACACCATACCTCGAGACTACTCAGCACCCTAGTGTGTACATCGCTGCTTGTTGTAGTATACTGTTAGTTGGTAATTTAGTTGCATGGCCAAACCATTTGACTAGCTGCCTTCTAGCGCTGCTATAACCACCATTTTAAGCCTGATAGATCTATACAAATATGAAACTAGCACCTGAAACCTAATACATGTGAAGGCATGGAAAAGGGTCAAGAAAGAAAGAACAGACATTTTATACATTACATACTTCAGCAGCTCATTGCCGCCTTGTTTTTGACATGTGTATTGTGTCTTTTCTATGCATCACTGTTTGTGTTATATATAGTACTATACTACTGCAACGACCCTGGAAACCGGTCTGTTACCATGCTGGGCCAATTAGTACTGCACGGCTTCTACAGCAGAGGAAACGTCATTGGCGAGCTGGCCTTTCTCAACGAGAGACCCGAGCACAAAACGTACCGTTGTGCTACTTATGTAGAGGTAGGTATACCCACAGGCAATTGAAATCATCGTCTATGTCCTTGTAGAAGATTGCTGTCATTACAAGTGTTTTGCTGTCCGCTTGCTGTCCATTTGTCATGTCTTTCTGCTTAAAGATTACTATAGTACAGGTATGCTTTGACTTCACTCAACCACAGTGTCTGTAGCGAACTCGTTGTGATAGCGGTTTGGGCGTTACGGTGACAATGTTTCTTCGCGCACTCAAGCATACAAAATAGATGGTCCAAACACATTGTATACCCACAGAAGGTTCCTACTGTGACGACACATGTGGTGTGTGTGTTTATTATTGTTGTTTGTTGTTTGTTGGCGTTTGTTCTGTACCCAGGGAAGTGCTATGGCATACGAATAATGGAAATAATAAAGGCGGTTCCTCGTGAAAAGTGTGCAGATTTAAAAATCCCGCAACTGAAATTCGCAAAGATTAGATCGTACAGGTATTGACCTGGTAACATAGTTAGCGAAGAAAGTCTACCCACAGTTAGATAGAGTTCGTTACATAGGATAAAATCAGCCTAAATGAAGCAGTACCTTACACCAGTGGTTCTCAACCGGTGGGGAATTTTAGGGTTTCCAGGGGGGGGGGGGGAATGAAGACCATTTCAAGATCGCATTAATATAAGAACCGATTACTTGATATTGTTTTTCCCTTCATACTTTACAGTTAAGTACCTCTCATCCTTCTAAAATTTATTTTATACAGTCAGTAGACCCACAAATCATGTTTTATGTGGATGTCTAGACTTGTTTTAGTATGTGCTATTAAATTTACCTTACATTTTTAGGTATACTGTATAGGGGTGGGGGGATTTTTAGATAGGAAATATGAAAGGGGGGAATGACGTTCTGAAAATACGGTGAAAGGGGGGGGGGGGAACGGGCCAAATTTTTGATAGGAAAGGGGGGGGGGGGATGACGTTCTAAAAATATGGTGAAGGGGGGAACGGGCCAAAAAAAGGTTGAGAACCACTGCCTTACACAAATGCATGCCTGAGGTGGACACAATAACCTTTGAAGTTCATAACAAGGTGTAAAGCACTCCTCTCGTCAGAAAAACGAAGAAGAGGATTTGTATTTGCTGTGGTGAAGCCTGCGGAGAACTACCTTCTTTGCAAGAGATCCAAAGCAGTTACCTGCGATGCTGGATGACATTCAATACCCAAGTCTTTAAGTCATCCATTTCGCAGCTCACGCGCATTTTCGGAATCAGTGTCTTGCCATTATACAGAGAAGGGACCAAATCATCCCAAGTCCTTATCCTTCAAGACCTACAGTAACGAGCAACTGCATTTGTTTAAAACAAACTGAAGCATTGATTTCTAGCAAACCCGTTAATTGAAGACTATAATGTGCCGTTTTGCTTCTTGCAGCATCTATGTTTAAACACTCACATGTTTTCTCCCAGACCTTTTTTATTAGCAGTATTGACCTAGCTGAAATTGCCAACAGAAGCCCTGATCTCGGGGACCCTTTGTCACCTCTAGAAAAGAAGATTTGGAAAACGGTAGCAATACGCCAGGCCGCTAGAATGATTCATAACGGAACTATGAGCTCTGTACGTATGCTCCTTTTCAATCTTCGTTATCCGTGTGTGTGTGTTTGTGCGAGTGAGTGTGTGTGTGTGTGTGTGTGTGTGTGTGTGTGTGTGTGTGTGTGTGTGTGTGTGCATGCGCGTGTACGTACGTGTGCCTGTCTGTGTGTCAAATGTAATGTTTATAAATCATATCGTACATTGCAGACCTCTATAAAGTGGCTATTTTCCCAGTGTAAAACTGAATAGTGGAAAATGTAAATATTGATGGCAAAGATCCGAGAATAACAACATATTTTGGCAGCAACAAGCAGCGTAAGAATTTACAACCGCCTGGAAACATTAGACATTTGTTAAGACCGGGTTGTGTTCTGCCACCCGATCTGTTAATGCACTATCACCTGATCTGTTCAGTTTGTATGGTAAAATGATATTGAGATCCATACAAATCATGCCAGGAATGTGAACTGATGGGCATAACGTAAATAACCTATAATATGCTGATGTCAGGGTTTTGGTTGCAGAACATAAAATGCAGTCACAAGAAATGAGAGATGGAACTGCAAAAGAAAGTGAATGAAGGCTTTAGTCGGAGTAATAGAAAAATAGGAGTAGTGGTAATTACAAAGAACACATATATTCCCACATGCTACATCAAAATAAATGGTGCTAATGTGGAACAAGCCATTGTTTTTAAGTATTTGGGAACCTTGATAACATCAGAAGGAAGATGTACTCATGTATTTAAATGCAAGTAACCGCAACATTTAATAAGATGAAGAATATGCTGTGCATTATATCTGTGTCAATCTAGGTAAGAAAAAGAGTTCTTAGAAGGTACGTGAAACCAATCCTGTTGTTCAGAAGTGAATTACAGAGAATTACTGACCATTGGGGCCTTGTGTGGTAGCTATAGATATATGGTAGTGAAGAATGATAAAAATACCATCGATAGATAAAAAGTGTAATGAAATTATTATTATTGTTTTGTGTGCATATCCTTTGTTTTTTAAAGGACATCGCTGTCAACACCAGCATTTTACTGTTGTTGTTGGTTTCTTGTAAAGTTTACGTTCAGTAGTTTGCCATTACTTTCTGAACGACCGGCTCCCATACCAAGACAAAATACCCACTCGACGTGGTCTGCTGCCAAATCGGTCGCAGTAATGTTTCGAACACAGGTAAGTGGGCTCACGAATTGCGTCCGTAGGCTCTTAGCTACGGAGCCGGCAATGAAATTATACTGATAGAAATTTACTCACAAAGAAAACTGGTTACTCGCATCAGATGGGGACAGTTCACATTCTTTGGAATATCTTGAGAAGGGATATGCTGGCGTATGTTGAGACAACGGAAAATTTTTAGGAAAGGATACACAAGTGGAACCAGGAAGAAAAGTATAGACGGTGTGGTATGATGGCATGAAAGAACATCGGTATCAGAAATGATTGGCAGCACACCAAGGGATGACTATGAACAGACATGATAACTAAAGCCCTATGGCATGGCAATAAGAAGAAGAAGAATACCGACAACACATAAAAGCATGGCAAACACACGAGACAATGGGAAGTCACTAACGTACTGAAGGAAAGATGGATTTAAAAACAACAAGATGTATAGCCGCAGCGTCTATACCCTAACACACCCCCCCCCCCCCCCAGCTGATGACAGAAGCAATACATCTGCAGCAACAGAGAAATAAGTGAAGTAACTATCTGTAAAGAGGAAATAGCTAAGAGAAAACGACAAATGTAACCAAGATAACCACAGCTGGTTTGACAAGTTGCATGCCCCTTCTACCCACCCACTTCTTAAAAGTCAAGATAACACACAGAGATTTATCTGCTTCAGTCCGTCCTTGGAAACTCAGTTATTCATTAATTGTCGCTATGTTCATCATGTCTCTGTATTGTAATTATTATTGCCTTTCATTTTGAAACCACAGAATACGTCAAGAATCGCTATATTCAGCCGAATGATGGATTCCTACATTGTCGACGGGAATGTAACAAAAACGCTGGCTGTATCGCCAAACGAGGTGGCAGCTGTGATTCTCATTCAAGGTTTGTTTGATTGAATTTTTGAAAACCATCCATTCAGTTTTGAACAGTTTGGATCTTTACTCCAGGGCATGCTGGTGTGTTGAGAAATGAACAGACGGACGAATTGGCTGAGTTTCCACCTTTGGGTGGGACAATGGTACACGATAATGGAAATGTGATCAGAGCCCTTCGGATCACGTGTACAGTTTTTAAGAACAGATACACCATCATATTAGTTAGTTAGTTAGTTAGTTAGTTATCAGTTGGGGTATCTTCGTTGCACTCCGGACATGTCCATAGGTGCTCAGATCCTCCCCCCAGCATATGCATCAGCGTCCGGTGGCTAATAGTGCCAGTTCTGTGTTGGTTGACGAGGCGCTTTGTTTTCCCGATGTACCTCTCGCGTCTGGCTGTGCCGATTCTTACTCCCAGGTCTTTCATCCTGGAAAGCGATGTGGAATCACTGGCGTCAAAATCATCTGTTCTCGCCATATCTTTAAGGGCGTTAATAACATCGGCACGATCCATGGGCTGGCCATCTACAGGGGGTGCAGAGCCAGCCAATTTATCAGCTCGTTCATTTCCCTCGACTCCCGCATGTCCCGGGACGAAGATGAAGGTGACTTTGCGGACAACAGACTTCCGCAGCGACTCAGTCCACTGTCTACGTACAGATCCAGCTTCGACCTTCTGAATCATGCTAATTGAATCACTTAGTACACACACGTTGGTATAATGCTGTGATTCCAGCCATATGAAAGCCTGTGTAACTGCCATCACCTCCATCGTCATGCTGCTCGTGGTCATGGAGTGGGCACCACTGGATTCTTGAACGGTTCGGCCCGCTGAGCGGGCTGTAAATGCCCACGCACTTCTCTGCTGCTTTACAACAGATCCATCTGTATAGATGAGCACTTCGGGGCTATCTGAGTGATCATAGATGAGCGCGTTAACCTCTGCATTGACAGCGGCAGGGTTCTGCTCTCTGCACCGTCTGTCGAGTGTGATAATGCAAGAGAAGGTACACTTAAAAGCTGGAGGCACCGGCACCCATTCCTTGCCGGGGTTGATACCGGTAAGACTGCAGACCTGTCTGACGACATCTTCCGCCCGACCCATCCATGATTTGCCCCTCTTTAGCCTGTCACCCTTTTTTCTGAATACAGCGTCATGCAGAGGGTGCTGCTCATCTGCACTTATTTTTAAGTATGCACGAGCTCTCCAGATCTTGATCCTGTGTTCCATTGTCGGGAAGTCAAGGAGGTATCTCATTGCTACACAGCTGGTGTCTCTCGTGCAGCCCAAAATGATGCGCATGGCTTCATTTTGTACCTTTTCAAGTACACACCATCATATTGTCATGGCATGCCAAACTTATCAGCCCAGCCATTGATCATCATCATCACGTCAGTTGCGAAATTGTACAGGCGTTCATGTCTTTCGCTAGATCTCTGTCCCTAGTCCCCTGCCATCGTTCTAGTCCACCAGACATACTTTCTATCGGTTTGTCCCTGCCTCTTATTCTGCTGATCTTACCATTCGTGACGCAGTTCTCCAATGCGTTTCTGCTCAGTATAATGCCACAGAACAAAATTTGTCTCTTTCGTTCGCTCTGTATGTTGTTGTACTTTCATAAGTCTCCCTAACCGTAACTAACTGTTGCTAGTTACTCGCAACATTCGTCTCAGAAACCAAATATTGACTGTTTCCACGCTTGGTCTAATTTGTTTGTTTATATTCCAAGATTGACTGTCATACAGCAGAACAGGTTGGATGTAACATTTCGGTAGTGTCTATCTTTTCATAAAAATGATATATTACATAAGATACTTTATATTATCTGAAATACATTCTTTGCTAGACCTATTCTGCTTTGCATCCACGCCAATCATCAACTAATGTTATTGCCTCCAAATATTTAAAATTATGGTCGTGGTTAAGTAGTTATATTTCTAATGCAGTGGTTCTCAACCTTTTTTGGCCCATGCACCCCTTCACCATATGTTCAGAATGTCATTCCCCCCTTTCATATTTACTCCCTATAAATCCGCTCTCCCAGCCCCTACACAGTATACGTAAAAATGGAAGCTAAATTTAATAACACATACTAAAACAAGTCTAGACGTCTACTTAAAACATGATTTGCGGATATACTTACGTTATAAATCGAATTTCAGAAGGGCGAGAAGTACGGAACCGTAAAGTATGGAGGGAAAAACAATGTCAAGTAATCAGTTCGTGTATTAATGCGATCTTGAAATAATCTTAATTCCCCACAATCAATCAATCAATCATGTGCCATGCCGGAAATCGTAGGCGGTCATGACTCGCCATTTCACTCGATCACCAGTGTCGTGGATCAGCTCAGTGTTCCTGTCTCGTCCATGCCATGTGGCCAAGCCATCCAGGTATTTTCCTCTCGGTCTTCCTCTTGGTCTGTTCCCTTCGATCTTGCCAGTTGTCACTAAGTTCTCCAATCCATTTCTTCTCATAACATGTCCAAAAAATTTTGACTGTCTACGTCTAATTTCTCTAATCAGTTTACGATGTTCATTTGTCTCCTGTAGTACTTGGTCATTGGTTTTTCTGTCTGTCCATGGTATTCTTTGCATTTTTCTTAGAAACCACATTTCTGCAGCCATCAGATGTTTTTCAGCTTGACTGCTCATTGTCCAAGTTTCACATCCATACAAAAGAACAGGCTCTATGTATCCCCTCAACACTCTTTTTCTCGTTTCAATTGACATCTTTTTATTGGTCAGAATGTTTTTCATCTTGCTAAAGGCTACTTTCGCCATGGCGATTCTTGTTCTAATCTCTTCAAGGCATCTCCCATCAGATGTTGTGACTGTTCCAAGATAATTGTACCGATTCACTTGTTGAAGAATATTTCCATTTACTTGTATATTACATTGTGGCACTTCTTTCTTCCTAGTGACGACCATAACCTGAGTCTTTTTACAATTTAATTCTAACCCCAGTTGCTCACTGTGTACAACAACCGCATCTACTAATTGTTGCAGGTCCTGCGCATTGTCTGCAATTAATACTGTATCATCTGCATATCTAATGTTATTTATGTTTCGTCCTCCAATGCTGATTCCATTTATATCCTCTGCATTTCTGAAAATATTTTCACTGTATAGTGAAAAAAGATCTGGAGACATCACACATCCCTGCCTAACACCTCTCTTAATTGGCTGATACTGTCCCACTTCATTATCAATCCTTATTGCAGCTTGTTGTTTCCAATATATGTTTTTTGTAAGTCTAATGTCTTTCCCATCAATTTGTAGATCTGCAAGCATATCCACCATGTTGACATGTCTAACTCTATTTAAAGCCTTTGTATAGTCAATAAAGCAAAGATGTATATCCTTGTTTACTTCTATCTATAGCACGTTCAATAACTGTTCGCAGCATATACACAGCATTTACTGTACCCTTTCCTTCTACAAACCCACATTGTTCTTCCCCTATTTCAGGCTGTATCTTCTTCCTCACTCTTTGCATGATAATTCTTAGCAGAATCTTTGTGATGTGACTCATTATACTAATTGTCCTATGTTGATCACATTCCAAGGTTCCTGATTTCTTTGGGATTGCAATAAATACAGAGTTACATAATTCAGGAGGTATATCTCCAGTATCATATAATGTGTTCAGCAGTCTGTAGACTTGCTCTAGTCCAAATTCTTCTAAAGCTTTAATCATTTCTGTTGTGATGTTATCTGCACCGGGGGCCTTGCCAGCTTTCATATGCTTAAGAACATTTCGAACCTCCATCTCCAAAATTGGCGGTCCTTCATTATTAAATCTAATATCATACTGTTCGTCTCTGTTATCATCATAAAGGTGTTTCACATAATCTGTCCATACATGTAGAATCTGGTCTTTTTCTATTATGATTTTGCCATCTTTAGTTTTTAGACACCCTGTTGATGTACTTGTTCTTTTATTAGTAAGTTCCTGAATTCTTTTGTGCACTAATTTGGTATTTTGATTGTTGTGTTGGTTTTCAATTTCTAAGCACTTTTCCTCAAGCCATGCTTCTTTTGCCTCCTTACATAATATTCTGACTTGTCTTTGAATTTCTTCACATTTGACAGAATTATTTTTGTTGAGTCTTCTTGTTTCCATGAGGTGTAAAATTTCTTCAGTCATCCATTTCTTACGACCCACCTTCTTTAATTTTGGAATAGTTGTTTCTGCAGCCACATTGATTGAATTCTTCAACGTTTCCCATTGATCATCCACATCCTGGAATAGGATCTCTAGATCAGACAATATTTCAAATCTGTTCTGTACTTCTATGTTGAATTTGTTTTGTATTTCCTTGTCATTACTCAATGTACACAAATCATATTTAGTGTTTCCTGTTATATACTTGACTTTCTTCAACTTTATCCTCAATGTTCCTGTGAGTAATCTGTGGTCACTATAACAATCAGCACTGGGAACTGTTTTTTGCTACTGTTAGCGCGTTTCTAAATCTTCTGCTTATGAGGATGTAGTCAATCTGGTTTCTAATCCTACTATCAGGACTCCTCCATGTCCATAATCTTCTAGGGTGTTGCTTAAACCAGGTGTTTCCTACAATCATTTCCTGTTCTTTTGCCCACTCTACGAGTCTGTATCCTCTTTCATTTCTCTCTCCTAAACCATAGTTTTCTACTGTGTATGTATCCCCTTGATTTCCTACTTTTGCATTGAAGTCCCCTATTATGATGTTTATTTCTGAATTTTTACATTTCTTTAAGGCAGACTCTATGTCATTATAAAATTCTTCTACACTATCTTCACTGGATTCTCCTGTTGGGACATATACTTGAATAATATTTATGCTAAAAGGTCTGCCACTTAATTTAACTAGTAGAAATCTTTCCGACACGGCCCAATATCCTTGAACAGATTTTGATGTTTTTCGGTCCAAAATAATTGCCACTCCCCTATGACGATCTTCACCTCCAGAATAAATAATCTTGAAATCTTCATCTATCTTGATGCCTGCTCCTGTCCATCTTGTTTCGCACATATCTAAAATATTAATTTGTTTTATGTTCTCTAATTTTTCGTCGTCGTTTAACGTCCTAAAGTTCCATGTTGCTAATTTTAACGTCTCTGTCCTTGTTTTGCGATGATCAGTCTTTAAGCGAATCATGATGTACTAGGCACTTTTAAAGAGGTAGTTTGCCGTTGCTTTCCTCTATGGCAGTGACCGTACTGGTCGGAGACCGCAGCTATTGACTCAAGAAGAGCTCCTCTGCCTGCCGTCGTGAAACTCGAGACCATGACCAACAAATATCTGTCGACTGCCCTCAAAATTTCATCCACCACCTGCCTTCCGTGGCTTCTTTTGAAAACTTCCAATAAAAGAACACAAAATAACATCACATAATCCACAGGAAAACACTATTCAAGGGAAATCCATAGGAAATCACACGAAATCCAAAGGAAAACACTAAATAGCGTCCCACCGAAGAGTAACGCGTCATTTTCTCTACATTGTACCGGAAGTTTCCCCACAGGAAACTCTAAATCCCCCCCCCCCTTCGGGGGGGGGGGGGAGGTTCCCCCACCGGTTGAGAACCACTGTTCTAATGTATCATCACAATTAAAGCTGTTTCGTTGACGTAATCATTGTTTCTTCTTTGTTTACCAAGCAGCGCACCGCACGCATGTTGTGAATGTAAGCGACTCACGGAGCATGCTGCGATATGTGAAGACATGCATTCTTCGTGGAGAGTGGCATGCTTCAATTAAAACAAACAAAGATTGGGAAAATTCATCCGTTGAATATTTATTCCAGGGCATGTTGGGAAATTAGCAGGTGGACAAATTGGCTGGGTCTGCACTGTTGGGTGGGATGTTGGTGCACACGATAAGGTAGATATGGCCAGGGCCCTTTGGGATTGTGTTTACAGAGTGGAAGAACAGATACGCCATAATTGCCTAAACAGAATGGTGCGGCAGGAAGTGACCACAGATCTGGCCGACGCTCAGTATTCCAAGGAATCGCCAGACGAACACATAATCAGACTGCATCTGGTACTGTTAGTATTTGGACTCTTCACTGGTTGTTAAAGATAAGGACGGAACACTTATGTGGATGTCTCTAGTGATATGATATCGGTTCTTGACTCAACTCAATTTTGCTGTTTTAAATTTTAACAGAGCAACCGATATGAATGTTTTTTTTTTTTAACTTTGTCACTTCGCTACAAATATAGCTGTTGGGAAATTATTGTGGTTATTTCGATTAATACTATACATACGATTAAAATATTTATATAGTTTGAAGTCGTTACGGGACGTTACAATAAACTCCAGCATTTTCTAGCTGCTTGTGATTTCTAGGCAATTTTTCATTAGAAGTTTGCCATTGATTTCTGAACGACCGACGCTCATACAGTTATGAAAATGGCCGAGGGGCTGCTTATACACCACCAACAGCTGACGTCCAACCCGGTATGTCAGGATTGTGAAACTGCATTCACTGCCTCTAAGCCATACGTATCGGCTTTAAGGTAACAGTATCCTCTGTAAACAAAACAAAAAGTTAGTTGCATATCCTTTACAGGATGTTTGCAGTCAGTACCAGCATTTTTTGCTGTTGTTGGTGTGTTGGTAAGTTTTACGTTCAGTGGTTTGCCAGTGCTTTCTGGACGCAGGCGGACGTTGAATCAGGCTGGTAACATCAACGCGGGAACTCTTTGTTGGCTTCTGAAGAGGGTGATGGAGCACTTGTGAAAATATCCCGATAGTAGTGATGTCGAGTCTTGATTTGTATAGTGCGTGGTAGGGGGTGTATTTGATGTGCGGGTGGCGGATTGTGTGGTGGGGGATTAGGTTAAGGCATGTGTGGGTGGGTGGAAGTTGTATGTGTGGGTGGTGGGGTGTGTGTGAGTGGATTGGGGATGTATGGGTGGTTAGGGAGATGTGTGTGTGTGGGGGGGGGGTAGGGACATGTCAGTTGGTGGGGATGTGTGTGTATGGTTTGGGGATGTGTGAGTGGATGTGCGATGTGTGGGTTGGTGGGGATTGTGTGCATGGGTGGGGAATATGTTGTCGATGGAGATGCGGCTGGGGGATGGGTGCTTTGAGGTGTGGGTGGGGAGAGGATGTGTGGGGTAGGATGTGTATGTGGATGGGCGTGGGCTGTGTGGGTTGGTGGGGGAATGTTTGTGGGTGGCGAGTGTGTTTTGGTTGGGTGATCAGGTGAGAGCAGTGTGTGTGGGTGGGGGATGTGCGGGAGGGGGATGGGTCGGTTGGTGGGGTATGTATGTGTCCCTTGGTGTGCGTGTGTGTCGGTAGGTGGGGGTGTGTATGTGTCCCTTGGTGCGCGTGTGTGTGGGTAGGTGGGGGTGTTGTGTGGGTGGGGTGATGTATGGATAGGTGGGAGATGGGCTTCATAACATGGTAATTAGCCTTGTTTATGTTTACAACATTCATTTCACAATGTTTATTTTTCTTCCTATGTAAATGTACAATGCTCTTGATGAACGAAAGACGAGTGATTGGAAGGGCCGAATGTAAGACGGGCCTGCGCGCCCAATTTGTGACCCTAATAAAGTTGATTTGATTTGATTTGATTTGATTTCTCTTAGATTGCACAGATAAAAGAGAGTTGGAAATTACAAGACACTAGACAACAGAGAAAAATGTGAAAGTTAAAACGCACAGATGGGTAGCTGGAGGTGCGTAAAAATATATTTGTTCATTCAGCGAGGCGTTTCTTTTCTGTGGTGGTGATATATTTTAACAAGAGCACAGGGGACATTTGTTTGCATAGAACATGATCATATGTGTCGCTCGGCATGGTGGATGATGATGAAGATGAAATATAAGTTTTGAAATGTAGTTAGGACAGCGGGAAAACGGCGGCTTATTAGACAGGATGTGAAGATGATAACGAACGAATCGGTGAATGAAATACCTTGGCGCCGGATAGGAAATTCGTTGAGGTAAAAAACAACAACAGAGAATAGTATAACTAGAAAGGCCTTTGTCTGGAAACTACTGGACAATAAGAAATAGAGAACCATCTATTAAAAAAAAAAAAACAGAGAAGAGAAGTAGAGACAGAAATGAATAATATAGGGAGGGCATGGACATAGCTGCATGGGATAGCTAAGGATAGGGGGCGTGTAGTGAGTTTATTGGGAGACTATGTCTCAATGAGGAACAGCGGATGAAAGAAAAAGAAGATAACAAGAATATGTTAACCGTGGTGGCGTTTCAACGCAGTAGAAGACTTGTGACTGAAACATTAAGATGAGTACATGGCGACAAGCCACTACTTATTTTCATGAAACATGCTTGCACCTATTTCAGGTTACGTGAGCCAGTATTACAGCGAGCTCAGATATGTTGGTCCATGCATTCTACCAAGCAACCAACAGAAGTTTCTCAGCCACGTAAGTCTACGTCTGCTGTACCGTCGAGAACCCCATCATGGGGGTGGGTGTTATAGTTTACGAAAATAAATTAAATTACCCCGTAGCAGTTTCCTGCTTTGGGTCGGCGATGTGATAGCCCCTCACATCTTGTAGGCCTGAGAGCAAGGAGGTCAATATTTTCTCACATTGGCAAGCGACGAACACAGGCGTCGAACTCGCATTCCATGGTGTTCATGACATTACCAGATGTAAGTTAGTGACCATTACCCTGTATGTTGTACATGGTCAAGAATTGGGTTCAAATCTCTTAAACATAAACATGTAAGTATCAAATTGAGAAATTCTAAAGCATTCAACCAAGATTTATTTTTGCAAAACTTAAGAAAAGCAGCCCTTGATCACGTTTACCAACTTCCCGACCCGGACGATGCATTAGCTTTCTGGACTAAGACAGTCTACAATGTGTTCGATAAACACGTGCCAATTAAAGAAGTTCGAGTCAAAAATCAACATAAATCCCCATGGGTAGATAATGAAGTTCTGGAAATCATAAGAGAGCGAGATACAGTACTCAAAAATAAAGACTTCATCAATTACCATAGACTGGGGAATAAAGTTAAATATGAAATTCGTAGGATAAAAAAAGATCATTTTAAAAATTTGGTTGTAGATAATTCAAACAGTACAAATATATGGAAGGCTATTAACTTGCTAACCAATAAGAAACTCCCTACAGAATCAGCAATACCAAATTCTAAAACATGCGATGAATTCAGTTGGTTCTTTCAATCAGAAATAGAGAATCTAAAGTCTTCAATACCAGACTCATCGTGTAATTTAAGTTCACTGGCATCATTCTGTGAGGAGAAGTGCACCAGAAATATTCCCGCTGAGATTCCCTTAATGTCTGTTGCAGACGTTTATAAATATCTCTTAAACCTCAAATCAACAAATTCACACGGCCTAGATGGTATCAGTAATAGAATTCTTCGTTGTGCAGCACCAGTCATTAGTGAGTCCTTAACGTTCATATATAACCAGTGCCAAGCCAAAAACTACTTTCCATCTGCATTTAAAATTGCTAAAGTGTTTTCGCTACTTAAAAATGGCTCAATCGATAATAGCGTTTTGGGTAATTATAGACCTATTTCCTTACTATCGTCGCTATCAAAACCACTAGAAAAACACATTCATAAAATAACGTTACACCATATAATTAACAACGATCTAATAGATTATTTGGTTGTTCCGGGATTTGAAATTTAAATATTGAGCACAACCCACTACTGGCAACGCTGATCGTATTCCGGCATGAACCTAAGGCCTATCCACGTCAATATGGAAGCACTATACTCGAGTTTCGCTCTCATTTGAGCTCGTCAGTAGTGCATATCCCTGACCGGATCCGGAAACAAGCCCCGGATCACGCGTGTGAAGCGGGTGTGTAACCACGTGGCACACACTGGACACGCCAAATTATCATACCAGAATATTACAACGCTACCCATCGTAGGCTATGCTCAAGATTGCCCAATCGCCGCGACTGGCGTCCGTCAATCGATGTGGACCCGAACGATCAGGACTTCTCACTGGCAAGGAACACCAGGCCTCCTAAATCCAGTGAGCAATAATCAAATTGATTATTTGGTTGTTCCGGGATTTGAAATTTAAATATTGAGCACAACCCACTACTGGCAACGCTGATCGTATTCCGGCATGAACCTAAGGCCTATCCACGTCAATATGGAAGCACTATACTCGAGTTTCGCTCTCATTTGAGCTCGTCAGTAGTGCATATCCCTGACCGGATCCGGAAACAAGCCCCGGATCAAGCGTGTGAAGCGGGTGTGTAACCACGTGGCACGCACTGGACACGCCAAATTATCATACCAGAATATTACAACGCTACCCATCGTAGGCTATGCTCAAGATTGCCCAATCGCCGCGACTGACGTCCGTCAATCGATGTGGGCACGAACGATCAGGGAGCATCACTATTTTTACTTCACACCCTGTTTATGTACACATTTTTCTCCATGTTTAACATTTTTATGAGACTGCTCACGACAATTGTCAGTGTATGTGTGTGAGTAAAGTGTAGGAGTTTGTTCTTACTAGTTTCAATGCTCACGTGAGGCATTTTGTATGTGTCTAGATGTGAGGATGTGTGAGTGTGTGTGGAGGATGTGTGTGAGTGTGGGGATATGTGTGGGTGGGGATGTGGGGTGGGGATGTGTGGGTGGGGGTATGAGTTTGGATGGGTTGGGGTGTGTGGGTGTTGGTGGGTAGTGATATTTGTGGGTGTTGGTGGGATGTGTGGATGAATGTGTGGGGATGAAAGTAGGGGTGTGGGAATGGGTGTGGGGGATGTGTGTATGGGTGGAGGATATGTGTATGGGACGGATGCGGGGGATGTGTGTTTGGGTGGGGGTTATGTGTGGGTGGGTGGAGATGTGTGGATGGTTTGGGGAAGTATGTGTGAGTGGCGGGGTTGTGTGGGTAGGGGGTTGTGTAGGTGGATTGGGGATGTAAGGGTGGGTGAGGAGAAGTGTATGGTGTGTGGGTTTGGGATATGTGTGCGGTGTGTTGTGGGGGATGTGTGCATGGTGTGTGGGTGGGAGGTATGTTTGTGGTGGTATGGGTGAGGATATGTGTGTGGATGGGGGATAGTGTGTGGTGTGGGGGATGTGTGTGATGGGTGCGGGGAATGTGTGTATGGGTGGAGGATATGTGTGGGTTAGTAGGGTGGTGTGTGGGTGGGAGATGTGTGCGTGGATGGGGAATGTGTGGGTGGGGGTGTGTGAGTGGCTTAGGGATGTGTAGGTAGGTGAGGGATGTGTATGTGTCGGGGTGGGATGCGTGAGTGGGTGGAGGATGTGTGTAGGTAGGGGTATTGTGATCGAGAGATGTTTGGTTGGGGGTTTGTGGGTGCGTAGTGGAGGATGTGTGCGTGAGTGAGTGTGTGTTGGTGGATGGGTGGGAAATGCATGTGTGGGTGGGGAGAGGTGCGTGGTGTGTTGGTTGGGGATATTGTGTGGGTTGGGTATTTGTGTGATAGTGGAGGTATGTGGGGTGGATGGGTAAGGGAATCTGTGTGGGTGTGGGTGGGAATATTGTGTGGTATGTGGGTGGGGGATATGTGTGTGGTGTGTAGGTGGGGATGCATGGTGGTATGTGGGATGTGTTGGTGAGGGATATGTGTGTGGGTTGGGAATATTGCGTAGTAGAGGATGTATGTGATGTGCGGGTAGGGGTGTGTGTGGTGGGGGATTGGGTCAGGGCATGTGTGGGTGGGTGGAGGATGTGTGTGTGGGTGGTAGGGTGTGTGTGAGTGGATTGGGGATGTATAGGTGGTTAGGGAGATGTGTGTGTGTCGGGGTAGGGTGATGTCATTTGGTGGGGATGTGTGTGTATGGTTTGGGGATGTGTGGGTGGATGTGCGATGTGTGAGTTGGTGGGGGATGTGTGTGCGTGGGTGGGGAATATGTGGTCGATGGAGATGTGGCTGGGGGATGGGTGGTTGGAGGTGTGGGTGGGGAGAGGATGTGTGGGGTAGGATGTGTATGTGGGTGGGCGTGGGATGGGTGGGTTGGTGGGGGGTGTTTGTGGGTGGCGAGTGTGTTTTGGTTGGGGGAACAGGTGAGGGCAGTGTGTATGTGGGGGATGTGCGGGAGGGGGATGGGTTGGTTGGTGGGGTATGTATGTGTCCCTGGGTGTGTGTGTGTGGGTAGGTGGGGTTGTGTGTGTGGGGTTGTGTGTGTGGGTAGGGTGATGCATGGGTAGGTGGGAGATGGGCCTCATAACATGGTAATTTGTCTTATTATGTTTACAACATTCATTTCACAATGTTTATCTTTCTTCCTAAGTAAATGTATAATGCTCTTGATCAGGGGTCACCAAACTTTTTTCACGGCGGGCCGGATTAGCTGAGAAAATGACGAACGCGGGCCGGATAGTCATTCTGTACAATACTTTCCCCGGTCTCCGTGGTGAAGGTCTTACGGACGTGGTTCGTAATCCCATATACCCGCTTTCGAAACACAGATACGCGCGATTTGGCAGCAGACAACGTTGCGCTTGTTTTTGTGCTATGTTATGGGTGCCGGTCGTTCAGAAAGCAATAGTAAACTACTGAACGTAAACTTGTCAAGACATCAACAACAGCAAACAATGCAGGTGTTGACTGCAAACGTCCTGTAAAGGATATACAGCTAACTTTAACAATAATTGCAACGAAAGCTCTGGGAAAAAAGACGAAAAACTAAGTTAATCATGGGAAGGGCGTGCAATGCGCGCGCGCACGCACACACACGCGCGCGCGCGCGCGCGTGCACGCACGCACACACACACACACACACACACACAAAAGACAACCAACAAATTTATTTACTAAACAAAGTTATCAAAGAAGGCGACGTTAAAAAAAGATATGAAATGCAAACAATTAAGTATATTTAGCTCCTGCGAAACTAACAGACATACAAAACACGGACACGATATACACACCTTACAAAATCTCCATACATAGGTGAAAACAAAGTCTGACTTATCAAAAATGAGAAACAATAAAAAAAAAATATATATATATAATACTGAAGTATTAAAATACAACAATAAGTATTATAGGACAACAAAACAATGCCGACGTTTCGGTTCTAGAACCTTCGTCAAGGACAGGCCAACACAAACAGATAAAGAGCGAAATAAATCACACAAAATAAAATAAACTTGAACACAGCTTCTTGTTGATAGGAGGGAAACAGAAATGGTGAATCTTTTTCAGTGAGGAATCTTTTTCAGTGAGGAAGACATCTATTTCATTTCGGAGCTTGTAAAAACGAAGCAGGTCTTTACCGCAGCTGAGCCACCTGACTTATGTGTGATAAGGCAAGTCACCGAATTCAGAATCAATTTATTCAAGAAAAGCCTGGAACTGACGGTGATTGAGTGCATGTTCCCGAATGAAGTTCACACAGAAACGACTGGTTTCAGTACACAATAAATATCTAAGTTCCCCAGAGTACTTGCTGATTATGATGCAGTGTATGAACAGAGCGCCCGGAATTTGCAAATCTTCCAACTGAGTCCTGATCTGCCCCACCAGACCCTTCCTCACTCCAGCCATGTTTTTTTTCCTCCATCAACTGTAACATCTCGAACCTGATTCCGCTCAAGGTTATAGTCTTGCAAAATTGTTTGCACTTCCACGAAAATGTCTTTCCCAATTGTTGTTGTTCCGTTCATGCTGCAAACGGAGCCAACTCTTCCGTTATCTGAAAGTCCAAATTGACACCACGAATGAACACGAGAAGTTGTGACGTACTCGAGAGGTCAGTAGACTCACCAGCGCCAGAGAATACCACAACAAGATCCTAGCTTTCTCGCGTAACTGTAGCAATATTTTCTCTCCAAGTTCTTCTGTTCTCCGCACAACTGAACTTGTCGAAAGGCTGATAGTTCCAAACAAATCGGCTTTCTCAGGACACAAGTCATTTGCTGCTTCCATCATATACTCTTTGATGAAGTTGTCATCAGTAAACGGCTGCCCTCGTTCTGCAATCTTATGCATTGTTTTGTAACTTGTACGAGTGACAGATTTATTTTCAGCAAATTTTCTCGAGAAGAGATTTCTTTGTGTTTAAAAACCACGTTTAATGGACTCATATTTCCCAGAGCGTAACTTTCCAGAAAATGTTTAAAATATTGATAGATGTTTTGTTTCGTAGTGTAGCTGAAGATTGTACTATTTCAAAACGGCAACACTTTCGCTGCATATTACGCAATTGGTTTTCTGGTCCTTTGTTGCCACAAAGAAGTACTTTACTCCCCATTCTTCATTGAAAAATCGACACTCGGCGTTCACTTTTGTTTTCCTAGTAGCCATAACTAAGGGTGAAGTACACGGGATCTGAAAATGAAAAAAGACATTAAATTAGAAACATAATTAAAATCCTATTGAAACAGAAGAAAAGCAGAGGACTAGGGGTCACTGGTGAAGCTACGGCTCATCACGGTTACATATACAGTTTATAGGTACCTTTGTGTAACCACACAGGGATGATAGAGATAATAGCACAACGCCGACTGCTCATGGGCCGTAGAAGAAGAGAGGAATAAGAAGACACAGAGAATCTTTCTATTTCTACGGCTAACAAGACATGAAAAGATTTAGAAATATCAGAAGAAATTCAGGTCCGTGTGCAGGGAATCAGAATAATGTAATTGAACAGATACAACAACATCTGATTAATAATGCCAGTGCACAAATAAATAGAATTCATGATTGGATGCAATAACAAAATAGGCATCCCCATGAATAAATATACGCATGATCATCCTTCACAGTACCAGTGATCTTCCATCACAGCATGAGTAGTCATCCAACACAGTACCAGTGATCTTCCATCACAACACTGTAACTGTAGTCTGATACACAACACCAGCAATTGTCAGACAACAAGATGGAACAAAGGTCATTCATTCAGTTGCATGTACTTTGCAGAACCTCGCTCCCATAACAACCTTCCAGAAAACCTCTCGATAATAAGCAAGATGTCCCGCTTCAGATACACCCATCTGGAGATCACCCGTCAAATCCTGCACCCATCTTCTCTTTGGCCTTCCTCTTCCTCTCTTCCCAGGCATATACCCCTCCATTATTGTTCTCGGGTACAGACATAGCTATTCTATTCCTATATTCCTAGTTAAACTATGAAGGTTCATTCAAAACTCACCCCGCAGCAGATAATAGTCAATCCACAATCAAGATCCTCTTGGATCTTTTGGATCTTCACAGAGCTTGTCTGCCCTCTCTGCTGCGGTCTAGAAAAACAGTGGCCACGTTCGCCCATCTGCTTGGTAGTGGCTCAGAGGGATGAGGTCAAACCCTCTGCTGAAAGTTACACATCAGCATCTCTTCGGCCTCAGTTGTTCTCAAGGCCAAAGAGGAGGGAACATAGCGTGACTGGGCTCTTACAGGCACGCCAACACAACATCCCAGCATCCTATGCATTTTTTACCAGGGTGTCATGGGATATGCTACTCCATACTCTTGTAGAGCCGCGGCAGGCGGCTTCATTTGGTAATAGAATATATCTCATAATAAGGTTTGCAAAATATATAAATAGGGCCGCATAAATAAACAGCCCAGAGCAGCCAGGAGGTCTCCGCACGTGTGCAGATCTCCTATTATTCTAAACATAATATTTACATTTAAATTGTATCACAACGTATCGTGTTTCATACGTTATATCAAGCAAGTTCGAGTACCGTCGGCGGACGGGATGAAATGACGTCGCGGGCCGGATCCGGCCCGAGGGCCGTAGTTTGGTGACCCCTGCTTTTGATGAACGAAAGACGAGTGATTGGAAGGGCCGAATGTAAGACGGGCCTGCGTGCCCAATTTGTGACCCTTTTAAACTAAAGTTGATTTGATTTGATTTGATTAATGTCTCCAGGAGGAAGGACACAATTAGCCATGCAACCAATAAAACTGTTCCGTAGTGAAACTTGGACATTTAACAAATCAGCTGAAACATAATTATGCGTCTTTGAATATGTTTTGCAGAAGAGTATTAAAAACGATACAAGTGAAAGAAGGTGTGCAGGGGAAGTGGAGAAGAGAAAGACCAGAATGTATTTAAATTCAAGAAGTGATAGATAATTTGCGCAGAGGCATGACGTGTTCCTTATGGCAGAGAGAAATATCGAAAGAATGCTGTTATCGGGACAAAGTTTTGCATAGATCAATTCACTGGATGATGATCGTGGAAAAAACTCAATGAAAGCCAGTATATGACTGAAACGGCGTTCCTTGTGTAGTGTTTCTGTATATTATACACACTCACAGACACGCGCTTAGTCAGCGAGCGAGGCACTAACCAACAAAAGTTGGTTCATATAGTACCATCCGTGTAAAAAGGAGAAACTCTCCCATTTCAGTTTCCAATGAGCAGAAAGAAAAAAAAAAGCTGACTTTCGCTCGAAGCGAACTTAAGGTGTTCATGCAAGTTAAAACGGGTTCTAAAGTGTTGTCAGCGTCTCACCTCACACACAGGCACTCCAGCTCCTTCATACGCACACAAGAAAACATCAGTCGTGCATATGGTATTTTTATCATTTATTTCAGCCAACCTGATATAATTACAAGGTACACACCGGCGATGGCTTCATTACATAAATATACAAATGCCGCCTTACACACGCTTATAGCACACAGTCAATTACACAAGTCCTACACACGCTATCTTCAAACTAGCACTCTCGCAAAGCTAAGCATTTGCTCTCGAAATCACAAGCGTCCTCCCCTGAAACTGTCTGGGTGTCACGAAAACCACTGTGGTTGGCGATAAGATGATAAAAATTAAAGAAAAAGTCTGTGTTCACAGCTGCAAGTTATTTACTACTAGTAGCGGTAGATCAAGACAGTCGGGAGTCCTTGAGAATTTTCCTACATCAAAAGAAACGTTGGCATGATGTTTGCCCGATCGGGAGAATGAAGGGAAAACACCGGCTTGTTTTCATTGTAAAAAGGGGGAGACAAACTACTCTTGGGAAGTTAGCGACAAAGATAGTCTGCCCTTGGGGACACCTGTGTTACATCAAAGGACGTCACTGGGACAATCCCCGACTGGAAATGAGAAAACTAAACTTGTCACCGTTAGTGTGCAGAATAAAGTCAACCTAGGCGGACGTAATTCGAATAGCCCTATCCTGGTGTAGAAAAGAGAATCTAACGTGTTAATATCCATTTTACATGGTTGGACATGTGTCTGTTATGACAAGGATAAGATTCGATTAAGGGATAGTGGAGTTTTCATAAGGTAATTACAAGTAAACATTAGATGTGAATAATGTAGTACAGTCTAGGGATAAATAGAGTTTAGGTCATTAACATAGTGTTGTGTTGTGGTTAGTCGTTCAAGGAGTGTCGGCGACAGTAGGAAGTTGCCTTGTTAAAATTAACTAGTGTGGGAAATCAATTTGCTCAGCTGGTTATGAATAGTGAAGGGGATGATATTTGGAAGGATTGAAGTTGGTTGGGGGATAGGGGAAATGTCCAATGGTGGGATCTTACAGTGAGGTGGCTACTGGGGTTCTGCACTTTCTATTTTGGTCTTTCCTTGTCTTAACCTAACTCAGACCGATGTGATGAGCTCATCTGTCCGTGACAGAGTTTGGTTCACTGTTATTTATCTGAGCGGGGCCAGTGGCCTACACTCATCTAATAGGGATCAGTGATGGGGTGGCTCTCACCCGGTGTGTTCTCTCTTTCACAGGTTCCCGCAGGTTAGGATGAAAACCACGGAAACATTGAAAATTCAGATCCGGGATATTTGTGGTGCAGGAGGATTAGTCAGCGACCTTCTCACTGGGCCTATGCTAGAAAAGGTTTGAAAGAACAGGGCTCTGTGGAGCTGAATCATATAAGTATCCTACAGGATAAATACTGAGAACATTAGTGATAGTATTTCACACTACCTGTGGACAGCAACATAGTAATGGTTTTTAGTTTTCACACCATTCGTGAATAAACCAGTAGTTATGGATTTTCACTCCACTTATAACTAGAACAATAGTGATTGACTTTCACACTACATGAAACCAAAACTTTAGAGAGTGTTTATTCCACATAACATGGAAATTAGAACATTAGGACTTATCTGGGAAATTAAAAGATTCATATGAGACTATGTACAATTACTGTGTTAAGAGGGAAAACTTTAGAACATTTCGTAGGAAGGAAGAATGTCATGTTCATGAGACAGTGTTCCTCTTTTCACTGTGCAGGAATTGTGTGGTCTCAGTTTCTATAAACATTTAGGAACTGTGTTTAGGAACAAGGTAGGATCAGTCCCAGACTGTATATTTGAGTGGTGACCAAGCATCGTGGTTATCAAAGCTCCTGGAGGTGGCCAACGTCTGGCGGGAGAGACGCATCGTTTGGTGAGGTCAATTGTGCTGACTATTATGATGTCGTGTAATCCGACCATGATGAGTGGACTCTGATCCTGAGCTTTGTGGTCTGATTTCTACATTTACACTAGAGTATACAACACACATTCCACGCTTACACTTCTCACATACAACTCTTCTTTTTTTTTTTGAATAAATTAATTGTTATTAATTTTTAGAAGCTAGAGTTGTTGAGTATGTTGTTTTGGGGTAGAATGAGAGGGTGTACGATCCAGTGAAGAGAGAGAGAGAGAGAGAGAGAGAGAGAGAGAGAGAGAGAGAGAGAGAGAGAGAGAGAGAGAGAGAGAGAGAGAGAGAGAGAGGTGTCTATAGACTGACGGAGTGTTGTGGGCGGAATCTAGTGGATTTCTCCAGAACATGATATGGGTTTTACTAAAATGTGGCTGTTGATTCCCCTCACTCCAGGGACAACACTATAGAAGAACAATCTCTCAAGACACTATAGTAGAGAGAAAGTACTTATCACGACACTGGGTCCCGTCTGGCGTTCCCAAGCGGGTTGGCTGGACTTGTCGTACTTGACCCCGTGCCGTCCGTGAACCCCGTGCTGTCTTAGCAGTCTCGTTGTACTGCAGTCCGTCCGTGCTAACTAGGTTATTCACTGTACTGACGTTCTAGTCCGTTTAGGGCAATGTCCCGTGAACTGGCGTCCCCTCCTATCACCCGGTCTGGTCCTGCCGGTGTCCTGCCTATGACACGTCTGTGTCCCCACCTAGGTCCTGTCTTCACTTTATCTACTGTCCTGTAGATAAAGAATGGTCTTATGACCATTCTGTGTCCTGACTTATGTCCTGTCTCTACTCTATAGGCTATACTGTAGATGTCCTTACCTATGTCCTGTATGTCGTTATCCAAGTCGTTCTAACTCTGTTCTGTCCCTTTGTCCTCTCTATGTCCTGTACCTACATTCCGACACTCTGACAAGCGTCATGTTCATGGGGTCCAAAATATCATGGCTATTAGAGGCATAATAAATCTCCCAGTTCAGACAGTAATAGTTGTTACTAGGCCACGTGAAATAAGGTAGCTTCGCTCTAAGTAAAACGTAAAGTGCCCTTTTACACTACTAGGGCGTATTGGGCATACGCTGCTATGTTCATATTGTTATAAATCCACCGGCACTCGGTGGGCGATGTTGTCAGTATCGCCTTTATTTCCTAAGACACTTCCTGGTACCCATTTAAGCCTTGTGCTTGGCAGAGTATTAAAGCTTGTGCACACGCTACATGGGGCTGCGGAGTGCTAGGTTCTGTTGATAATTTAACGAAGTTGTTTTGAAATTAACATATAAACTGGGATTGAATCTATTCCTCATTACCGGCAATCTGTATGTGAGTGGGAAAACATATAAACTGGGATTGAGTCTATGTCTCATTACCGGCAATCTGTATGTTAGTATGAAAACATAAACTGGGATTGAATCTATGCCTCATTACCGGCAATCTGTATGTGAGTGGGAAAACATATAAACTGGGATTGAATCTATGCCTCATTACCGGCAATCTGTATGTGAGTGGGAAAACATATAAACTGGGATTGAATCTATTCCTCATTACCGGCAATCTGTATGTGAGTGGGGAAACATATAAACTGGGATTGAATCTATTCCTCATTACCGGAAATCTGTATGTGAGTGGGAAAACATATAAACTGGGATTGAATCTATTCCTCATTACCGGAAATCTGTATGTGAGTGGGAAAACATATAAACTGGGATTGAATCTATTCCTCATTACCGGCAATCTGTATGTGAGTGGGAAAACATATAAACTGGGATTGAGTCTATTCCTCATTACCGGCAATCTTTATGTGAGTGGGAAAACATATAAACTGGGATTGAATCTATTCCTCATTACCGGAAATTTGTATGTGAGTGGGAAAACATATAAACTGGGATTGAATCTATTCCTCATTACCGGCAATCTGTATGTGAGTGGGAAAACATATAAACTGGGATTGAGTCTATTCCTCATTACCGGCAATCTTTATGTGAGTGGGAAAACATATAAACTGGGATTGAATCTATTCCTCATTACCGACAATTCATTTCGTCGGCGTCTGTGGCCAAAAGGTTGTTGCATATCCTTTACAGGACGTAGCAGTCAACCTCAGCATATTTTGGCTCATGTGATTCCTGGGCAAGTTTACCTTCAATAGTTTGCCATTGCTTTCTGAACGACCGACACTCTTACCATTTCATAAAATAAACCAACACATCTGTGTTTCGAACGCGGGTATGCGGGATTATGAATTGTATCCTTAATTCCTTCGCAACGGGAGCAGGCCAAAAGTTAGCGAACGCAATTTTCACACTGGCTTTGCAGTCAGCTGCAAGCGATTTGGAGACAGATCTCTTTGTGTTGTGTTTTAACAATGGTTTGAGCGTCAGTGGTCCAGAAAGCAATGGTAAACTACTGAATGTAAACTTGCTTAGTATATCACAAACAGCCCCAAAATGACAGGGTTGATTGCGACGTTCAGTAAAGGATATGCAACAAGCTATGCTATCGCAGCTGTAGAAGTTAATATAAAAGCTAAGAAGAAAAGGACGATCATGATCAACATCATCATTATCAACATCATCATCATCATTAGATAAGTATCGTACTTTGTGTGCCAAACGCCGATTGCTCATTTCTGCGCATACCTTCTCGTTTTCTTTTCAGCCAGAGCTGGGCCCCCGCGTGATATATCTCATTGTCAAGAGCAGAACCGTAGAAGACACTACTTTCGAAGGTCTGGTGCCTGAAGAACCACAGATGGCCGATTACGAAGACTCGCTGACGATTTCTTCTGGGGCATCAGACGTAGACCCTTACAGAAAAGAAAAGGATGATATCCACTTGAAAGATGAATCGGTGAGAGTCTTTCGCTTGGTTGCTGTTTTTCAGACTCTTATCTACCATCTATTTACATCTGAATACTTGTTGCGTTTTATGTACTACTTACATTGATCCATATGTATCATTCATCATCATCATCATCATCATCATCATCATCATCATCATCATCATCATGTGCTATGCTGATAAGCGTGGGCTTTCAACACCTTTTCCATCCGATAACTTTCCTAGTTTTGATTTCAAACTGGCTGTTTACTTTAGTTTTCCTTCTTGTATGCTCACCGATTTATCCGTGCATCTTTTCAGTGTGTCGGTATTATAATTTATTAAAATTTTATTGCCATGCTCATTTAACTTACTGTCTTTTCCGTTTACAGGTTCATCTCTTATTTTTTTATTTATCTTCGTTGTTATTTTTAATTTGTTATTGTTTATTCATCAATTTTAAGATTTATTAAGTCATCAATTTCTTCATGACATATTGTTTCCTTTCCTGTATTATCTCTTGGCTTGCTTGACTAATGGAGTTCCTTGGCACTTCTCATTGTTTATCTATACCTAGCTGACCCGGCCCGGCTTCGCCCAATCCCTGGTGGGGAGCATCTAATTTAATTCATATAAGTAGTCATATAAGTTCTCGTTCCCGTTACCGACTATCTGTCTGTCTGTCTGTCTGTCTGTCTGTCTGATCCGGCCGGGCTTTGTCCAGCCTCTGATGGGGAGCATCTCATTTAATTCATATAAGTAGTCATATAAGTTCTCGTTCCCGTTACCGACTGTCTGTCTGTCTGTCTGTCTGTCTGTCTGTCTGACCCGGCCCGGCATCGCCCAGCTCCTGGTGTGGAGCATCTCATTTAATTCATATAAGTGGTCATATAAGCTCCCGTTCCCTACTATCTATCTGTCTGTCTGTCTGTCTATCTGTCTGTCTGTCTGATCCGGCCCGGCTTCATCCAGTCCCTGATGGGGAGCATCTCATTTAATTCATATAAGTAGTCATTATAAGTTCTCGTTCCCGTTACCGACTATCTGTCTGTCTGTCTGTCTGTCTGTCTGTCTGTCTGTCTGTCTGTCTGTCTGTCTGTCTGTCTGACCCGGCCCGGCATCGCCCAGCTCCTGGTGTGGAGCATCTCATTTAATTCATATAAGTAGTCATATAGCTCCCGTTCCCGTTCCCGACTATCTATCTGTCTGTCTGTCTGTCTATCTGTCTGTCTGTCTGATCCGGCCCGGCTTCGTCCAGCCCATGATGGGGAGCATCTCATTTAATTCATATAAGTAGTCATATAAGTTCCCGTTCCCGACTGCCTGTCTGTCTGTCTATCTGTCTGTCTGTCTGTCTGTCTGTCTGTCTGTCTGTCTGTCTGTCTGTATGTCTGTCTGTCTGTCCGTCCCTCTCTGTCTGTCTGTCTGTCTGACCCGGCCCGGCATCGCCCAGCTCCTGGTGTAGAGCATCTCATTTAATTCAAATAAGTAGTCATATAAGCTCCCGTTCCCGTCTATCTATCTGTCTGTCTGTCTGTCTGGTTGTCTGTCTGTCTATCTGTCTGTCTGTCTGTCTGATCCGGCCCGGCTTCGTCCAGCCCCTGATGGGGAGCATCTCATTTAATTCATATAAGTAGTCATTATAAGTTCTCGTTCCCGTTACCGACTATCTGTCTGTCTGTCTGTCTGTCTGTCTGACCCGGCCCGGCATCGCCCAGCTCCTGGTGTGGAGCATCTAATTTAATTCATATAAGTAGTCATATAGCTCCCGTTCCCGTTCCCGACTATCTATCTGTCTGTCTGTCTGTCTATCTGTCTGTCTGTCTGATCCGGCCCGGCTTCGTCCAGCCCCTGATGGGGAGCATCTCATTTAATTCATATAAGTAGTCATATAAGTTCCCGTTCCCGACTGTCTGTCTGTCTATCTGTCTGTCTGTCTGTCTGTCTGTCTGTCTGTCTGTCTGTCCGTCCCTCTCTGTCTGTCTGTCTGTCTGACCCGGCCCGGCATCGCCCAGCTCCTGGTGTGGAGCATCTCATTTAATTCAAATACGTAGTCATATAAGCTCCCGTTCCCGTTCCCGACTATCTATCTGTCTGTCTGTCTGTCTGTCTATCTGTCTGTCTGTCTGTCTGTCTGATCCGGCCCGGCTTCAGCCAGCCCCTGATGGGGAGCATCTCATTTAATTCATATAAGTAGTCATATAAGTTCCCGTTCCCGACTGTCTGTCTGTCTGTCTGTCTGTTTGTCTGTCTGTCTGCCTGCCTGTCTGTCTAATCATTTATTGGTTGCAGTTAGAACAACCTTAGATAAAAGAAGACCAACTTACAAAAAGCATTAGAAAGAGCACTTGAAAGATCTTTACATCTTCCCCAACAATTAACTTGGGTAAATGGAGCGGCGGCAGCAGCAGCAGAAGAAGAAGAAAAAGGAGGAGTAGGAGCTGGGAGGAGGAAGAGGGAGGTGGAGGAGAGAGGAGGAGGGAGGAGGAGATAAGCGGAGAGAGGAGGAGGGAGGAATAGGAGGGAGGAGGAGGGATTAGGAAGAGGAGGAGGGAGGAGGAGGAAGGAGGAGGAGGGAGGATGATGAGGAGGGAGGAAGGAGGAGGAGGGGAGGAGGAGGAGGAGGATGAGTAGGGAGGAGGAGGAAGAGGGAGGAGGGAGGAGGAAGAGGGAGGAGGAAGGAGAAGGAAGAGGGAGAAGGGGGGAGGAGAAGAACGCAGGAGCTGGAGGGGGAGGAGGAGGAGGGAGGAGGAGGAGAAGGGGGAGGAGGGAGATGGAGGAGGAGGAGGGAGGAGGAGGAGAGAGGAGGATGAGGGAGGAGGCGGAGGGAGAAGGAGGAAGGAGGAGGAGGGAGGAGGAAGAGGGAGAAGGAGGAGGGAGAAGGAGGAGCGAGGAGGGAGGAGAAGGAGGGGGAGGAGGAGGGAGAATGAGGAGGGAGGAGGAGGAAGAGGGAGGAGGAGGAGGGATGTGGAGGGAGGAGGAGGGAGGAGGTAGAGGGAGGAGGAGGAGGGAGGAGGAGAGAGGATGAGGAGGGAGGAGGAGAAGGGAGGAGGAGGGATGAGGAGAGGGAGGAGGGGGAGGAGGGAGGAAGAGGGGGAGGAGGGAGGAGGAGGGATGAGGGGGAGGGCGTAGGAGGAGGAGGTAGTAGGAGGAGAGAGGAGGAGAAGGGAGGAGGAAGGAAGAGGAGTGATTAGGAGGAGGGAGGAGGGCGAGGAGGTAGGAGGAGGAAGAGGGAGGAGGAGGAAGAGGGAGGAGTAGGGAGAAGGAGGAGAAAGAGGGAGGAGGATGATGGAGGAGGGAGAGGGAGGAGGGGATGGGAAGAGGGTAGGAGGAGGAGGAGGGGAGAGGAGGAGGAGGAGGATTATAACGCATATGCCTGTAGATAACTGCAGCGAAAAGATGGGTCTGTCTATCTATCTGACCCGGCGTGGCTTCGCCCAGCTCCTGGCGGGTAGCGTCTCATTAAATTCATACAACAAAAAAAAGTAACTTAAAAGAATGTCCTTCCACACACCATCCATTATTTCTAATGAAAACTGTTTCTAATCACCTGCATGACTGTAGATAACTTCTTAAGCATAAAAAGATAAGTTACAATGTTATACATTATGCATTATTTTTATGAAAACTTTGAAAATGCCTTAAAGTTTGTATCATTATTTATTATAACTCATATGCCGGTACATAACTATAGACAAAGAGTTTATAAATCTTTGAAAAAGATGCAACAATATGACTATAAGGTATACAGAAAAGTTATTAAAAGTTATGCCCTTTGAAATAACTTTTCTAGAGTTAAGTCCCCTCGCTGTATATAAGATTATAATGTAAAATGAAAAATTAAATAATATTAAGTAAGCAGCCGATTTCATACTAAAAACATATCACAGTTGGCTGCGCTGGAATGAAAGGAAGGCGTGTAGAAAAGTTCATCTCAATCGGATGGGCCGTTCGCGAACGCATAAAGGACATACATACAGTCATACAGACGGAGATCCTATTTTATATATAAGATTTGTATTTTAGTTATTATTTTGTAACTGTTGTTCACAATCACACAGTATACAAATATGGACCTAGCACCATATATCCAATACGCCTAAAGGCAAGAACAGAAACTCTATGAGTTTATTTTGTATCATTACGCATTGTTTTGATTTACTGTTTACCATTTGCACAGGACTATACGCAAAGGGCGTTCGCTAGTGGATTATCCGATGCTCAAATAAAGAAGATCAAGGATTACAAGGTCAGAAAACAATCTGCCGGGTGGATGTGAACCTTGTCCGTTATGATCACAACAGTGATGACCAGTAGCTCAGCATTTTGTTCCTTTTGACTATATTCTTTGGACATTTCGAAAGTTCATTAGACAGATGTGTATGTCTACATGTAGGTATATTATATTGTATTATATTATACCAAATAACAGAAAATAGGTAGTACCGTCTAGTGTCACATTGTAGCTCAGTAATATCTGACTAAGACTGAAATATGGAGATACAAACACATGACTATCGGGCCTACATGCAAGCGTGTCAGCCACTGAACGACCACTGCTCAGTATGAGTATACTTTGATATAGTAACAACTTCAGGTATAGGCATCAAGCGGTAGTTTATTGGGCTACATTTGACCAGATGTTCTTAATCACTTTATTGTATTCTTCTTCTTTCGTTCGCTTGAAATGTGTCTATAACTGCAGTATTGTCATTATCATCTCATCATCATCTCATGTTCCTCTTGTACCTTGCGGTGTCGAGGTGAAGTATAAACAGCGGTAGAGTGTCAGTTTATGAGCTTCATACATCGAGATTCCCATGCAATCTGTTATTCCCTCTGTCCATCGTTTACATGGTCGGCCTCTTCTTCTGGTTCCATTTGGTCGGTACATTACTGCTTGTTTTGGTATACTGTTAGTTGGTAATCTAGTTTTATGGCCGAACCATTTAACTTGTTGATGTCTAAAGAAATCTAATGCTGCTATAACGCACACTTTAGTCCTGATGTCTTCATTTCTGATTTTCTCGCTTCTTGATACATTGAGTATTCTTCTCCCGAATATAATTTCCGTTGTAGTATTTTCTGTTCTCTGTTTCTGTTTTTGTCCAGGTTTGGCATTCGTAATAGAGAGTTGGTAGGAAGATTACGTTGTAGAGTGCCTGTTTAGTAACTATTAACATTTGTTTGTATTTTAGCATTGGTGCCATTTGTTTAATGTGCTGGTTTGACTTATTGCATCTATTTCCGATCTAGTTTTCAGATTTGCCATTTGATATTATACTTCCTAAGTACTTGAAGCTCTTTACTTGTTTCATGTGTCTGTTTTTTTTCTTCAGATTAATCTTTGTTTTTCTTTCCCCATTTTCTTTGACTATAGTCATTACCTCTATTTTAATAATGGTATTTCTCATTTTATGTTTCTTACACGCTTTGTTTAGACTCAGACTAGACTATTTATGTGGACTTGTAATTCTGCTTTGGATTTTGCTATTAGTTCTTAATCGTCTGCCTATATGACTTCTTTAATGGAGTAATTTACAGATGATTCTTCTTGTGTGTTCTGTTCGTCATGCGGTGTTCATGGGATCTCTGTTTGCCTGGATTCTCTACAAATGCTGTCTATATAGGTTATGAAAAGAGGGGGGACATGACACAATCTTGTCGTATTCCGGATCTTATGGTGAAGGGTTCTGAGTGTCCTGCATTTGTTCTTACCTTGCATTCACTGTTGTTGTATAAGCTTCAACATAACCTTGTTAGGTGTGTACTCACGCCATATAGTTTAAGGATTTCCCACAGCGTGTTTCTATCTACTCTATCAAATGTCTTTTCTTGGCCGACAGAGGCTAAGTATAGTGTTTAATAAAATTCGTTTGATCATCTGTGCTTCCTGTGTTGTTCCTAAATCCAAGCTGTGTTTAATTTGCTAGGGTTCTATTGAAGGTCGTAGTATTTTCTCGAGAATTATGAAAAATTGCAATGTTGTCTCTTTTATTAATGTTTAATTTAATTTAATGTTTAATTATTACTGTCCTTTTTAGTTCACTGAGTAGTCCATAGAGTTAATCTTCTACTGTTGTTTCTCTAGGCCAGAAGTTTTGCCTAAATATTTTGTATTTTGGGCTGTCTTGGAGTGTGTAATCTGCTGTCTGCGGCACCAATTCACATGTGCACATGGCTGATTCTCAGTCTTCAATTTTGTATACATGTGGTTGCGTATTCTGCTGTGTCCTGTTCTGAGGCTCAAAATAATTATTTGTTCTGGTCTGCCCATAAAGGTAGTAATCGTCTTGAGCTGGTATTTGTGGCTTTCTGACTGAGTTAATGATACTTTATTATTGGTGGTATGTAACATATACGCCAGTTTGTTCTTCTATTGCTCCTTCCTTAACTAATCGATAAGCCTTTTTTTCCCGGGTACTCCACGGTGAAATGGTATCCACTGTATGGTAAATTTGCGCTAGGTGCCAAGTTAAGAAAGTTGTGTCCGTAGTAATGGAAATTTCCCAGACAAGAGAGCCTCAAGTACAGATTTTGCATATGTCAATAGCACCACTGGTTATGTACCGTGGTTGCTATTTAGTAATTTCTATATTGCTGTCTTGACTGCCTGGATTTCTGCATCATAGTTATTACAGTACTTTCCTGTTGGTACTCTGGCCGTGTCCCTAGTATTATTTGAGTATTCTATGTAACTCCTGCTCCTCCATTTAGAACAGCATTTTGCGCTGACCCATCTGTGTAGACTCGGATGCAGAGGTCCTGTGGGTATCCAACCATTTGATTTAATGTATCTCTATAACATGACGGGGGACCCGCTGTAGCACCGTGGCTAGTACGCCTGCCTGCTGGCTCGGTGGTCATATATTCGATTTCCCCAATCAAGGTGGATTTTAAAAATTGACCTGGGCTCCCAGGTCAACCTAGCCTAAAATGTTTACCTGTAAAGTGGTCCTAGAAAATAAAAGCAACCGGCATGATATTGACAACATCATTCATCGAGTCCCAAATAGCCTATATAAACATGAAGCTAGTACCATTTATACCCAATATGCATCAACGCATGTAACAAGAAGCCTTTACTCGCCGTACGACAAGTCTATGAACGTGTGAGACATTGTTCCCCTTTGAATTAGTTTACGACTGTCTGTAATTTAACAGAACTTCAAGAGTGTAAGCACTGGGTCATTCGTCTTCTGTAAAAGTTAAGAATTGGACATCCTGCGTGTGGTGCGCGGTTAGTGCGCGCTGCTGTATCTCGCTGTGTGTAATGTATTTCTCATAAGAAATTGAGTACAACATTTTGAATATATTAGGAACTCAGTGTATGTAAACAAAATGGGAACTATTAACATGCTCGAAGTGTAAGCATTTCACAGAATGTCCATAATCTGACCCAGATTGATATACTTATATGTTTGTCATATAACAAAGGCACAAAGTCTAGCCTACTAGTAAATATGGTAATCATGTGAAAATACAGCTGCAAACTAGTAAATATGGTAATCATGTGAAAATACAGCTGCAAACTTTATTGTGGGCAAATTCTTTTAAAGTGTATGCACAGAAAGGATGAATTAGAACTGCATATAAAGATGTAGAAATATGATTAACTGTACATATGTATCTTCTTCTTCTTCTTCTTCTTCTTCTTCTTCTTCTTCTTCTTCTTCTTCTTCTTCGTTCATCGGAAGGTTTTTTTTCTTTTCCGGACGTGATGGCGTTGTGCCTGTTTACAGCAGAGCTACGTTCTTGCGCCATTAGGCCGACACATCCGACATCTGTGGGCATTTGTTGACCGGGTTAACCATCCCGAGTTTACATATGTATGAAAGTGGTGTTCACAGATGTACAGATAGAATGGATTGGTCTAGATATAAATACAGTATTCACAGATGTACAGGAAAGATGATTTAGGCATACATATGTATATATATATATATATATATATATATATATATATATATATATATATATATATATATATATAAGTAAGTTATATACTTATTACTAGTAGTAGTAGCCTGCCAGCTCCGTGGCGAGGGCGTTGCGGACACAAGTCGTAATCTCGCATACCCGCGTTCGAAACACAGCTGCGGGAGATTTAGCAGCAGACCGCCCTGCGTTGGTGTTTTACGAAATGGTATGGGTACCGATCGTTCAGAAAGCAATGGCAAACTACTGAATGTAAACTTGCCAAGAGATCCCAACAGCAAAATATGCTGGTGTTGGCTGCAAAGTCCTGTAAAGGATATGCAACTAACTTTAGTAGTAGCCTAGTAGTTGTAGCCTACAAATCCCTATATCTGAAAGTCACTGTTAACCGGAAAGAAGATATTTTATATCTACAGGCCTTTGTTACAGAGAATACCAAACGTCGACAATCTAGACTTCAGGAGCCCGTCATGATGAAGAACTCCAGGGTGTCTTACTTCTGGAGTTAGCCACTGAAAACAAACAGCGACCATGGCTTGAGAATTCGATCGATACCAATGACTGCAGACATTTTTTTACTTTGGAGCCGGTTTGATTAAAAAGTTAAATCACGTCACTTTGTATGGATTAGAACCAATGAACTGTGAACCACTTTAAAATTGTGGAGCATATTTAAAACGAACAGGTCACGCAATGGAGATATGAAGTTTAGATATAAATATTTTTGGTCTACAGAATGTTACATCCCAGCTAGTAGTGCATGCAGCTGTGTTGAATATTATAAACGGTACATTATTTAACATAATTATATATATATAACATTGCATATTTTGTTTGTGTGATAAGCATACATATATATTCACATGCTTTTATACAATCTATTTATTTGTATTAGCTTTATGGGCGATTACAAAGATATAGACGAATATATTTACACTATAAATGCTGATACATTTTTGCTGTTGTTTACTTAGATGATATTTATTAAACGTGATTTTGATAAATGTTACAAATAACTGAAGTTCTTGAAAATATTTAAAAGCTAGCTTAATAAAGAAAAACCAAAGCCTTTGCTAGAGTAAAAGTATAGGTCCCTTTAACACGTCCGAGGTTCATTAAGTACTTGACCCATATTGTCTTTGATGATGTGCATTTGTACATATTTTACGATAACTTGGGTATTTTTTTATAATGCATATTCTGTTCAAGCGTGATGTTTGTTTTTATATAATGGTTTACTATTTAAATATATTTATTATTCTTAAGAAGATTTACTTATATTTAGCAAGTATTTCCTCGAAAATTGTTTACCTTGGTATTAATATTAATAAAAATTAATAATAGGAAAAGATTTATGTCGAGTTTTTGTTGTGTGTGCGTGTGTGTGTGTGTGTGCGTATGTGTGCGTGCGTGCGTGCGTGCGTGTGTGTGTGTGACTAATAAAAAGATATCAATTGAAACGAGAAAAAGAGTGTTGAGATGCTACATAGAACCTATACTTTTGTATGGATGTGAAGCGTGGACAATAAGCAGTCAAGCTGAAAAACAGCTAATGGCTGTGGACATGTTGTTTCTGAGGAAAATGCAAAGAATACCATGGACAGATAGAAAAACCAACGAACAAGTCCTTCAAGAAACAAATGAAGATCGTAAACTGATTAGAGTCATTAGACGTAGACAGTCAACATATTTTGGGCATGTTATGAAAAGAAATGACTTGGAGAACTTGATGACAACTGGCAAGATAGAAGAGAAGAGACCAAGGGGAAGACCGAGAAGTAAATACCTGGATGGCGTGGCCACGTGGCATTATCGAGACAGGAACACGGAGCTTATCCACGACTCTGGTGATCGAGTGAGATGGCAGAACATGACCGCCCACGCTTACCGGCATGGCACATGATGGATGGATGGATGGGTGGGTGTGTGTGTGTTGTGTGTGTGTGTGTGTGTGTGTGTGTGTGTGTGTGTGTGTGTGTTGGTTTAATGTTGATTCTACTTTTATTAGTGTATCTATTTGCTTTGATACTAAATTTCACATTTAAAAGTAGGAGTTTAGTGACAACTCACGTTATGATGTCCTAAATTGTCTATTGTTTACGTTTTAGGTGTTATAAAGTGCAATTCATTTTGACTTCACCCATAAGACTTTGCATGACAGTTCAGTTCTATACAAAGGTAAAATTAGTTACAAGTTATTTACAGGATGTGGCATTCAACCCATGCACTTGTTGACTGTTTGTAATTTAGTAGACAAGTTTACGTTCAGCAGTTTGCTATTGCTTTCAGAACGACCGACGCTCATTCATGTCGTTGTTAAAATTTAAAACAAGGCAGTCTGTCTCCAAATCGACTGTAGCTGATTTCGAACGCCATATGTGGGATTGCTACACCATCATCACAGACGCCGGCAGTCCTAGACAATCCATCCATCCATCCATCCATCCATCCATCATGTGCCATGCCAGTAAGCGTGGGCGGTCATATTTTGCCATCTCACTCGATCACCAGAGTCGTAGATCAGCTCCGTGTTCCTGTCTCGGCCATGCCACGTGGCCAAGCCATCCAGGTATTTACTTCTCGGTCTTCCCCTTGGTCTCTTCCCTTCGATCTTGCTAGTTGTCACCAAGTTCTCCAAATCATTTCTTCTCATAACATGCCCAAAATATGTTATTGTCTACGTCTAATGACTTTAATCAGTTTACGATCTTCATTTGTTTCTTGAAGGACTTGTTCATTGATTTTTCTATCTGTCTATGGTATTCTTTGCATTTATGACAATATGAACAGATAAATTACGAATTATTTTTTAAAAGTTTTATTTAACACACAATAAAGACAATTTAATCTGAAGTAGCAATTCACTTCTTTTATAATATGTTGTAAATTTTGAAATGACAGCGATACTCAGGAATTTCAATACCAACGTTAGCAAAGAAATGATAAGTGGCGTGACTGGTGGCTATGGCCTAGGTCATAGGAATGAGAGAGAGGTGACATTAATAGCATGGGCAGAATACCATGAAATAATAATAGGTAACACCTGTTTCAAACACCATCCTTGAAAATTATATACGTAGAAAGCCCTGAAGATGATATTCACAATTAAATTGACTACATACTGATTCCAAATACTTTCAGAAGCAGTTTAGTAGGAGCAAAAAATATATCAGGAGCAGATGGACATAGTGACCATGTGCAAGTTATAGGAAAGATGAGGTTAAGGCTTAACTCTATAAAACAAAACCCCCAAAGAACAATAAGTTAGAACTAGCATTACTTAGAATAGACAAAGAAATTAGAGAATGTTACAGTGTTATTGTAAAGAACAGATATGATGCAATGGAAATAATACGGACTACTGATGAACAATGGGACTTGTTGCGGAAATCAATCCATCAGACCTCTACAGAAATTATTCCACCTAAATATAGATAGCAAAAATAAAAATAAAAACAAATAAAAATAAATAAATAAATGGATGACAGATTAAATTCTGCAGATGACACTTGTGGAAAACTAGTGTACCTTGGTGATTAAAGATTATATCCTCTCTTGTGTGGGTGAGGCAATTAATCATCATCAGCATGCCCCATGCCGATAAGTGTGGACGATCACGAGTCGCCATCTCACACGATCACCTGGGTCTCGATTAAAGTTAGTATACTTGATCCGATTATGTCACAAGCCATGTCATCATCCTCACCACCATCACTAAGATCATCATCATCATCATCATCATCATCATCATCATCATCATCATCATCATCATCATCATCATCATCATCATCAACATTTTAGTGACGACTAAAACTAGTAATAAATCGTGCGGTTATGTCAACACACTGACCTCTATAAACGAAACAAATGGAGATCTAAAATCACAAGGGAAAAAGAATTGGAGATAGAGATGAAAAAATCAAGGGAGGACGTGAGGGGAGTACAGGAGATTGTAAAAGGACGGACATCGTAGCGTTAGGTTGTTTGAGTGTCTATGCTCCAATAGGGGTTAAAGGGCAGAGGCACTATGTCCTTTAATTGCAGAAATATTCACCAGAGCTACCCAAGTCTAAACGTCGAAGTCCTTGCAAGTCTGTATGATACAATTGTTTCTTGGGCATCTTTTTATATAACGGAAACACAAACAATAGATTGCACGATTTATTGCCTAGCATATTTCTCTGCATCTCGTCAGGTACGTACTGCATAAATCACACAGTATAAACTAAAGTAATTAGATAAATCGTTCAAGCTTAAATGTACAACATACATATTCACACAGTAGTTTGAATTGTCTATCACGGTAATTTTAAGCTGATTATTATGTCTTTCCGTATGCACAAAATTGGCTTCTGTAAATTAATGGTGATTGCTTCTGCCAGCTTTAACATACGACCATTTTGTATGTTAAACAACACACGAAACGCATTCCCCCCATCAATCACGTGGCCGGTTTCCAAAATGTGCCGTCCAATCGATGATGTGGGAGGTTTGTTGTGTATCGGTTTTGTCAGGTTCCCAGAGTCTTTGTTTATTATTCTGTCAATCCAATTAGGTATGTGTTCGACCACCCTACCATTCAACTGCCTCTCTATTCTGCCGATGTAGGTAAACTGGCACCTACATGTAGATTGATGAGTACAATTTGATTTCACGTATAGAGTCTTCGTTTGATTTTCCCTGGCATTGCATCTTACAGTACTTTCTGTAGCAGGCACGCCTCAAATTTTAAACAAAAAATATTAAATCCCAGAATGATTAAACAGCGCTGAAAATGTGTATTTAACTCTTCATCGAGAAAACTATTAACGTTTAAAAATAAATACATTGTTTGTTAAATTAAAAACATAGTTTGTTGCATGAAGTAAACATATATCAGTCACTTTCATGGTGTCTTCATTTCAGCTCTTGTAAAGTCTCTTTGTCAAACAGATATTCCCCAAGCCCGGGGCCAACACGATTCAGTTGTGTCACAAAGTCAGAAATCTCTTTGATGGCATCCACCTGCTCTTTCAGAAATTCATCCTCCAGGAAGTCTTCAAACTGAAAAGTTAAATAAATGATCAAAACAATGTTTGCACGTAATGAATTTGAATAACGATGGCACAAACAATAGATTGCACTATTTATTGCCTGGCATATTTCGCTGCATTTCGTCAGGTACAAACAGTAGAAATAACACAACCAGGTTATCTAACCGCCTCTCTGTTTGTCTGTTTATCTGTTTGTCTATCTGACTGTTTATCAATCTGTCTGTCGTACAGTTTATTTATCTATCTGTCTGACCTTTTATATATATGTCTGTCTGTCTGTTTGTCAATTTATCTATCTGTCTGCCTTTTGCCAGTTTATCTATCTGCCTGCTTGTTTGCCAGTTTACCTGTCTGCCTGCTTGCCTGCCTGCCTGCATGTCGTCTGTCTGTCTGTCTGGTCTGCCTCTCTCTCTCTCTCTCTCTCTCTGTGTCCCCGTCCGTCCGTCTGTCTAGCTACGTTACTAAATAACCGACTTACCCATCGATTCTCCTAATTATCGATCTATTTTCCAGCCTACTTTCTTGCCTACTTATCGACCGGCCCGGCTACCTACACTCCATCCGCCAGCCTACTTATCCACCCATATATCTAACCGTTCTGTCTGATTGCCTTCTGCCCGTCTGCCTCCCAGTCTTTCAGTCTTGTCATCAGAAAAAAGCCACAAACAAATAATCTAATAACAAAATGAACACAGTATGACTCTTGCCTGCACGTCATTCTTGTTCTCTGCAATATTGTGCAGCTCTATCAGCGCCTGATTGACGTGCTTCTCAAGCTTCAGTGCGGACATCATAGCTTCCAGTCCGCTGCCCCAGGAGTCCAACTCTGGTTTCTGCAGTAAAGAAAACGAAGACAGATTTATCTCTGTTACAATGCTTATATAGCTCCTTCTATCTAAGGCAGTTATCATTTGAATTAATTATGTCCGAAGCTGTTGTTACTTTAAGATAATATAGTTCTGGGTGTGTAGGAGTTAACATGACCAGGGATGGAGTTATACCTTTTCATAGCACAAAGCTTGGACTGAATTTTGAGATCATGTGTTTCCCATGCTGATTGATCCCTCTCTCAGCCTGCCTAGTTTACTGCAGAGGAAAGGCAACACCAATACGTCTGGAACAAGACAAGCTGCAGAAGCTGTCATATCAGTAAAGCAAAGCTCTAACTGTCCGGTTGTCAGAGCTTCGATCCTAGACAAGTTGCCAACCAAGGCTTAGGACTTGGTCTGACCTGCCATGACATTTAGTCTTAAGTTGCATTTCCTTGCCCTAGGTTAAAGCATGCACATGGAGTTAACATGACAACGCTGAAATTTCGTGGGTTAACAAAAACAGTGGGATAGAAAGCATTTATACAATAACTGTGTCGAACATAGTGTGTTTAGACAATTATATTGTTGATGGAGTGCCTAGTAAACTTATAGTGTTTTATTTACTAAACAGTTGTTTTAAAAGGAAGATGCTAAAGGTAAAAAGGTAAATTTTAAAAAAAAATAAAAATAAAATAAAGGACCCTTTTATAAACTTTATGGCTTTTGGTTTTGGACCCATATTTTTATAGATAATTTAGCATTCCATGAATGATGTGGTCAGTATCACACCAGTTGCCTTGACTTCCCAAGACATTCCCTGATGACCATGAGTGGACCTGTTGGCCCAGGTCAACGTTAACAGTGCGCCCGAATCTGATTAGAACCATCGACCGCCGGGCCAGCAGGAGAGCTCTCAAAAAGAGGTAACAGCTAATAAAAGTGTACACTTATGAGATGGTTGATTAGCTCCCACATGTATTCTCTCTCTCTCTCTCTCTCTCTCTCTCTCTCTCTCTCTCTCTCTCTCTCTCTCTCTCTCTCTCTCTCTCATGTCAGTTATATTTCAAGTCTATTTTATAAGGACCACTCTGTGACATGGTGTTCAACCTGCTACCAAAATTCCACAGCCAGAGAAGTCATATTTTTAAACGACTTATACCATGGGGGTAAGTGTTGACAAATATAAAATGGTAGACTTGAAGCGAGAAAAGTAACATGGTAGGACTGTGGTGACATCAGCAATATCATGATTTGTCGAGAAGAAAACGTCAGAACGTCATGATAGTTAAAAATATAAACACATAGAAAGTCGTGGATGTAGAATCAATTCAAATACAAAGATTAGCACAAAGGCAAACATACTGCTTTGCAGTGTACATGCATCAAGAGATCTACATCTTGCTGTAAGTCACGAACTGGCTTTATATTTCCTTTAGTAGCTATCTTTATGTATTTATTTCTCCTAATCTTTCTTTTTATATATAATACATAGGTTCATTAGACTATTTTACACAAAGTCTTGCCATTCTTTGGAATCACGCTACCACGCTCACCTAGTCGGCCCGGTGACCATGGGTTTGAATCGCTATCGTCGAGTGGATTTGTGTGTCAAACTTACTTAAGCTCTTAGGGCGACTCAGCTTAAATGCTTACCAAGACTCGTTCTGAGAAGAAAAGACAACAGGTGTGACATTGACCCTATAACCCATTTAGTATCAATCTTTTTTTTTTAAATGGGACTAGCACCACGTATCCTTTTCGCCTCTTGTCGCGGCAATGGGTCCTTTACCTACGTACTTACTTTTATAGCTTATCTAACACAGGTTTCATCAGCATGTTATGTGTTTTACTTTGCCTATAATGTTTAGTGTCATTTTCATTTATTTTGTTCCTTTATTTTTGTACATTATACTCTGTTCCTACATTCTTTTATGCACACACCAAATGTAAAATGATAAAAGCTTCGCGCACGACAGGGAGCTTCTGATAGTCAGAAATAGTCCTCTTTCCCGGATTGTTTCGACCTTTTACTTTTCTTACACTCTCATGGGCCATGACTCTGGGTGTCTTTCTCCTGATCTGAGTTTGTACATGTTTCGAAGTTGTCTTTCACGCTTCATGTTTCTTCACCAATCAATATTGTCATATTATTCAGGTTACTCATGTTATTCGAACAGAAGACTGATATTAATTTTCTAAAAGTGTTACTTCTTTTTTCCACATTTGTGGTTAGGCCATAAACTGATACATTATATTTTGCTAACTTTACTGTTCTTTACAAGAAGAATTAAATGTTACAACCTTGACATCGTGCAGAAGAACCCTGCCTCCTCTCAAGTTCTGGTACTTCATTAACTTCTTTGCATGATGTCTTTCCTCGTCGGAGAGTTTCTTGAAGTATTTATGGAAACCCGGCAGAGCAACGTCGTCTCTGTCAAAATGGTAGGCCTGTGGGGACAATAATAAAAGGATAAGCCTGTAGGGAGAACAGTAAAATTGTAGGCCTGTGGAGACAAAAGTAATGTGATAAACCTGTACGGACAAAAGTAAAATGGTAGGAATGTAGGGGTTACAAAAGTGGTAAGCATATAGGAATAAAAGTAAAATGGTAGACCTGAAGGGACAAAAGTAAAATGGTAGACCTGAAGGGACAGAAGTAAAATGGTAGACCTGAAAGGACAGAAGTAAAATGGTAGAACCGAAGGGACAGAAGTAAAATGGTAGACCTGAAGGAACAATAGTAAAATGGTAGACCCGTAGGGACAAAAGTAAAATGGTAGACCTGAAGGAACAGAAGTAAAATGGTAGACCTGAAAGGACAGAAGTAAAATGGTAGAACCGAAGGGACAGAAGTAAAATGGTAGACCTGAAGGAACAATAGTAAAATGGTAGACCCGTAGGGACAAAAGTAAAATGGTAGACCTGAAGGAACAGAAGTAAAATGGTAGACCCGAAGGGACAAAAGTAAAATGGTAGACCTGAAGGAACAGAAGTAAAATGGTAGACCCGAAGGGACAAAAGTAAAATGGTAGACCTGAAGGGACAGAAGTAAAATGGTAGACCCGAAGGGACAGAAGTAAAATGGTAGACCTGACGGTACAGTAGTTAAATGGTAGACCCGAAGGGACAAAAGTAAAATGGTAGACCTGAAGGGACAGTAGTTAAATGGTAGACCCGAAGGGACAAAAGTAAAATGGTAGACCTGACGGGACAGAAGTAAAATGGTAGACCTGAAGGGATAAAGCAATGTTCCAACAGGGAAAGTTTTAGACATTGTTATAAGTGTATTAATTGAAGTTTTAGTACCCATTTTTGTCTGTCTAGAGAACAAGAGAAAAGTAGTCCCAAAGCACACACACACACACACACACACACACACACACACACACACACACACGAAAGCACACACGCACGCACACACACACACTCACACACACACTCACACACACATACACTCACACACACACTCACTCACATACACATACACACTCACACACCCACCCACCCACCCACCCACCCGCACACACATTTAAGGTTTTAACTTGAAGCTCCCTTGTACAAGGATGCTCCCAACTTAGTGCTCTAAAAAAATACACAAACTTCGAAGCACCGACGATGATCAAAACGTGTATATATCAGAAGTATGCATCCCATAATTATTTCTATTAAAGAGTTGGAGACGAGTATAACATTCTATGGTTTCTTATTTTGTAATATCCACTTCTAACCCTTTCCTGAATTTGACCAAGGCCTGACTCTGTATGTGTTGCTCTGTAACCTGACTTAGTTACATTCAAAATGCCTTTACGTCCGAGGGAGGCGGGGAGGGGTATCTCTACGGCAAACTCACCCCGAAAGATGCAAATCCTTTTCAGGGCTCAAACAACCTGAAAGAAAATGCACCAGACTTGAGTTAAAGCTGTCTTCCGGAAGATTCAAACCCCCCCCCCCCCCCCAAAAAAAAATGACGAGAATTAATTGACGAGGATCGTTGATAAAGTAATGCACCACATCGTTGTTCTCAGCTAATAATGAAGATAGAAGCTTGCCATTTTGCACACTTCAATTATGGCGTGTGCCTATTATGTGAACAAAATTACAATATAACCGGTCAACTAATACGGCTGCCCTGAACCTTTGAAATTGAGCGTGTTGGCAACTTGCGTTATACAGCGAATTGTGATAGAATTTCTCGTTGCAGAGAAGGAATCTGTTGTGAACATTCACAAACGTCTACGAGATGTGTACGGAAATTTTGCAGTCGACAGGAGTACAGTCAGTCGCTGGGTTCAGAGAATCATAGAATCAGGAAGTGGAGATGTGGAGCTGCTTGATCGGCCACGCTGTAGATTTTTTGCCACAGCCACCAACACAGAAAAGTTGACATGCGCTGAGGGCACTATTCTTACTGATAGGCGAATCACTACTCAATAATTGGCTTTACAGCTGTCAGTCAGCAATGGTAGTGCAATTGCAGTTATATAAACTCAGATTTTCTTAGGTTTGCGCAAGATGGGTTCCTGAAGTCCAACAAATGACCACTGATTTCAAAGGAATGCAATTGCTTCTGAATTAGTGCTGACGGGGAGAACTTTTTGGCTAAGATCGTTACAGGTGACGAAACCTGGGCACAACATTTTAAACCAGGGACAAAAAGACAGTCAATGTAATGGCATAATCCGCATTCACCACGGAGATATAAATTAAAGACACCTCCTTCCGCTGTAAAGGTCATGATCACTGTGTTTTGGGACATTGAAGGTGTGATTATTGTGAATGTTATGCCAACAGAAAAGACAATCACCTTTTAGAAACTCAATCAACGTTCTCGCAGAGTTAGGCCGCATAAGAATCCAACAAACCTACTTCTCCTTCACGACAATGCACGTCCTCACACAAGTCTGGCAATAGGGGAAGTAATCGACAAATTGGGTTAGACTTTACTACCCAATCCACCCGATAGTCCCGATTTGGCACCCTCTGATTTTCATCTGTTTGGTCCACTTAAAGATGCACTCCGTGGGACAAGGTATGAAGATGATAAAAGAGTGATTCATGCAACAAAGAAATGGCTACATGATTAGGTCAAATTCTGGTACGGGAAGAGAATACACTTTACTTGTTTCGCGCTGGCTAAAGCCGTATACGTTAATAAGGATTACATTAAATAATACCGATGTTTACAAGACGTATTAATGTATATTATGTAGAAATGTCAAACTTTTTGAATAAACAGTCCCTGAGAAAAACGATGTGGTGCATTACTTTCTGAACGAGCCTGGTATAAACACATTCACGTCTCCATGCAAAGCTTCTACAGGTGCAAGCTAAACACTTTAGCGACAAAAAGGACAAAAGTGCAGCCTAGACAATTCAGACGAAGACAGTGTATTGCTTCACCATTGACAAGTAAACATAGCTTGCATACAGCTCCAGACTGATCTGACGGTTGACTCCTGCTTCACATTCTTCCGGATAGTTCTGTCGACACAAGGACATCTTTGCTGTTAACTGATATGTTGCTCTAATGTGCAACGAAGGTTGAACGTGTTGTGTTGTGGGGACGAGACAGCTGAAAGATCTAGTCCTAGGCGTGTACCGGATCAGACTCCCAATTCTCCCACTCAAAGTCACGAGGCGAAGCCATGGTTGCATTGCATTTGGTAGCTTCATGCTGCTATTTTGGGTTGCCTCACCTTTCACGGACAGCTAAGATAAATTTTTAAAAATAAATACATAATTGTAACTTAACAGTTCTTGCTATGGGTATGTGCAATGATAAAAGCTATCACATATTGTAGGCTAGGTATGTGATGACGCGGCTAGTCTTTCATGTCGCTGTGACAAGCCCAGGTTTGGAATCCGCGCCCGATCTTGCGCGTAACATTACTAGTGGAGTTCACTATTAACTTGACAAGCTCCCCCATAAAGAAAAAAAACATTAATTAATTATGGTTATTACTACAACTCTGATCTCCGTGTATTAAAGACAAATTACATGTCCTTTACAGAACGTTGTGATCAGCTCAAATCCTATGTTGATTTTCAAGTCAATGTTATAAGTTCAGTAGTTTGCAAATACTTTCTGAATGAGAAGTCAACGTTGAAGTCTGACAGGATGAAGGGTTGATTCCGCTAACCTGACGTCAGGGAACCTGAAGTTTAAGAGTTAGATCATCATCATCATAATCATCATCATCATCATCATCATCATCATCATCATCATCATCATCATCATCAAGTGCTCTGCCAGTTGGTCTAGGGGTTTATGTCTTTCCACAGATCTCTGTCTTTGGTGTTCTGGATCAACTCTGCTGATGACATTCCTCCATGCCACTTTCTTGTCTATACAGCATCATTTTACTTGGTCTACCTCTGTCTCTCTTACCGCTGACCTTTCCAGTTGTCACGATGATCTCCAAATCCTCGCTTCTCATCAGGGAAGCTAGAAAGAGGACCTAAATATGATGTTTCTCAGAATAATCTCCACCACATTAAGGCATTTATGCTAATACTGTATAAGTGAGTTCAAACTAGTAGCGTAAAGTATGTTTCAACTTGAAACATACTTTATTCTACCAGTTTGAACTCACTTATACAGTATTCGGTTAAATGCCTTAATATTGGTGGAGATTATTCTGAGAAAGAATGTTGAAAGTTTCAACATTCGAAACATCCACTAACCACTACCATCTATGTTAACTTTTAGTGGACCATCTCATCTAATCTCATCATGTTCCTATGTACCTTGCGGTGTCGAGGTGAAGTATAAACAGCGGGAGAGTGCCCGCTTATGGGCTTCATGTATCGATATGCCCATAGACTCTGTTATTCCCTGCATCCATCGTTTACGTGGTCGGCTTCCTCTTCTGTTTCCATCTGGTCTGTACATCATTGCTTGTTGTGGTAAACTGTTAGTTGGTAACCTACTTGCATGGCCAAACCATTTTACTTGCTGCCTTCTAATAAGTTGACCAAACAGATAAAAATCAATCTGGACTACGTCAGATGTAGAAATACCTACACAGATGTTACATTTATTTGATTAGTTAATGGAGCTCAATGTGATCTGGTATTGTTCTGATGAAGCAGTGCGGCTCTTAGTATTGTTCAATCTTCTCTTGAGTTAATCGAACTATGTGTGATCTGTTATTGTTGTAATACAGGGGTACGGTGTGTCAGGCATTAGTAGTACAGTTGGTAAGGATGACTGTCACGCTCTCTTCAGGGCCCATCCCCCACTGGTCCAAGCCTGACATTCAGCTCACGCCTGTGGCTACTAGTAGCTGTCAGCATGCGACAGCGGCCACCTCCCGTCAACATCTGTGACAAGATGGCTAAACAAGACATGGAGAGCCAATTTGGTGTAAAACCAATCGGTGAACTAGGGTATGCCTACCCAGCATGTGACGAAGGGCTCGGCAGCCTGTGCGGAAGAAATCATTGTTGATTCAACGGGAAAGACGGCGTTTACCTGCAAAGCGTCGTGGAACGTGACGAGCACGGCAAGGCACGCTGAGCGCCCTGGTCATCCACTGCACCTGTATTCGTCTCCAGTCGTCTTGACTTGTTTTGTCACTGGACTCAGATGGACTCAGGCAAGAGAGTGAGGTCGACGAATTGCTCAATTCTTCCTCACTTTAATCGTATTCATCGTGCAAGTCATTCTTCATCCAACTTCATATATCACCTTCAACTCCTGTGTGTTGCCAGGGCCCATAAGGGAAGCAAAGAATAGCAACACTGTAGCCTACCACGCATGTCGTAAGAGGCGAATAAGGAACTTGATGGTTCCGTCGCCCTGCTACTGTGTGAGTGCGTGGTGCGACACTGTGAGCTGTGAGTTTCATGTGAAATGCTTTTGAATCTGCCCGAGGTGTTTTTGGAACGTGACTGCATGTTCGGAGCGATTGCAGATGGCTATGTCCCAGAGTTGATCGGTTTTTGCCTTATGCAGAAATGCGTGGCTGCTGGGCTTCTGGTTGACTGCCACTGCCATCGACGATGAACTGTATTTCGTGGACTGTGTGGGTGAACATCTAGGAAACATCCACATGGGAAAATGACTGCCGATTCCTATAGAAATGAACTGGGTGTTTTGTGGGGGACTATTGTGTTGACATTCTTGCGGCGGTATTATGCACAGTGTTTCTGTGCGGGCTGTTATTTGTCGAGACTCCTGTCTTTTCCACTTTTCACATTGGGCAGTGGGGAGTGTTTTGTGTGATATTCACTGGCACAGGAATGGAGCATAATGGGGACGACCCGTTGCTGTGAAGTTGGAACTGCGACTAACTAACTAACTAATATCACCTTCAAGCCCTGTGGTGATGAGCAGCGGCGAAGCGGCAGGCGTGGGTACGCTGGCAGCCTTGTCGCAAACCTGCACACAGGCGGCTCAGGCCATATGGTCGTCTTCTTCTGCCCGGAGCAGCAGTGAGATTCGGCAGTCCCCTGAGCGACTGAGCAGCCCTCTATAGGAAAGCACTGCTCACCTCCATCGCATGAAGAAGGGGCTAGAAAAGGTGCCCTAAACATTGTCTGTTCCATCATTACCTAACCAGCTAGCCGCGGTTGGTGGGTAACCTATACTGCGGTTGACATGCAAACAAATTAAAAACAGGTAAAGCTAAAAGAGCAAGCCACATTCCCTTGACAATCGAAACTTGGAATGTACACACCCTACTTGATAGAGACGGCGCGCGGGCCCAGAGAGACGAACAGCACTGATTGTGAGAGAGCTGGGCAGGTACAACATCGACATTGCAGCCTTGAGCGAGACACGACTTGCAGAAGAAGGCCAGATCTGTGAAGTAGGTGACGGCTTCACGTTCTTCTGGAGTAAAAGAAAAAGCGAGGAAAAACGCCAATCCGGCGTGGGATTTGCCATTTAATCGGCCCAGGTTGGCAAACTAGCTGAATTTCCGAAGGCTATAAATGACAGGCTTATGACCTTTAAGCTACCCCTGCTGAAAGGAAAGAAGCATGCAACCATCGTGAGTGTCTACGCAACAACCATGACCAATGAAGATAACGTCATAAACAATTTATATGAGGACTTGCTCAACGTATTAACATCTGTTCCCAAAGGAGACAAACTTATACTCCTTGGGGACTTCAATGCCAGAGTAGGCAAGGACACCGCTTCTTGGAGTGGCATCATTGGAAAGTACGGAGTAGGAAATTGTAGCAGCAATGGACTCCTCTTCCTCCTCTTCCTTCAATCCTGTGCCGAACACGATCACCTGATCATCAACACAGTTCTCCGTCTTCCCATGAGAAATAGGGCATCGTGGATGCACCCTCGCTCGAAACATTGGCGCCTCATTGCCTATGTCATCGTCAAGAGCAGTGACAGAACAAGACGTTCTGGTGACAAAATCCATGTGTGGTGATGAATTTTGCACAGACCATCATCTCATTATCTTGAAAATAAACATACACATCAAACCACCACGGCGTCCTCAAGGGGTAAAATTTAAAAAAAAAAAAAATAATAGCTAAATGTCACCCGCCTAAACAGCAAATAAATGCAGTTGTTTGAAAATATGCTGGAAGACCGCCTCAAGCTCAATGCTGCAGCTAAACAGGATGCGGAAACGGAGTGGAGAGCCCTAAAGGATATAATTTACAACACTGCTATGGAAATCCTGGGTCCAGCCCCCCCCCCCCCCTTTCCCCCCGAAAGCATAAAGACGGGTTTGATGAAAATTCTGAAGACATTAACCAATTGCTGGCCAAGAAATATCTTCTCCTCAAGGCGTATTTGATTGTCCCGAAGTCAACATTAAAAAAAAAAAAGATGACTTCAATAACATTCCGAGAGTAGTGCAGCAGAAACTTCGGCACATGCGAGACTCCTGGCTGGACAACAAAGCTGGTGAAATTCAAGGCTTTGCTGATAGAAATGATATGAAAAACTTCTACGACTCACTGAAAGTGGTCTATGGTCGTACATCACCAGGCATAGTTTCCCTCCTCAGTGCAGATGGGGGAACATTGATTACCAATAAGAAAGAAATCATTCAACTCTGTGCAGTGCATTTCAGCTACATCTTAAATGCAACTTCCTTCTTCGATGATGAAACCACTAACTGCCTTCCTTAAGTTCCCACTAATGATACACTTGATGACCTGCCAACCATAGTGGAAGTAAACAAACCAATCCAGCAACTTCCAGTGGTAAGGCGCCTGATCCTGACCCCATTCAAGCAGAGATATACAAGGCAGGTGGGCCGGTCCTAATAGAGCAGCTTCGCCTGGTCTTTACAAACACCCAGGGACGCCAGACTTCCGGTCAATATGGCGGCGGACAGTCATGTTGTTTTAGGATCATTCCTTTTTCGTGTAGGAGATGGATATGTCGGTTCCTAAATCAATCAATCAATCAAATCTCCTGCTTGTAATTTGTGTGCCAGGATGTAAAACCAGGAGTTTCTTTTCAAGATCTTCGCCGATGCTACAGAATTCGTGCATTGAGCTAAGCAATCCTTGAATAAATTTCGCAGCTTGTGTGTTTCTGTGGTTTCGGCTTTTCAACATGGCGGCACAGCGTTTAGCAAGGAGACGGGGAGGCCGCAAGCGGCAAGGCAGACGTGGTTGGGCAAGGAGTTTAAGACTCAAATGTGACCGTCTGGGCCTCATAAATACTCGTATTCTATATTGGAACTGTGCAAGCGTAAAACAACGTGACCCTGTTCTAGACAACCTGGTATACAGGAACGACATTGTGTCGCTTCAGGAGACGAGACTGGGTGATCAGTTACTCCAAATTGCCGGCTTTTAATGTTTCTAGAAAAGGCGACATCTGGGAATGGCGATTCTCATTCGCGACAGTACGGTGGCCATGTCCAGTTGGGACAGTGACGACATACAAATACAGGCGGTTAGAGTTCAATCCGGTCTACCATTCGTGTTGATAAATGTTTATGCCCGCAGCGCGAGTGTGGATTCCCAGAACTGGCAGTGCTTAGGTGACATATTAGGTTATTTTCTGCGGCAATTTCAACGCTAAAGGTAGATCATGGGGAAATATTTCCCCCAACACACAGGGGGGGGGGGGGGGGCTCGAGACCGCGATTGAAACCATTAACCTTGTTTGTATCAACAGTGGCTGTGTCACCAGGACAGCGAGTCGTCCAGGTGATGAGGACAGTGTTATGTATCTGGTGCTGGTTTCTCCTTAACTCACTACAGTGTGTAGATGGGGTGTCCTAGGGTACCACGGCAGCGACCACCACCCTTGCAGCATATGTGTGGAGAAAGGCAGAACCAGGCAGCACAAGTCAACGGTAAATACTTTCCAGTATGACAGTACAGGGCATGATATGGTGAGTAAAATGAGGCGCGACAAGTGCAGAAACCTTCATGGCAGGAAAAAAAAGCTGGGAGCAGCCACCTTGGTGGAATTTTGAGGTGGAAAAGGCCTGGGTGGATAAGCGTAGTGCGGTAAGGAAATGGAAAAACGCCAAGAAGAACAGAGTTGCCCATCATAGTCCCTGCGTGCACTTAGAAAGAGAGATGCACACAAAAGTAAGCTTCTTAAAAAAAAAAACTGGTAAAGGTGGTTAAAAGTGCAAAATGGGCAGAGGTATGTCAAAGAGTAAGCACAGACAAGTCACTGAAATTGTTCTGGCGATACATAAAAGCATGTGTGGGATAGTAAAGAATAAGAGTATTCCTGACTTCCAAGGTGCTGACCTCATCTGGCAGAGGACTGACGAGAAAAGGGCAAAGCCCTCTTCGAACGCTTTCTAGAGCAGAGCAACTAGACAGACATGAGAGGTCGAAATCTTGCCAAGGAGGTTATCTCAGAATCAACGCAGACATACAACGTCCACTGCATAGCGAGGTTAAGAAGGTAAGGGGCAGCAGGTTAAAAAGAGGGAAGTCTTGGATGGGTCAAGCCGAAGACATTCTTCAGCAGGTGTGTTCACTTGAGGACTTAGAACCTGGCGAGGAGTGGGTACAAGTGCCAATATAGTTATGTACATCCTTTTCAGTGTGCATCCAACTAGATAGGAAATGCAGACAAGAAAATCCAGCTGCTGTGGAGGCGGAAGTACAGGCTCTGATCTTCGAGAATCCTTTAGAGGATGATGCTGTCATTTACACGGATGGGTCGGTCGTCCGAGGAGTGAGAAGTTCATGGGCCCTTACGGCTCAGACCGGATGGAAAACTGTGAAGGAAGAGTCTGACGCTTTTGCTTTGACCACATGCAGCCTGACTATGGAAGTAAAGCAATAACATTGCTCGAGACATAGACATTCAATCGTACCTGTGCCCTTAGTGACTCAATGAGTATGCTCAGGAGGATAGAGATGAGGTGGGTCCGAAGAGAGTGGCTGCTGTCTGTGGAGCGGTCTCGGCTGGAAAAGATTAGTTTCATCTTCGTGCCAGGGCATGCAGCATGCAGGGGAATGAGCAGGCTGACAGGCTTGCAGGTAGGGTTACTGTGGAAGGCGGATGAGCCATGGACTAGGCAGACATTCTGAACGCTCTATGAGAAATAAGTCGTTTACGAGAACCAAGCTATGACTGGGAATCTACAACCATTGTCAGGCTGCGAGAACAGCAAATTAAAAGAGGTGTGACCAAACAAGAACACTACGCAGGAAGCCAAAGAAGAGTAATAATCCAACACAGAACTGGAAGAGTACAGGAAAATGGTGAACTGTCTGAGTCCTTTCCTGTCACCAATGGAGAGAAACATGGATGTGTCCTGGCACCAACACTGTTCAACCTCATGTTTTCAGCTATGTTGACAAATGCTTTCAAGAACAACGACATTGGAATAGACATCAACTACCGCATGGATGGAAAGTTGTTCAATCTCAGAAGGCTGAAAGCTAAAACCAAAACTAACAGCGACAGCGTCAGAGAGCTCCTGTTTGCTGATGATTGCGCTCTAAATGCCAACTCAGAGGCAGACATGCAACATAATGTTTCAGCTTTCTCATATGCCTGTGCCAACTTTGGGCTCAATATCAACTTGGAGAAGACTGTAGTTATGTACCAGCCAGCCCCAGGGATTAATCACACAGTGCCGAATATCAAGGTGAATGGTCATAGACTAAATATTGTGGACAAATGCATCTATCTTGGCAGCACTGTGTCACAAGTTGGAACAATTGATGACGAAGTGAATGAAAGAATCTCCAAGGCCAGCGCAGCCTTTGACAGACTGTACAAGAATGTATGGGACAGAAATGGAATAAGCCTGCAAACAAAGCTGAAAGTCTGCAAAACAGTTGCATTATTCACACTGCTATATGCTTGTGAAACCTGGACTGTTTATCAGAGACACGCTATGAAATTAAACCATTTCCACACAGTCAATTCAATTTAATTCGATTCAACTTTATTTTAAAAGGGTTACAAATTGGGCACGCAGACCCTCCTTACTTGGAGGATTTTCCCTCCAAGTCCAACTGCCACATCTAAAGACTACTTTCCGTTGGAAAAATGTAGCAGTGATCCTGCTAACTAGACAAAGACTTATCTTGAGTTCAAGAAGCTGAAGAAACAAGGGAAGTCTGCTTTAGGAAGCTATTGAAGATTAAATGGCAAGACAAGATCCCAGACACTGAAGTTCTAGAAAGAGCGTCCATGTCCAGTATCCACACTCTGCTAATGAAGAATCAGATTCGTTGGGCTGGTCATTTAACTCGCACACCAGATCACAGGCTCCCTAAACGAATGTTTTACTGCGAGCTGCGTTGTGGTAAACGCTCCCAGGGCGGCCAGAGGAAACGCTTTAAAGACACTCTGGAAATCTCACTGAAAGCTTTTGGAATTCATCATGACACTTGGGAGACTGCTACCAAAGACCGAAATTCGTGGCGTACATCATTACGCAAGTGTGCAGTCACTTGTGAAGCAACCAGGACTGCAAGAGCTGTGAAGAAAAGGCTGGACAGAAAACAACTGCAGGAGATCCTCCTCCTGAAACGTCAAGCATTCTTTGCCCACATTGTCAAAGAACATTTCGAGCCAAAATAGGCCTTATCAGCCATCTTAGAACTCACGGCTCCATACCTTCAACCCCACTGGATGAAATGAATGGTCATCATCATTCTTGATGGACAAACAACAACAATACAGCAGTGCCGACGATTTCCTAGAGTGCACACCTAAGCATCTACAGACCATTACTGTACGATGCAGCAATCGCATTCTCACCTTTCTTCTTGAAACAGATCAACAGCTGTACCTGAGAATCCCAAATCCCAATTGATATAACATTTTCTAGAAACATGAAATCCGAGTTTGGGGGCCGAAGTTGTTACGAGATCGCTCATCAAAACCAAAAGAAACAGAAGAAGAAGAAGAAGAAGAAGAAGAAGAAGAAGAAGAAGAAGAAGAAGAAGAAGAAGAAGAAGAAGAAGATGATGATGATGATGATGATGATGATGATGATGATGATGATGATGATGATGATGATGATGATGATGATGATGTGATGATGATGATGATGATGATGATGATGATGATGATGATGATGAACATGATGATGATGATGATGATGATGATGATGATGATGATGATGATGATGATGATGATGATGATGATGATGATGATGATGATGAATAAGGACGAAGAAGAATATTCATTATGAATAACAGCAGACCGCCTTGCGTTGGTCATTTTTATGAAATGGTATGGATGCAGGTTGTTCATAAAGCAAACGGAAAACTACTGAACGTAAACTTGCCAAGAGATCACAAGCAGCCAAAAAACAAAAAACAAACAAAAAAAAAGCTGGGGTTGACTGCGACATCAAGCAAAGGATATTGGACTAACTTAACTTAACTCTGATGTTACTTATTTCCTTTGCTTCTGTGAATTCAGATCAACAGCTGTGAATATCATCATCATAATCTTCATTTTCCACTTTTGCCGTCAAACGTCGTGTGAAGTAATAGTTAATGTTCCAGGGCCCGATAGGTGGGCACTAGATAGTGCCAATCCATGTATTTGTACGATGCCTTTGATGTCGTCAATCTATTTTCTTCTCTGGTGCCATCTTGTTCAGTATAAGACCTTCTTTGATGTAGCACCAGTACTGGTAACCGATGGTGGAACATTCTAACGAGATTTGATCTTTTACCTTTCAATATATGAGACACAAGGTGTTGAATCCACTGTCTGTCGGAAAACGTCATGTCTTACTTTGTCTCGGATATTTAAGTTGGCTGTTCTTCTAAGGCATCTCATCTCGCAATGTAAATTTTGCCTAAATGTGATTTGTAACGTATTTTTCCAAATTTGACATACAGCATTACGGTGAAATCTGTACGTATGTTAATGCGGATTGTGTACAATTTACATGCAATATGATTTAAGAAAACACTAATAAAATCAAACTACATAGTTTACCTCGTATGTTTAGAAAATAGTTAGAAGTTGGAAGTGTCCGTTCAATTTCTGATCAACTTTCACATAGGATAGAATTCGTTTAATTGTGACGTAAATGGTGCATCTCAACAGTGTTTGATGGTGCGAATATATTGATTAGGATCAAGGAGCCTTCTGGAACAATTAATGCTTGCGAAACATGGATGTATAGTAATAAGGAGAAAATATCGCAGAAAGACAAAATGACAAGTAATGAATCATAAACTATCATGGGATGAAAGGAAGACTAGTGAACAAGATACGCATTCGGTAAATCTAGTGGACTAAGCAAACCAACTATTGAACATGTTCTGCAGAACTGTGCTCTATAGTGTGAGAATATAAGGGTTTAAAGGCGAAAGGATTGACATCATCGTATCTAGTTTTATCCCATTTGTTTGGGTCTCTTTCTGCAGGACGATCTGCCTAAAACGTCGCATTAACCCTGGATTCTCTGAGAAAACTGCACCCGCGAACCGAATGACGAAGCTAGAATTCGAACCCATAAACTTTGTAGCTCGAGGTAGGCGGTTTAACCACTTTGCTACAGATACCCCTGAGTCAAGCCACTTATTCTCGTTCACTCACTAAATCCACAAACCAGCATGCAGTGGATCTCATTCTATCATGTCCATGACAAAAGTTAGTTCCATATCCATTACAGGACGTAGCAGTCAACTTCAGCATTTTTTGGGGCTGTTTGTGATTCCTGGGCTAGTTTACATTCAGTAGTTTACTATTGCTTCCTGAATGAACGACACTCATACCATTGCATGGAAAGCAACGCCAGGCAGTCTGCTTCCCAATCGCCCGCTGCTGTGTTTCGAGCGCTGTATGCGGGATTACGAATTGCATTCGTAACACCTTCGTAGCAGAGCCGGCAAGAGAGATTGAAAAAAGAAGAGCAAACAATATTTGGTAACAACTAAGAAAAACACAATTAGCTACACGTCCTTCACAGAACATTGCAATCATTTCTAGTATTTATTGACTGATTGAGATTTGCTAGGCAAATGTTATTTCAGTATTTTGCCATTGCTTAAAGAACGGCTGACGCCTCATAGCATTGAAACAACGCAAAGAGGTGTGCTTCTAACATCGCCCACGGCTTACCTCGAACCCTTGACTTGGTATGTCGGGGTATTGTGAAACATACTTTCACCATACCCTAAGCCACAGCCATTCATCCATCATGTGATATGCCGGTAAGCGTGGGCGGTCATATTCGCCATTTCACTCAATCACCAGAGACGTGGATCTCAGTGTTCTTGTCTCAACTATGCCACGTGACCAAACCATCCAGGTATTTACTTCTCTGTCTCCCCCTTGATCTTTTCCCATCGATCTTGCCAGGTGTCACCAAGTTCTCAAATTTATTTCTTTTCATAACATGCCCAAAAAGTCTTGACTGTCTACATCTAATTTCTCTAATTAGTGTACGATTTTCATTTGTTTCTTGGAAGATTTGGTCATTGGTTTTTCTGTCTGGCCATGGTATTCTTTGCATTCTCCTCAGAAACCACATTCCCATAGCCATCAGATGTTTTTCAGCTTGACTGCTCATTGTCCACGCTTCACATCCATACAAAAATATAGGTTCTACGTAGCACCTTACCACTCTTTTTCTCGTTTCATTTGACATCATTTTATTGGGTCAGTATACTTTTCATCTTGCTAAAGGCTACTCTCGCCATGGCGATTCTTGTTATAATCTCTTCAGGGCATCTCCCATCAGATGTTATTGCTGTTCCGAGATAACTGTACCGGTTCACTTGCTTAATAATATTTCCATTTACTTGTATATTCTTTACTCCAGATAAAACAACTGATTCACGGGAAATAAATGCACTTCTATTTGCAGATGATCAGTGCCTGTTTTACAGCGATGAGGGCAGACTTCAAAATCATATTATTAATCTGAGTTCAACATGCAGCAGATCCGATATGAGTATAGACACAGCCAAAACTGAAGTAATGCAAGTTAGCAGATCGCCTGGTCCACTAAGTATACAGATAAGTAGCACAACCCTGAAACATGTTAAAGAATTCAAATATCTTGGAAGTATGATCACAGCAGATGGCAGATTGGACAGAGAAACCGAAATCACATGTCAAAATAAAAACTAGTGCACTTAAATATCAACTATCACCCTTACTGAAACATTCAAATATACCCGTGTCCGCAAAACGAGAGATAATAAACAACATATTCACACCAACCTTATGGTACCAATCTCAAACTTGGACTTTATCTAAATCACACTTTCACAAAATCAACACCTGCGAGATGAGATGTCTGAGGAGAGCTGCCAACTTAACAATCCGAGACCGAGTAAGAAATGCTGGTATCAGACAGACTGTGGGATCAACACCTTGTGCCACATTTATTGAAAGACAGAAGATCAAGTGATTTGGCCATGTAGTTAGAATGCAACACCATCAACTACCATCACTGGCCTTACATCAAAGATCATCACCAAGAGAACGTCCAAGAAGAAAATGGATTGACGACATCAAAGACATTGTACAATCACACGGAATGACACTATCCAGTGCCGCCCATCGGAAGCTGAAGCGCAAATTATTCCTCCCCAAGAAGCTTGACGGCAGAAGTGGAAGATGATGATGATGATGATGATGATGATGATGATGATGATGATGATGATGATGATGGTGATGGTGATGGTGGTGGTGGTGATGACGATGGTGATGACTTGTATATTACATTGTGGTCTTTCGTTCTTCCTATTTAATTCTAACCCCAGTTGTTCACTGTGTGCAACAACCGCATCTACTAACTGTTGCAGATCCTGCTCATTGTCTGCAGTCAATACTGTGTCTTCTGCCACAGCATTGGTTTTATTAAATGTTAAAAAAAATTTTAAAAATTAAAAATATAAAAACAGCAATTTAATCTATATGGATCAACTTCACTGTATGGGTTTTATTCCATATGGCTCAGTCTCTTTCCGCAGGATCTTTATAGACTTGGAGCAGATAGAACAATGAAAGCCAAAGTTCTGGTAGCATGAATAATTTCTATGACAACATGAGATTGTGAAACTTGAACAACGAACCGATCAGCTAAATAGTACATATGTACATTTACACATATATCTTACAGAAGATTTTTGGACACGCTGTGAGGAAATAAAAAAAATAAATTGGAGAACTCGGTGACTACTGGCAAGATTGAGGGTAAAAGAACAAGGAGAAGGCGGCAAGAACATGGAGCTGATCCACGACTCTGATGACCGTGTAAGATGGGGTAACATGACCGCCAACGTTTATCGGCATGGCATATAATGATGATGATGATGATATTACAGAAGAGTATTAAAATCCACAGGATAAAAAACATGATCTATCTAACAAGAAGTCAAGACTGAAGAAGATTTGTCATTTAGACAAATTAATTTGACCGACATGAGATATTTTGATCAAAAAGACATGACTATCTGGAAGAGAGAACTATATAGAATGTGTACCAGGAAAGCGGAGAAAAGGTAGGCCACGATATAGATAATTTGAATTTTTTACGGCGTGCTTCGTTGTGGTAAACGCTCCCAAGGTGGTCAGTGGAAACGCTTTAAAGACCCTCTGAAGATCTCACTTAAAGCTTTTGGAATTCATCACGACACTTGGGATACTGCTGAAAAAGACTGAAATTCGTGGCGTACATCATTTCTCAAGGGTGCAGTCACTTGTGAAGGAAACAGGACTGTGAACTAAAAAAAAAAAAAAAAAAAGGCTGGACAGAAAAACCACTGCAGAAGATACTTCTCCTGGAACGTCAAGCTTTCTTGTCCACGTTGTAAAAGAACATTTCGAGCCAAAATTGGCCTTACCAGCCATTTTAAAACTCACGGCTCCAAACTTTCAACCCCACTGGTTGAAATGAATGGTCATAATTCTTGATGGACAAACAACATATAATTTCAAGACGCAACCGTTCATTTTGCTTTCGAAACACAGCAACGACCGATTTGGTAGCAGACAGTGTCGCGCTGGGTTTTAACTGATGCCGGTAGTTCAGAAGGCAATGGCAAACTACTGAACGTAAACTTGCCAATACATCAATAACTGCAGTGCTGATGTTGACAGCGATGTCCTGTAAATAGGATATGGAAAAAAACAAAACAAACATCGTTCATTTACACATTACAATAAAAGATGCAGGGCATCTGGCTTATAATAATAGAAAGACATTTCGAAATACTGTTATTTTAGCAAAGATCTGCGCGGAGAGCTATTACTGAAAGTAAACCTGCCAAGACATCAACAGCAAACAATCCTATGGAAAAGATATGCAACTAAAAAAATCTGCACTGAGGCTGGCCACTGGATGATGATGATGATGATGACGACGACGATGATGATGATGATGATGATGACGACGACGACGACGATGATGATGATGATGATGATGATGATGATGATGATGATGATGATGATGAACTAATATACTAGGTCAATATGCGCAAATTCCGGTTTGGGTGAATGGCTATTTTTAGGCGTTCAGAGAACCGGAAGCTTCATAAGTTCCTATAATAAATAAGTTTCTGTCGTAATAACTAAATAAGGCTGTGTCCCGAGAACATCACATAGATACATCTGTCGGATATGGAGAAATCGGCAGGTAAGAAGTGTGAACGAGATATCATATATAGCCGTCGATAGAGTACATACAGTTCAGCATTTATAAATTTGGTGCATTTTATCCCCGAATCGGAATGGATCCTACCCTACTTTAATATTCAGAAAAAAGTCTCCCTGGCTGAGGGCGAGAGTTTCAGCCAACTCACGCCAACAACACCAAACTAAACCCACCTCAACAAGTCTTATCTTTTGCCACCTCATACATCTCCCTCCATGTCCTCCCCATATTTATGTATCAGTGTTTCTAATTATCATCTTTGAGTGATTTTAGGTCTCCTAATAATACTACACTACTTTTCGTCGGCTCTGTGGGTTCAGTTCAGAGAAAGGACTTTCTTTTTATCATGATATCGTTTCTATTTGAAATTTCACTTCTGCCATCATCTGTTGTTATTAATATTAATATTTACTACATGTCCAAGATAGGTGCAACTTGTACTTGTTACTTGAAATACTTGAACTAGTTAGTATCTCCTTATTTACTGTGACGATTATTTATTGATGACCTTTCTTTTCGTTTTTTGGATGTTAATAATATTAAATAATATCTAAGCCACATTCTGCACTGTGCCTGTTTATTTACTGTTTAGTGTTTACTTGTTCCACTAGGTCTTGTAAACTCTTGCTCACTTTCTGCTAGAAATACGGTCTACTATATACTGTACTATTTATTTAAATTTGTTCTCATTATTTACTAATAGTACTAATACTAAGTATGAGGAGGGCTTAAACTTCAAATAAAACCCTTAAATGTGTGTGGGTTTATAATTTGTCGATGTAATCACCACCGCGTTCAGTGCAAGTCCTCCCAGATAAAGTGCTTGGACGTTCATTCACAAATGAATTTCTATAGGTTTCACCCCTTTACTGAATTTAAAAAAAAAAACAATGCATAACAGAACGCTGCTTCTCATTGGAGCATATCAAAAGTGGGACGGCCATCTTTAAACTGTCCTTATGACATCTCTGTGTTAGTCTGCACTGTGATGACACATGCTGAACACTCTTAACATCCTTAACAATACTGACAGGTAACAAGTCCTTATGACATCACTGTGTTAGTCTACACTGTGACGACACATGCTGAACACTCTTGACATCCTTAACAACAATACTGACAGGTTACAAGACATGGCATGGTTATTGTAATTTATATCACACTTTTAAGGTTTTCATGTGAAGCCACCTCATACATTACTCATAGCAGTAGTTCATTGATGACCAGACTATTCATCCTGTACGGTGTCATTTTCTCATATCCTGATTCACTTGAATGTGTTTAGTTATTTTTATAATCTCCACACTAGTGGTTTCTGTCACACTAATTTAGACCATTCTGTGCAAGAACCACATAATAAATGTTTGTGGTTTACTATTTGTTTAGCCATACTTCATGTCTCCATTCCTTACAGCAGTACTGAACAGTACTGAGTGCTGATTTGACATTCTTAGACTTAATTATTCTAAGTTTCCTGGTAGATTTACTTGATGCAATGTTTTTTTTTTCTTTATGTTTGCTCATTTTGTACTCAAGTGTAGTCCATACACATGCTACTACCTTTAGAGTGCTGATTTTTGCATGTGGATTAGCTTTCCCTGTTGCCAGTATCATTCACCGTCAGGAGAACCCACTCCAACTTCTGAGGTACTTGCAATTTACTTCCTTATGTTAAGGATGAGAAGTCAACATTTTAGTCCAACTGACTGATGTTGTTAAACCCGCTACCTCGGCATCAGCACACTGGATGTTTAAGAACGAGGACCACATTGTGTTTGGTAATATATTATGACCTGTATCAATCCCACAGCTCTTCATTGTCTACGTTGCTACCTACATATGTGTATGATTCCATTCCATCTCTTGAAGTAGGGTTTCACCATGGCAGATGGAGTTATCATTTGTTTGATGTATTCTCATTATCTTTGTCTTTTTCCTGTTATGTTTTAGAGCTGATTGTTAAAACTTAATGACCTCTCATCACGTGTGTTTATCTTGCATCTGATGATGTATGTGGGACAGGGGAAAATGCTGTTAAGTGATGGCCAGATCATGTTTTTCTTTAGAATTATTTATGATATTTTTTATAGTTTTTGTAGGAATTATTATTTACTGATCCACGGCCAGAATCCTTAAAATGATTTTTCCTAAACTGACATGTAGTCTGAACTGTGTATGTTACCACTCTTGTAATAACTTGTATGTATTTGCATATATAAGTGCATATAGATTGGCATGTTGCTTCTTGTACTAGTATATTACTGCTTAAATTGGAATATCAGTTTAGACTGGTATGTTACTGATTAGATTGGTGCTCAGACATTTTACTACTTAGACATTTTACTGCTTAGAGACACAGATGAATAATATGGGCAGTACAGGAAGCAAGTTGCAGGAGATGGCAAAAGATAGGAGACCTTGGCCTGAGTTGGTTGAAGACATAGGCTTCATTGGAGGATAAAAGGCAGAAGAAGAAAACAGATGAAGCATACAGTGTAATATAATTATGCGTGAAATCAGTTAGGCAAAATGGCAAAATAGAAAAGGAAGTCTGAAATTTTATATTGCTTTAAAATATAAAATAATTGAATCATGTCCTGTTTATTTAAGGGGAGACATGGTATTTTAGTGACTAGCAAGCTTGCCTGCTGTCCCTGTGGTTATAGTTTCAAATTTTCATTGAGGTAGATTTTTAAAAACAACAGGTCGACCCAGCCTAAAATGGTTACCAGGACACGTTTTGGGAAGTAAAGAGACCAGTGTGATATTGATCACATCACCCCTCAAGTGCCAGTTGGTCTAATAGAATATGGGTGCTAGTACTGTATGCCTAATGCGTCTCGAGATGTGTATACAGAGTCCTTTGGTTACTTACTTGCTATTTATTTAACCTCATGTAAATCAAATATGGCATTGTGCCAGTTAGTAAATCTCATTAAGTAAACATTTATAGACTTTTGGTTCAGGAGAAAACATACCCATGGTGGTGATGAGCTTATCTCAGTTTAAATCAGAAACTTAAGAGGTAGGTGGATCATTGTTATTTTAAATATTTTCTGTTGTGTGTTGTTTCATTCAGGGTTTCCTTCTGATGTGCCTTATGAAGGTCATCCACAGTCCCAGCCTTCTGAATCAGTTGGGGCACCACCAGCTTATACTGAAAGCCCATACCCTCAAGGTGGCAACATTCCTCCAGGCCAAGGTTATGCCCAACAAGGCTATCCTCAACAAGGCTATCCTCCAGCCGGACAAGGGTATCCTCCAGCTGGGCAAGGGTATCCTCCAGCTGGGCAAGGATATCTCCCAGCCGGACAAGTGTATCCCCCTGCCGGGCAGGGTTATCCCCCAGCTGGACAGGGTTATCCGCAAGGCTATGGATATCCTCAGCAACATTTTCAACACACCAATGTTGTAGTAAGTTCCTATTTTAAAACTTTTCTCAACATAGACATTTAAATGGTTGCTGTTTTGGAAGATCATTTTCATTTCCACATAGATATCCGTTTTCCAGTCTTTCACATAATTGATACCAGGAGAATCTCAGTAGAATACACAAACTCTGTAGCACCAACAAGCATCCAAGTGTGTGTGTATGCCAGAATCACACATGCTATAATAAAATCATGTGTGGATAGCTTTTCTAATTATTAAATTTATCCTGGACAGCATTAAGATCTGTGGCATTGCTAACAAACAAGAAAAATTAGTAGATGAGATGAAGAAAAGGAAACTAAAAATAGTGTGTCGGATACACAGACCAAATTGGAAAGGATGCCAATAGATCCAGTAGAGCTGTTCATACATTTACTTTGTAATTAACAGCACAAAGAGCAAAACAAGAAGTCACATTATGGTTATGGTTGTGAGACTCGATGTCACCGTGTTTGGGCAAACTCATACAACTTTTGTCTTCCTCGGCAAAAGTCAAAGGTGCTGATAGACTTTTCCTCAGCAAAAGTCATAGGGTGCTGATAGTCTCTGTTGTTGACCAGGTGGGTACATATTGAAGCCGTCTTGAGATGCAGACATTTCTAATTGGTCTTTTATCAGTTCTTCATTCTGACAGCTATACTTGTGAAAATTAATCAAAAGATTTGTTACTTTGAGTCAAGCTGGCAATTATCGCCCTCACTATATTCCTTTTGTGCATCTTCAGTGTCACACTGATTGGTGTCATTGAAGCTAGCTTTTTTGTTTTATTTTAGTTTTCTTCTTTCAGTGCACTTCATGTAGCAAGTTCATGCTACACAAAGTTGAGTTCACAATTTATAATAAGTTGTTTTTATCATTAACAATAAACATTGAATATCATAATATACAATTGGTTATGTCCCAGTCTTCACACTCCAAGCTTTTAATCTAGGTTAACTGTCTGGCCTGTAATGGGTTCATATTAACTCTGTACCTTTAATGTAAACTGTAACATCATCATAAATTATTGTAACAATGACTGTTAAATAGAAGGAAGAATACACATTTTCCTACAAATATGTGTACCCTGTTATAGATCTGGATATGAACACAATAGTGAAGACTAACATAATGAAATATGCTTTTAACAACTGACAGTGTCACGATAGACTGACAGTTCACGCAACTTTTCAGAGTTCAGTTGCTTGTCAGGCATCCCACTGGTCTTGGTCTGGAAAAAATCACCACATTGTAAGCTAAAAATAAACAGTTAGTTCCATGTTCTTTACAGGATGTTGCAGTCAACCCCAGTATTTATTGGCTGTTTGTAATTTACTAGGCAATGTTAGTTCAGTAGTTTGCCATTGCTTTCTGAACAGCTGAAGCCCCATGCCATTATAATCAAGCAAAGCAGTCTGCTTGCAAATCACAGCAGATGATTTTCAACCCTCAACTCAGTATGACAGGGAATTTGAAACTCTGCATCTCACTATCCCATAAGCCACACTGTACTAGTAAACCATAAGATATCTTTACACAAATAAAGAAACGTAAGAAACAGATATAGTATGTGAAACTGACTGCTTGAAAAGTATTCTAAATAGTGACAAGAATCATCAGTTGTAAGTCAACAGAGCAAACCTGAGTTGAAACATATTCAAGAAACAATAAATACTGATGATACTTCTGCTTATTCCTCTTTTTCCTTCTCATCCATCTGCTCTCTCTCTTCTTCCTCATTTACACTCAGACCTCCTTGTTATTGTCTCTAATGAAAACAGGTTAGTTTCAGGTTCATGACACTTCCATATTTAGTGGAAGGAAGTTGGCTGATGTCATGTTTATCTGTTCATTGTTGTCAGTTAGGCAAGATTGCATCAGGTGATTAGTTGTTCCTGGGCTGTAATGAAAAAAGAAGTAAAGTAACTTTGGTCCTATTGGAAAATATTTGAGCTTTTTTGTATCTCATCAAATTGAGTGTAAGTAAGAACATCACTGCCCTAAAGAACAGTTAAAAGATCTAAACATTTAACAGAAGTGTGCGAATGAAATCTCAGTCTGTTAACTTGATGTTTCAATGATCATAATATGAGTGGAAAAAAGAAGTAAATGTAAAGCAAAGGAAATGTAATTGCCATGAGTCTGGTTAAGTCAAGTCTGGTTGAGTAAATTACTGTGAAACGATAGGATAAATTGTCATGGGCGATCAGAGGAAAAGAATACACCGGGGGAGCGGGTATTCATAAGGGCCAATAGAATTGCAAGGATTAGGCCACGTGATAAGAAGGTTCGAGAAGGGCCATGGACAAAGGGGGTCAGTCGGAGTTGGGAAGCCATCACGGACAGATCACGAAAGCAGAGAAGTGTGTCGGCTGAGAACTGAATATCCCCTGTGGCGATGAAACGCCGAGAATCGTCGACGGCAAGTAACTGAGTGTACGCTAGATATTTCAAGCGTGTACCGATGGATGAGAACAGCGTTGCCGCGACCAGGCGGGTGGACATGTTACAGCACGGAGTCGAGTGGTGTGCCGTGTGCAGAGGTTGCCGGCCTGTGAATGTAGGCGCCATGCGACCATATGTAACAGGACTGTAACTAGGGGTATTGAGATGCGGCTAAGTTGACACTCTTTAGGAATTACACACTGATACACCGTGAACACAACTCGTCACCACCGAGTGATAGAATGGCATCATGTATTGTTTCTATGCGACACAATCACTGGGATATTCAAAGGTACATGTACACCCACGACATTTGTTTACACACTGATTGTAGTACGTCCTGCAATCCAGGCTATCTAATCAACTACAATGGTCTACACATACACTCTTCTACCCTACTTACAGTCCTGTTACATATGGTCGCATGGCGCCTACATTCACAGGCCGGCAACCTCTGCACACGGCACACCACTCGACTCCGTGCTGTAACATGTCCACCCGCCTGGTCGCGGCAACGCTGTTCTCATCCATCGGTACACGCTTGAAATATCTAGCGTACACTCAGTTACTTGCCGTCGGCGTTTCATCGCCACAGGGGATATTCAGTTCTCAGCCGACACACTTCTCTGCTTTCGTGATCTGTCCGTGATGGCTTCCCAACTCCGACTGACCCCCTTTGTCCGTGGCCCTTCTCGACCCTTCTTATCACGTGGCTAATCCTTGCAATTCTATTGGCCCTTACGAATACCCGCTCCCCCGGTGTATTCTTTTCCTCTGATCGCCCATGACAATTTATCCTATCGTTTCACAGTAATTTACTCAACCAGACTTGACTTAACCAGACTCATGGCAGTAATCAAACATACTGATAATGTGTTTTGTGAAATACACAGAAATAACAAATGCTGGTGAACGCCATGACATCCAATGTCTATATTGTTAAGAGTGTCCTCTTTTGCCGCAGCTAGTTTAGTTTAGTTTAGTCGATGGATCAACATCACGGCACACGGATATAACCCATAAGTGCTCCGTTCTTCTCCTACTCAAACCTTAGTTTGGAGAAACTCAGCTCAGTGCATGAACTCCGTAGCACGGCGAGGATCCTGAAATACTTTGGGTAGATTTTTAACTTGAAATTTAGCCCGGGCAGCGCCGTTAGGCTACTCTTTTTCGATTTCCAACTACCAAGGGATTTTTTACGTGTGCAACAACACACATGGGTGTCTGATCTCACAACCCAGAGACCAGGGGAAATTTTATTACTAGAAGTCCACGTGAAAAAAAAATCCCAGCTCACACCGGGGCTTGAGCCCAGGACCTCCAGCACTCGAGGCGGACACCATACCTCGAGACCATGCATTGCTGCAGCAGTAAGAACCTATGAAACAACATCAGCAGATAAATAAAGCAATGAACACATTAACAGAAAATGTCCAGAAAAGACATTAATTCAGCATCTTGATAATGATTGTGGAACACTTCAAATCAACCATATTCACATGGGGCACTTTACTGAAAGACTTGAAAATGCTGCACTTAGTTTCTTCTGGTTAAGCTGAGGAATTGTTGACCCTCTTCAGTTGAGTATGATTAAACAGTCTAGCTGGATACAAGTGGGGGTCTCAAGAGGTCTGATGATCCTCTCACGAGGATTACACTGAGTGTTTGTAAGAATATTAACCTTTGAGCTCTATGTAGTCTGCTCCCCACTATATATTGATATTAAAGCGCCCCCCCCCCCCCCCCAAAAAAAAAAAAATAAAAAAATTACACAAATTTTTTTTTTGCATATCCTTTACAGGACATCGCTGTCAACATCAGCATCTTTCAACTGATTGTTGATTTCTTGGCAAGATTACGCTCAGTAGTTTGCCACTGCTTTCTGAGCGGCCGGCTTCATACCCCGTAAGTTACTGACATGGAGAGAACCGCTTCCAATTCTCGTGCAACGTCACGTTACTTACGAGAGTATACGAGATTATGGAGAAAGTGGTGTAAACTCTAGACCATTGTTGATATTACAGAAGAGATATTCACAGCATCTATATCTATAAAAGGCAAAGTATGTATGTCCGTTCTTTATGCATTCGCGAACGGCCCATCCGATTGAGATGACATTTTCTGCACGTTTTCTTTTAATTCCTGTGCAACTTTCTGTCAGTTTTTTAGTTTTTTTTTCGGCTACTTACTTACTAAAATTTAATATTTCATTTTTCATTATAATTTCTATATAGCAAGGGGACTTAACTCTAGAAAAGTTATTTCAAGGGGCATAACTTTTAATAACATTTCTATATACTTTATAGTCATATTGTTGCATCGTTTTCAAAGATTTATAAACTCTTTGTCTATAGTTATTTATAGGCATATGAGTTATAATAAATAATGATATAATCTTTAAGGCATTTTCAAAGTTTTCATTAAAAAAATGCATAATGCATAACATTGTAACTCATCTTTTTATGCTTAAAGAAGTTATCTACAGCCATGTAGGTGATTAAAAACAGTTTTCATTAAAAATAATGGATGGTGTGTGGAAGGACATTCTTTTAAGTTACTGTGCGCCAGGAGCTGGGCGAAGCCACGCCGGGTCAGATAGACAGACAGACAGACAGACAGATAGTCGGGAACGGGAGCTTATATGACTACTTATATGAATTAAATGAGATGCTCCCCACCAGGGACTGGGTGAAGCCGGGCCGGCTCAGACAGACAGATAGTCAGGAACGGGAGCTTATATGACTACGTATATGAATTAAATGAGATGCTCCCCACCAGGGACTGGGTGAAGCCGGGTCAGACAGACAGACAGATAGACAGATAGTCGGGAACGAGAGCTTATATGACTACTTATATGAATTAAATGAGATGCTCCCCACCAGGGACTGGGTGAAGCCGGGCCGGGTCAGCCAGACAGACAGACAGACAAACAAGCAGACAGACAGACTGATAGATAGATAGATCCCCTCCAGGGACTGGGCGAAGCCGGGCCGGGTCAGCTAGTAGAGTTATAAAGATACACTCTCAATATTTTCCCCATCATCTTCCCTACATGTAAGTGTGAATATATGTGGATGTCCCATAATTTACACAGTGTGTATGCTGAGCTAGCATCATATATGAGTTATCCCATAATTTACAGTGTGTTTGCTTAGCTAATGAATGAATCACCAAAACAACTAGAAGTAGATTGTGAGCTTTAATAGAACACGATTACAAGAAACAAAATGGACGTTACGGCTAAAGCCTTCGTCAGCACAGAACAAACAAACACAGACACACAACTACACGAAAGCACTACATGGAAATACAAAGGTTACTTATCTGAATCCTGGTTTAGTCTTTTCTGTTGCTATCACAGAAAGCAATGGCAAACTACCGAAAGAAACTTGACAAGAAATCAAAAAACAGCCCAAAAGTGCTGGGATTGACTGTACATCCTGTAAAGTATAAGCAACTAACTTTTCCTGTTTTTAACTATGAGGTCCCTGAAGCTTAGGAATGGCAAAGATTCCATTTGAGCTCCAGGGGTACGTGTGCTGCAAGTTGATTCAAAACATCTGTTGTCACTCTGCCGTTGGTTGGTGATATTCTGCACGCAATTTTTAAATCTAGACATTGGGTCATTCCATTACAACACCATGGGCATGAAAATATGTGAGTCAGGAGAACTGACAAAGGATTCAGAAGTTGTCTGGCTGGCTGTGATGATGAGGGTGATGTTCTGCAAAAGAATTGCTACATGATAATGATGATGACTATGTTGTTTGATCTCTAGGTCTTGCCTTTATTTCTATAAATGCCTATCAATATCTGTTAATGTATTTTTCATGTTGTTTTGTGTGTGTGTATATTTGATAGCTTGCTCAACCACTAATACAGTCGCAAGCTATGACAGGGCCACCACCACAAGATCACATGTGTTCAGCTATATTTGTAACGTTGTGTTGTTTTTGGCCAACCGGAATTGTGGCAATCATGAGAGCCAGCGATGTAAGTTGTATGTGTGGTTTTGTTTGTGACGGCTGTTGTCTCTCTCTCTCTCTCTCTCTCTCTCTCTCTCTCTCTCTCTCTCTCTCTCTCTCTCTCTCTCTCTCTCTCTTGCTGTCTCTGCCTCTGTCTGTCTTGTCTGTCTTACTGTCTGTCTCTCTCAGTGAGCATAAGCCCTTAACCAAGCCACCCTGTTCTTTGCTATCTCTTTCAGCTCCCTCTGTATCCTCCCCATATAAAGCTCCATATATATCCTCCCCATGTAATTCATCCATCTTCTCTATCACTCTCTCCTCTCTCTCTCTCTCTCTCTCTCTCTCTCTCTCTCTCTCTCTCTCTCTCTCTCTCTCTCTCTCTCTCTCTCTCTCTCTCTCTCTCTCTCTCTCTCTCAGTGTCTTTAATCTCCATTTGGAGCATAAACCATCAACCAACACACCAAGCTATCCTGTCCTTTGCTATCTTTTTCTGCCCACTCTGTATCCTCCCCATATAATTCATCTTTCTCTTTCTCTTTCCCTTCTCCATGTCTTTATAGTTCTTCCATTTTATTGGCACTGTGGGTTATAGACAGGGCAGTGTCTGGTTAAAATGGCAGTGGGTTTTCTCAATTTGTTTTCAACCCAGTGCCAGTGTTTCTTCACCTCTTGATTTAATTGCATTCATTTAGTTCTCATTGTGAAATCCACATTGGTGATTCTACCATACCGTTTTATTCCTTCTATTCTGCACAGGCATCAGTTATTGAATGTTTATAGTGTATTAGTAACCCGGGAAGCTTAATCCGGTCAACAAATGTCTGCAAATGTCGGATCTGTCAGCCTAAAAGCGCAATTAATCAGGCACAATGCAATTACATCTGAAAAAACACCGGATGAATGCAGAAGAAGAAGAAGTTTATTAGTAAATATTTAAATCTTTTTCCTTGTTCCTAATTCATGTAGTAGTAGTTAAAATTCTAAGTTTGGTGCTAAGCTTAATTTCCTTTGACTTCCACAAATTTACTATTGCTATTATAGCTGCTCTTGCCTTTTGTATTCTTATTTTAATTTCTCTATATTTTTCTTCCCATCTTTGTCTATACTGCTACCTAAATTGGTGTATATCAACAGCATAAAGTTTCACCATGCGAGGCCGGGTTATTATTTGCTTGGTTTATTTTTATTATCTGTGTCATTTCCCTATGCATTTTTATACCTAATTTTTCTTCCCATCAAGTGATTGATGTTGTTAGTGACTATTAACTGTTAACTTCTGTTAACACCTTTGGTAAAACACTCGAGAAGATAGTAGCATGCAAGCTACAGCACCACTTGGAAAGATGTAAACTGCTCCCCAAAGGGCTTGGGAGTTACCGGCCTGGGAAGGACACCTGGGCCAATGCGGCAACATTTGCATTCGATGTCTATGAGGGCTTCCAGAATAAACAAGAGATGGTGGCGGTGGCACTTGACTTGGAAGATGCTTACAACAGGGTCAGGTATGATCGTTTGATATACCTCATTTGGACTCCTTTTGGTCTGCCCTTGGATTGTCAAATGGATTGCAGCAGTACTTTATGAGCGTAAAATTGCACTTCGTATGGGTTAATGGACTTCTGACCCATATACTTTTACACCTGGGCTCCCGCAGGGATCTGCCATGTCCCCAGTGCTCTATAATATATACACCAGCAAAGTTGCAGCTAATGAGGCACCAGAAATTAGTAGAAACTTGACATTCGCAGATGATGTGCTGGTATACATGCATGGAAGAGAAAGGGAAAGAATGGCTGAAGACTTCATCATCATCATCAAGTGCCATGCCGACTGGCGTAGCGTTCATGACTCCCCACAGATCTCAGTCTTTGGTTTTCTGGATCAACTCTACCATTGATATTCCTCCATGCCACCGTTGCAATCCATCCAGCATAATTTTTCTTGGGCTGCCTCTGCCTCTCTTCCCCTCGATCTTTCCAGTTGCCATATTGTTCTCCAGTGCCTCTCTTCTCACCACATGACCAAAAAAGTTGTTTGCCTCTTTCTTATTGTTGTATATAATGTTCTAGTTTCATTAGCCTCTTTCAGGCATTCGTTGTTAGTTACTTTGGCAGTCCAAGGAATTTGCAACATTCGTCTCAGAAACCACATCTCTGTTGCTTCCAATCTCTTCCTAATTTGTTCATTTACATTCCAAGATTCACAGCCATACAGCAAAACAGGTTCTGTATAGCGCCTTAGCACTCTCTTTGTTACATTCAATGATGTTGACTTATTGCATAAGATATTCTTCATTTTCTGAAATGCAGCCTTTGCTTGCCCCATTATGCTCTTAATCTCTGTTATGCATCTTCCATCTGATGTTATAAATGTCCCTAGATATTTAAAACTATCCACTTGTTGAAGAATTTTCCCTTCTATCTCTATTTAACATTTAGGTGTTACCTGTTTCTTTGATATCACCATTGTAACTGTTTTCTTGATATTCAAGGAGAGTCCTTTCTTTGCACTTTCTGTTACTACAATGTCCAACAGTTGTTGTAGATCTTTTCCATTATCTACCATCAATACTGTCATCTGCATAGCGTATATTATTTATATTATAACCTCCGTAAATAGAGTGACGGAGTGGTACATGGACTCAGGGGCCTTAATTAATCCAGACAAGGCATCGTTTGTGTGGTATTCCCTGGATAACCGAATTGTGAAGGCAGATGTCCTATGTATCACATTGAATGGAAGTCCTCTCAGTAGAGAGAGTAAACGGAAGTACTTGGGAATCACCTTTGATAGGTGTATGTCTTTTAAGGATCATTTAGAGGATGTGGTGGTGAAGGCTGGGAAGGGGGACCTCATACACTGAGGACAGTGGCAGCAACCGGGGTAGAGCACTTTCTTCAGCACGTAATATAATAATTTCAACCAGTGAGTATGGATTGTAGCTGCTGACAGTATCAAAGTGCCAGCTTTAAAGATCGGAGTGCATACAAAATGTGGACATGCAGCAGGTGATTTGGGGTGCACAAAGGACACACCAATTAAAGCATGAGGCAGGCAGCCTCCCCCCCCCCCCCTCCCTGCCGTGGATATTGTCAAAGGTCATAGACTGAGACGAGGCAGGTCCTGAATGACACAGGCAGGAATATCTATCAGCCAGGTATGTGACATGGAGAACATCAATCATGAAAAAGAATGGGTAAAAGTACCGGAAGACATGTCGGACTGGCACAAGGTAATAGTCACACGAGTGCAGAGAATGGGCAGCGGGCCGCACAGAGTTTGAGGTGCAACGGCTGATCCAGGGCAAGTCATAGCGATCTACACCGATGGGTCAGTGGTGAGAAACAGATGTAGCGGTTGGGGTTTTATTGCAAAGGCTATGGACGATGCTTGAAAAAGGAGTCTGGCATATGAAACTACGACCTCCAGCATGAGAATGGAGGTGGAAGCAGTAACAGTAGCCATCTGATTGTTGGAGGAGATGGCTGCAACACACATTGCATTCATTACGGACTCACGGAGTATGCTTAGTAAGGTAGAGAAAGGATTGTTTCATGTAGAATGGCTTGCCTTGCTTCAGAGATCACAGAATGTGAGAATTGTATGGATTTTTTGCCCTGCTCATGCAGGAGTGCTGATAGGCTGGCAGGGAATGCACCTCTCGGTGGTAGATTACCTATGGACAAGGGCGAAAGGGTCAGGCATTTGTGGGAGGTGGTGAAGAAAGCAGTGGAAAAGACTGAGAACCCATGTGTGGAGAGAATGATATGGCATTGGATCGGCAAGGGTTCAGGACAAATCTCAAATATAAGAGGGAAGACCATTAGAACTTTCAATCAGTTGACAGTTGAGTGCAATAATGTCATTTCTTAGCTCAACTCAACTTCCGTTGGTTGAAATTCTAGTCATGTTTATACATGACTATTTTCTCTTAATCCTTTTGTCTATGTTTATGGGAGGTGCCAAAAAGAGGAGAAATGTGCAATAGTTTCAGCAAAAGCGGTGGTCTGCAAGGAAGAATATTTTATGCAACATATCTTTTCAAGTAATTATGAGAAAGAAAGTTCTTAAGAGTTCAGTAGAGCCTATCCTTATGTATGGAAGTGAATCATGGACAATTATGCGATTACTGGAATAATTAGGGTCTTTAGATATATGGTTCTAAAGAAGTATCCTGAGAACAGTTTGGCAGATAAAAAGAATAATGAAGACATCCTGACAGAAACCAACTTACAAAGAGAGCTGTATGCTCCTGTCAGAAGTAGGCTGGTTATATTCTTTGTAAATGTTATGAGAGTTAGTAAGCTGGAAAATGTGATAACAGGAAAGCTAACTGGAAAATATCATCATAACAGGAAAGTTAACTGGAAAATATCATAATAAGAAAGACTGGAAAATATTCTTCTTCTTCTTCAGCGTTCCGAGCCATTGAGGTTCTTTGCTGCAAATACAATCCGTCTCCATTCGTCTCTCTGGTGGACCTTCTCTTGCCAGTCGTTGATTCCAAGTGCTTGTAGGTCTGTACATGTATTATCTCTCCACCGCCTTCTTGGTCTACCTCGGGGTCTACGGTCATTTATTTCCTGAGTGTAAGCGAGTTTTGTTTCCCTATTATCTTCCATTCTTTCTATATGCCCCAGCCATTGTAGTCTATTAGCCTTCATGATACCAGTGATTAGCGGGGACTTAAACAGATCATAAATGTCTTTGTTACTTCTTCTTTTCCACTCTCCACTTTGTGTATCCCTAATGGGTCCAAAGATGCGTCTTAAAATTTTGTTCTCAAAGGTTTGTAACAAGGCTTCGTCTCCTTTCGTTGTACTCCAGGTTTCAGAGCCATACAGCACAACTGGTCTGATCAGTGTTTTGTATATTGTGATTTTGGTGTTACGAGATAGCGCCTTTGATTTTAGTAGATGTTGTAGTGCATAGTATATCTTATTTCCAGAGTTGATTCTAGTTTGTATTTCTTCCCTTATGATGTTGGAGCAGTTGAAGATCGTACCCAGGTATTTGTATGTTTCCGTTCTTTTAATGGTCATATTATCTATTTGTATGTGGCCAGAGTTTCTAGCCATTCCGTCTCTTGAAATTACCATATATTCTGTCTTATCTTGGTTGATAACCAGCCCCATCTGTTGGGCTTTTTCCTTTAAGTGAGTCAATATTTCCAATGTCTTTTGTTCACTTTGCCCTATAATATCTATATCATCTGCATAACCAAGCAGCTTGGATGTTCCTCCAATATCACATTCCTCCTTTAGCTTCCTTACAACTTTCTCTAGAGCCAGATTGAAGAGTAGCGGCGATAGTGCATCACCCTGTTTCAAGCCAGATGTTATTTGGAAGGGGTCTGATTTCCTGCCTTTATATGTTACTATATTATAAGTATCTTCCATGCATAGTCTGGTCATGTTGATTAACTTCCTTGGTATTCCAAATTCCTGCATAGCATTCCATAGACTATTCCCATGGACACTATCATAAGCCTTTTTAAAATCCACAAAAATGTTATGGAGATCTCTTTTATATTCCCAATGTTTCTCGGCTATTTGTCGTAAGATAAATATCTGATCTATTGTTGATCTGTTTTGTCTAAAACCCGCCTGGTAGTCACCTAATATGTCTTCTGAATATGGTTTTAGTCTATTTAGTAATACTGCGGATAGTATCTTATAGCTTGTGGACAGTAGTGATATTCCTCTATAATTTCCACATTGGAACTTGTCTCCTTTCTTAAAGATAGGTATCAATAATGACTCTTTCCAGTCATGGGGTAATTCTTCTGTCCTCCAGATTTTTATTATTAGTTCGTATAGCTTTAGATGTAATGCATGGCCACCTGCCTTTATAAATTCAGCAGCAATTCCATCAGTCCCAGTTGCCTTATTGTTTTTAAGTCGTGTGATTACATATAGGATTTCTTCAAATGTAGGTTCTTCAATTTGTGGTTCGCATGTTAGAACCTCTTCCTGTGAGAAAATGTTACTTGGAGCTTCACAATTTAGTAATTCAATAAAATATTCTTTCCATGTGTTGCACATTTCCTCATTGGTATTTATCATATTCCCATTTTTGTCTTTTAAACCATATGTGTTTTGTTGGTGCCCTCGTTTCATTGACTTCAGTTCTTTAAAAAATTTTCTGGATTCATTTTTCTGGTGATTAGTTTCCATATCTTTGATTATATTACTCATATATTCTCGCTTCTGCTGTCTGACTATTTTTGTAGCCTCTTTACATTCATTTCTATAATGCTCTTCCTTTTGGATGTTATTGATGTCATTTAACCATACATGTCTGGCATTCTTCTTCCTAATGACTGCTTCTTCACATTTTTGATTGAACCATCTGTTCTTTCTATGCGTGGTTAACACACCGAGACATTCTTCTGCGGTAGACTGAATTGTATTCTTGATGTTCAACCAAGTTTGGTCAATGCTTTCCTCCAAAGGGTTTTGCAGAGTTTCAAGTTTACATTTTATTTCATCTGTAAATTTCTCTTTGACTGTAATGTCTTGTAGTTTTTCTCTGTTATATGTTGGGTGTAATCTTTGTAATTTAGTATAGAAAGCTCTCTTAAGTTTTATTTTAAATTTTGCTCCAACGAGGAAGTGGTCACTGTGGCACTCAGCTCCTCTATAACTTCTGACTTGCTGTATGTTTGATGCATTTCTGTTGTTAATTAAAATGTGATCTATTTGATTATAGGTTCTCTTGTCACATGATTTCCAAGTTTGTTTGTGTATATCCTTTCTTTGTAGTCTGGTACTGCTAACCTGCAGTCCTTTGGCTTCTGCCAGGTTGATGACTCTCCATCCATTATCATTTGAAGTTGTATCTAGGCTTTCCATACCGGCCACTTTTTTATTAGTTTGCTCTCTACCTATTTTTGCATTGAAGTCTCCCAGCACAATCAGGATGTCCTGTTTGGGGGTTTCTTCTATGACATCTTCCAGATCATTGTAAAAGTCTTCTTTAATATCATCTTCTTTCTCTTCAGTAGGTGCATGTACATTAATCATCGTTATATTTTTCCATTTACCTTTTATTCGTAATTTACTAATCCTGTCATTAAAAGCTTTAAAGTTTAAAACGTTCCCCCATAACTCTTTTTTGATGACAAATCCTGTTCCTAATTCATGTTTATTTTGGGTGTTTCCTCCATATATTATAATCATTCCATTTTGCTCTAAAGTACCCTCTCCTGGCCACCTTATTTCTTGAATTGCTGTTATATCCATTTGATATTCAATCAGCTCCCGGGTTAGTTCTTCGGCCGCTCCAGCTCGATATAGTGTCCGTACATTCCATGTTCCAAATCTCAAAAGTCCTTTAACGTTCCAAGGTCGTTGTCCAGATAAGTCAGTCCGATATCGAGGCTCATGTATTTGTTTTGTAACAAAGAAAGGTTTTTACAAAGGTGGGGATGTTAACCCCACGCTTCAACCCCCAACCTGGAGGACCAGGGTGTTTCTCTTTGTCTGTTCTCTACCCTTTGACCTGTCCGGCTTGGGAGGCCCTGCTGGTAGCTACGCTACCGCCGGCATAGCTCTCAGGGTCATTGAGAAACTCAAGCTCCCCCACCACGACAAGGTGGAAACACCATCGGGGGAGCTGGAAAATATTATTATAACAAAATTGTTGAATGGGAAGAGAGACATGGGAGACCTAGAGGGAAGATGACAGACAGGTTGGTATGGAGATAAGTCTGCACAGGGTATGGTTGGTACAGTTTTGTGATGTTTACCATCTCATTATCTGTAACACATTTTCTAAACATCAGCATAGGGAATTGATAAATGGAAATACCCTGGAAAAAAGGGGAAAATTTATTATATTGTGTTTGGAAATAGATTTAACAACGTTAAGGAGGCCAAAGCATATCCTGTTGCTAAAAAAAATGAAAATAAAAAAACAGGAATAAAGACATCAAGGTGATCTCAAATAGATATATCAACACTGCAGCAAGCAGGTATAAGTCAACTGTTTATTATGATATATAAGGCAAGAGAGGCAAGGGGAAACAGAGAAGATGCAGGCAATTTACATCATGGAATTAAGTAACTGGTATCAGAAATGATTGGCAGTTCGTGATACAGAAGACTGTGGACAGACATAATCACCATTGACACATGGCATGGATTAGAAGAAGAAATCTGATTGAGGTAAAAAATACATGTGGACAGACTAACAGTTGAAATATTGACATGAAAATACAAAGGAGAAAATTAGTACAAAATGGTAGAAACAGCAACTGCCAACTTACCAGTAAAGTAAAACATTTATATATGACTGATGAAGTCATGAGCAGAATGATACAAAGAAAGAAAGCTAAGAACACCCCTGTATATACATTAGCAGACAAAGAAATGTGTAATGGAGTCTGACAAAATGTAAGCCAGTGGAGCATCTAAACACAAAAGAAGTGCATAAAAATATAATAGGAATTACAAACAAGAAACATCATATAACAGGAAAGGGTTGTATTAGAGGTAAAGATGGAGAAATTATAGTTGATGTAGTTGATATAATAAAAAGATGAAGTGAATATATAGAGGATTTATTATGAGACATCAGAGGTACAAACCAGAATGGCATATACTCATGTCAGCTCACACATCTTAAAGGCTGGTGCAGAGAAGGCTGTTAAAAGGCTGACATAAGCAAAGACTGCAGGTCAAGAAAGAATACAAAATATAATAGATGTAGTAGTGGCTAAAGAACAGTATGGTTTATGTAAAAGAAGCTATAGTTTGTTTAAGGATGTTGGCTGAAAAACATATACAATATTTATGTGTGTGTAAAGACTACAAGAAAACATCTGACAATGAAAAACACGAAAAGCTGATTACATGTCTTCAAGATGTAGGATTCACCTGTGTGTTAACATAACCCTAAGTGGAAACAAAGAAAAGTAGTACTACAACCTACAACCTGCATGACATAAGGGGCGGCTTAGGAGGTTTCCACCAGTTCATTAGTGAGACCCTTTAGGGAAACAAAACTGTCAAACTGTCATTTACTGTCATTATAGTACCTTGCGGTGTATCCTAGGGTGTCTGGTAGGAGGGTCTTGAGTCTAAGGAATTAAGGCCGCTTGGCTAGTGCAGTCGTCGTGACCTGTGCAGGTTAGAGTTTTCTTCTTACCCCCAACAGAAGAAAAAACACTCCATGCCTTACCAAGGATTCGAACCCGGGTCTCCTGAAGGAGAAGCTGGCAGTCTAGCCACTTGGCCAGCCGCTCATAGGGCAAGAGGATCAACTTAACTGCACTGGGTTCTATCCCATATGGCTCGGTTTCTTTCTGCCGGGCAGCCTGCTGAAAGCATCACACAAAGCATGAACTTCGTAACTCTAGTGTCGACCCCCAGGAGTTTCCGAGAAACTGCACATGTGAACTGAATGTCGGAGCCCAGAAGCGAACCCACAACCTTTGGAGCATGAGGCAGGCAGCATAACAACTTCGCCGCGGAAAGCATACTACCAGACATGTTGCAAGGGGTGACGAAGAAGGGTTGGGCTTGCGGCTGGCTTCCCCAATCTGCAGAGAAACTTTAGTTGCAAAATCCAACCAACCATGAACAGGTCTGTAGATAAGAAAAAGGGAATAACAACCAAGCTGAAAAACTTATTTTTATTTTTATTTCTCATTTTTTCCCATAACTTTCGAGATGTTTTCAGACATTCATTTTCTACAGCCTATCATTTTCAATTTTGGGATAGTTGTTCCTGTCTAATGGAGTTCTTCAATATTAACCACTTATCATTAACATCTTGAAATGGGATTTCCAAATCAGGCAGTGTATCACATCTGTTCTTTATTTCTATGTTGCTTGCTTACTTGCTTGCTTGTGTTCGTTGGCTTGAGCTCCAACCCGAAGTCCTGTATGTCGGATGAAGGCATCCTGTTGTCCAACATCAGTGTGATATCATACAGGACCTGAGGTTTGCGTGAGTATCCAATGTCCCATGTCTGGCTTATTGGTGTGCAGACTGGTGGTTCCTCGCCATACAGGCACACACTCTCCGACTTAAGAGGAATTGGCGATCCTACTTATTGTTTCATCTTTCTTGTTCATTGATAAGACTGGTAAAAACTGTCACCTTTATTTGTGTGTTTTTCCTACATCAAGTTTTCTAGTCATATTTTGTCTTTATTCAGATTCTAGTATCAGCACTGGTAAAATGATGATGGAATAATTGTGTTTTCTGCAGAGATACTCTGTTTTGTGTTTTTCTGGGGAGGATGTGATGCTTCTCATAACCATTTTAGGAATGTTTTTTCACAAGAAACAATGGAAGGCAGGTGGTGGATGGAACTTTGAGGGCATCTGACAGATAGTTGTTGGTTATGGTCTCAAGTTCCGCGGTGTTAGGCAGAGGATCTTTTTAACGATACAATGGCTATGGTCACTGCCAGGAAGGAAAGCAATGGCAAACTACCTTCTTTAAGGATGCCTAGTATATCATGATTCATCAAATTACAAATCATCACAAGAAAAGGACAGCAACACTGAAATTGGCAGCATGGAATGTTCAGATACCTGGATGGCTTGGCCATGTGATATGGTCGAGACCACTGAACACTGAGCTGATCCACGACTTTGGTGATTATGTGAGATGGCGAAACATGACCACCTACGTTTATTGGCATGGCACATGATGACGATGAGTATCAGCTCAGTTGCAGTGGGTCAATGCAACAGAATTTGTTCAGATTAGTATGTGTGTCTGTGGAGTTGATTCAGTAATGGGCACCTGACAATTTTCAGGGAAAGAATGGCAGCAATAAAGACAAACTGGTAACTCTACATATTATGTCTGAACCTAGTATAGATAAACACCACTGTAGCTGGTCTTGCCTTATATAGAACTACCAGTGTTATCTCACTCATTACAAACGTACATCTTTTTTATCTTTTTTTCAGGCACGAAGTGCCCTGGCCCGTGGAGATGTTGCTGCTGCTCATTCGTATGCCAACTCCGCCAAGAGCATGGTCACCATAAGCATTATTGTTGGCATTATCGCATTTGTTGTGCTTGGTATCATCATTGGAGTCTATGTGGGAATTGTTGTAAACAGTTTCAAATATTCTGATTAGTTTGTGGACCGCAAAGAAGCTATTTGACCTTACTGATCAGTGATTCATGAGGTTGTTTGTAATTTGTATACTTTACCAGCTTTTTCCTTGTCATTAGACCAAAATTCATAATGAAGTGCCTCGCCAACTGGCTTGGGTGATTATGCTTGTGCACATTTTTCGATCTGCCAACAATATGTCTCAATTCTTGTGGTGACATCTTTCCATACCATGACTAAAAGACTGAAGAATTTGGTCTTGTTGTGTTCCTCTATCTCTGTTTCCATAAATCTTTCCAGTTGTCATAAGATGTTTCAGATTTTCATTTCTCATAATGTGGCCCAAAAATTGAGTACTGTTTCTTTCTGATGTTTGTGATAAAGTAACTGTGTGTCTAAGTCTTTTTCGAACATTTAGATTACAAATTTTGATTGTCCAAGGAATTTTCAACATTTCACCTTTCAGGCCTGAAGGGATTTTTGTTGTTGCTTGTTTACTTATTGTCCTAGATTTGACAAGACCAAAATTATGTGTGTTAAATATACATTTTCTTACATTCTCTCCTCCTTCCAATTTATAAGGGCACTCAATTAAGTTTATGGTTACTTAACTTACAAAAAATAGCCTACCTAGCTGAAAGCATCTTATGCCTGCTTGATGCATGTGCAGTCATTACGTTTGACTTAAATTTCACTTCCTTTGTTACAGTACATGAAATAAAATTAATACTGGCATATATCAATTCTCATATTTACATGATGCAGAACAAAGGAGAAGATCACAATACCTGGGATGTGAAGTTCTACTCATTACTTTCATGTATTCTCATAATGTTATTTCACAGAATAGTGGCCCCACTTCAAATAGCATTCGTAACATTTGTTAACCTCTGGGTATTTTAACAAAGACTATTTTTCATATCAGTTAAAATTAGCTACAGCTAACTCATTGGTGGTAGCTTTGTTTATACCTTCTCAAAGTCTGCCACATAGAATACACGATCATTTATACCACCTAAAAGTCTGCCACACAGACTGCTTGGTCATTTATACCATCTCAAAGTCTCCCACATGGACTATTTGGCCACTTAAACCACCTTCAAGAGTGGCAAACAGACTACTTGGTCATTTATACCACCTCAAAATCTGCCATAGAAACTACTTGTCTTATAGAGGGACATCTTGAAAAGTGCTGAAATTCTGTGTTGGTCCCTTTACACACATGCAAAACTTGTAACGGTTATCGTTACAATTATGGCTTAACCTGTTTAAAACTTGTTTTTTAGCTTTGTTAGTGTTTGTCCAGCTTTATTTGTATATGACAGTAATGTTCAGAACACACAGAAGGGTAGCAGGTGACTGGGGGGTCAGAAAATCCTCCTTACAAACCATGGGACATGTGTTCGGTCTTCTGTCAGGCTGAGGTTTTTTGTCTACAGGAAATGAAATAAAAATCCTGGCCTGTATTTTGTGTTTTGACTGCTTAGGCAAGTGGCCTTTATTCATCAGTGGAGAAAACCTGCCTGCCACATCAGTAATGGTTTAGATACAGTAATGATAGAATGATGATAGTTCTGGTCAGATGTCTGCATATGGAAAAGTTAGTTATTGGTAAAAATAATTATTTTAACAAAAAGCCATTGCCAAGAATGTTAACATTTGGTTAATAATTGATTTATTGCAGGGCTTTTCAAATATCTTCATCTTTGTTAACTCACAATCTATTTTGATCAATGACATGTTTTGTTAGCCCCTATGCAGTTATGAAACCAATAGATACTAAGATTTTGCATAATAGTTATATAAAACATGAAAGGTCACATGTCCACAAATTGAAAAGTTAGTTATTCTTTGTAAATAATTGATTTATAGCAGGGCTTCTCAAACTTTTTCAGCTTTGTTAACTCCTAATCCATTGTGATCAAATGACATGTTTTGTGAACTCTCATTCAGTTATAAAACCAATAGGTACTAAGATTTTGCAATTCAGTTATTTAAAAAATGAAGTTTGTAAATGTTTGCAACTTTCAATTATATTTTGTGACATTTGGGAGTATATGTCCTTTGATTTGAGAATCCCTGATCTGTAGTTGATTGGCATTGTGAAATGTGATCAAAAGATCAGGCTATTAATCAGAAATCTGACATTTAGTACTGACCTTTATTATGTTCCAAGAGAGATGCATGCTGATCTACAGTCCATATAATATGGCGGCTCAATGGCTGGTGTTTTTATATAACGAAAAAGGATCTGTTGTATTATGTGTATTTTCTAATTTATCTCTGTGTAGAGTAGTAGGTCTCACACCTAATTCTGTAATTGGTCAATGTTTGCTATCCCAAGGTGTGACAGTGCTGTGACTTTTGTCCAGCACATTGATTTATCTGTATGCATTTACTTTGTGTATAAGACCGCAAGACATATCTTCTTCTCATATGGTAGAAAAGGCAGTGTTAATTCTATGGAACTCCTGCTGAGTTTGTTGAAGCAGCAGTAGAAAGAAAGGTAGCAGGATTTCATTGGAGAACAGGTAGTTATAAAAATCAATCCAAGACAACATACAAATTGAATTGAACAAGTCGCCTCAACGTAACAGTTCCTCGCTGAAGTAACATGTGAGCTTCAATATTCTATCATCTAGACATACCTGGAAAGGTATTATCATAAGCTCGGCATATAATTTATCTTAACAGTTTTAACTGTTAAGAGAAACATGTATATAGATAAGAAAAAAACATTGGAAAAAAAAACAGTGATAGAAGACAAGATTCCTTGAAGAAGAGGCAAGAGTTGACCAGCATGAAGAAGGACACAGGATTTTGAAGACACGTTGGACATGAAAATGTATGAGGCAGGGTTGCTGGTAAGGATTGAGAGTTATTTGTGTGCTGGGCCATGTTGAGAGCAATGTTCTGCAAAGGACCTGCTTTATGATGATGAGGTTGAAAAGACCATGTAGGCTCGTTAATTTGTAAACATAAATGTGTTAATTTTAAAATAATAAATGTTAAATAACTTACTGTGTTGTGATAATTTATACTTAACATGTGATAAATGGTTTAGCACTTTTCATTGAACTATTCTTTCCGTGTTATTTTTGTGGGGTATGGTGTCGATCAATATTTTTTTTAATATGAAGAATTATATGGGACCTGGTTCTTTTGTAAGTGTTGTATCATAACTTCTGGAAATTATAACGTGAAGAATATGTTTTCTTTGAGGCCATTATTATAGCCACTGATAGGCTTTGTACTGAAAACCATTTTTAATGTTTAATTCATTCGTCACACTGTATCTAAAGTAAGACTATTTATTATTAGATGGTTTGGCTCCATAGGGAAAAGCCAATCATGTTGCTGATGACTGAAAACAAATCAAGAAATGTATGGCAGGCATGCAGTAGCCAGCAGTCATTGTGTGTGGTTAGAATGGGTTAATAATAAGATTTGCATGTTTGCTTATAGTCATTGTTTGAGTTGCTTGATGTAGAATTGGTTATTGCTATCATTGTGATTTTTTTGTTTTTACTTCAGCAATACTGTGATTTCTTACTTCAGCAAACATGCAACACTGTGATTCCTTACTTCAGAAAACATGCAACACTGTGATTTCTTACTTCAGCAAACACACAGTAATTTCTTCAGGAAACACAAGATGTGATTTATTACTTTGGCAAACACACAATGCAATGCCATTTCTTACTTCAGCAAACATAACACAATGTGATTTTTTACTTCAGCAAGTATGCAACACAATATGATTTCTTACTTCAGCAAACACAATACAATGTAATTTCTTACTTCAGCTCACACAACACAATGTGATTTCTTACTTCAGCTAACATGCAACACAATGTGATATCTTACTTCAGCAAACACACAACACAATGTGATCTCTTCAGCAAATACACAACATAATGTGATTTATTACTTCAGCAAACACAGAATGCAGTATGATTTCTTACTTCAGCAAACACACAACAGTCTGTTCATTGTTGCAACAGTGAGAGGTATACAGTTTATTTTGCAGTAACATTGCACGGCAAGTACCACAAGAAGAGATACATTTTAGTTCCAAAAGATGTATGTTTCCTTAATGGCTTATGTTATATGTTTTTAATATAATTATGTGTTCATTTTTCTATGTTGGTTAGAAACCAATTTGTTTCCTTAAGCACTCATTGTGATTTTTAGACATAATTTTAAATACTGAGGTATCATCATCATCATGTGCCATACCGATAAACATGGGAGGTCATGTTTCACCATCTTGCATGACCACCAGAGTGTGGATCAGCTCTTGTGTTCTTGTTTCTGAGCCATAGCATTAAGTAAAAAATGTATTGCAGGAATTTTTAACAATATGAATTCTTACTTAATTTGTTTTTAGTAGCTACAGCAAACTAGAATATCACAAACTGTTTTTCCATTAAATTACCATTTTAAACTTGCCAGAAATGTTACTTCCTAGCTTGCTGATTTTTATATATTTATTGACATTTGAATTGCATCAATTAGCATGTAATTCAGTTTGCTAATTGACATATAGAGGCTTTTGCTTCATGTTGCTTTGGTGATCATCGTACAAATGTTTCTGTTTTTATCCTGTCTCAACAGGATGTCTCCTGACCTAGCTGAACTTTTGTTTTTAAACATGACAATACTTAGCATTATTTAAAGAAAGTATTTTTACCATGGTTTAATCTTAATTTTAATCTGCTGGTTTCAGCAAGTTATGCTTTTTAATTTTTGTGTAGTAGGCAGAAGCGTGATAATCTATGGACAAGCTAAACTTGTGTGATTTTTTAAGGATAATTTTACTCAAGCTTGACAGTGGACAAGATAGCTAAAAAAATGTTATATGTTAATAGAAGGGAACATGCGTAACCAAACTGATAAATTTAAAAACCTAGGGGAAATCATTTATGATCTGTTTAAGTCCCCACTAATCACTGGTATCATGAAGGCTAATAGACTACAATGGCTGGGGCATTTAGAAAGAATGGAAGATAATAGGGAAACAAAACTCGCTTACACTCAGGAAATAAATGACTGTAAACCCTGAGGTAGACCAAGAAGACGGTGGAGAGATAATATATATACAGACCTACAAGCACTTGGAATCAACGACTGGCAAGAGAAGGTCAATCAGAGAGATGAATGGAGACGGATTGTGTCTGCAGCAAAGAACCTCAATGGCTTGGAATGCTGAAGAAGAAGAAGGAGGGGAAATTATATTATCAGTTGGAAGATGGGTGATAAAGATTAAGAGCAGAAAATGTCAAGCAAAAAGAATATGAAAAGCATCATATATAGTAAGCCACTGTTATTGAAAGACAAAAAGAGAGAGTACTGAAATGTTATTTAGAACATGTTTTGCTGTATGGCAGTGAAACATGGGAAGTGAATGAACAAATTAGGCAGAACTTAGAAGCCGTGACAATGTGGTTCCTGAGATGAATGTTGCAAATACCTTTAACTGCCAGAATAACTAACAATGATTGCCTAGAAGTGGCTGATGAAAGTACAACATTATATACAACTATAAGGAAGAGACAAGCAACATTCTGTGGTCATATAGTGAGAAGAGAGGCCAGAAACATTGTGTCAGCTGGAAATTGGGAGAAGAGGCAGAGGTAGACAGAGAGAAATGATATTGATTGTCTAAGATGGTGGGATGAAGGAATATCCTGTTGATCTAGAATGCCAGCAACCAAGATCGATTTGTGTAAAGGCATGAACGCCTGTGCCATTTGTCAAGGGACGCACACACACCCACAATTGTCATGTGCCTTGCCAAATGGTGTGGGCGTTTACGCCTCTGTATTAATAAATAAATATATATCTACTGCTGTGTGTCCACTGCTGCTTCTGTTTTAATCTTTGCAAGTACTATTACTTTGCCAAGTTTACTTTTGATTCTCGATAATACATTTGTTGTTTGTAAATATTTATTTGACAGTGCACAATTTACTTATATATATATATATATATATATATATATATATATATATATATATATATATATATATATATATATATATATATATATATACATACACACATACACACATGCACACACACACACAATTCTTGTAAATAAGCATGCTTTATTACTGTGTAGTAAGAATGTTGAGAATTTCATGGACAGAGAAGAAAACAGATGCTGAGGTATTGACTGCTGCAAGCATTACATATCATATATCAAATCCACGAGGAAACAACAAATGAAATTTAAGCAGCGTATCAACAGAGGAGTTGCAGTAAAGTAATTATCTTTATAATGGAAAATAGTAGGCAAGAGAATGTCATCAAAATATCAGATGACAGAAGATTTCAGAGTCATCATTCCTCATGTCTGCTGCAGAGAAATACCTGAAAAAGAAGAAGAAGAAGAAGTTCTGTTACAGTGATACTTGAATATGTTGGTTATTGTATTCCTTTTGAACATTAATATCTCTGATCATTTCTTTGTTCTTTATGAATCCCGCCATATTTACTATTATGTATTTCATTAGCAAGTTGATGTCCTACTTTGATTTGCCTTTTGTGATCATTATAACACTGGGCTTGGTTGGTTTTTCAGCAACAGTATGTTATGTTGCACCAATGTTGTATAAGCTATCTCACTATTTTTATTACAGTTACTAAGAGCAGACCTCACTGCACTCTATACTTACCCATAGGTTCTTAGTCATCTGTAGCAGTTGGTGAAGAGCATGTGGATATGTTGCTACTGGTGAAGAGTATGTTAGTTATTTAGTTAGTTATTTAGTTTGTTAGTTAGTTATTTAGTAAGTTAGTCAACAGATCATTCTCATTGCACATCGAACCACTCAGTCCATAAGTGCTCGGATCCCCTCCTCAGCAAATCCTGCAGCGTGTAGCGGCTAATGACACCAGTTCTGTGTTGGTTTATCAGTCTTCTTTGGCTTCCTGCGTAGTGTTCTTGTTTGGCCACCCCTCTTTTAATTTGCTGTTCTTGCAGTCTGGCCATGGTAGTAGATTCACAGTCATCACTTGGTTCTTGCAAAAGTCTTACTTCTCGTAGAGCATTCAGAATGTCAGCCTGGTCCATGGCGCGTCCGCCCTCCACAGTAGCATTACCTGCGAGCTTGTCAGCCCGCTCATTCCCTTGTACTCCCGCATGCCCTGGCACGAAGATGAAACTAATCTTTGCCAGCCGAGACCGCTCCAGAGACAGCAACCATTCTCTTCAAATCCCCCCCATCTCTATCCTCTTGAGCATGTTCATTGAGTCACTAAGTAAACATGCCCTAGTGAATGTCTGTGTCTCGAGCCATGTTATTGCTTTACTTACTGCCATGACTTCCATAGTCAGGCTACTTGTGGTCTCAGCAGAAGCACCAGAGTCCTCCTTCACAATTCTCCCTCCGGCCTGAACTGTAAAGGCCCATGAGCTTCTCACATGTCGGACGACCAACCCATCTGTGTAAATGACAGCATCGCATGTTCAATGCCTACAATGTGAGAATCACCAGTGAGCAGATCACTGGACCTGGCAGGACATTGTCATATGCTGACGATGTTTTAGTGTATTGCCAGGGTAAGGATAGAGATCAGGTTGCTGTGGAACTACAAACCGAACTCAATCGCATAAGTACTTGGTGTGTTGAGGCTGGGGCACTGGTCAACCCAACAAAGGCAATAGTGACTTGGTTCTCGTTGAATAATCATATTGTCAACACTTCAACACCAACTGTAAATCTGTGTTCAGAGACGGTGGAAAGAACACAGGCAATGAATTACCTGGGGATACGGTTTGATCGAAGCCTTGCTTATAATGAGCACATAGACCAGATGATAACAAAGGCCAAGCAGGGGTTGGCTGCGATGCAGATGATGGCGGCAACAAACTGTGAGCAGCGCCATCTATGTCTTCTATACGAGGGGCTGGTCATGTCTGTTTTTGAGTATGCGATGGCAATCCTGACTCTCAGCCGTAAGCAGATAGAAAGGATGGAAAGGATACAGAATGAAGATATGCGCATTATTCTTGAATGTACAAGAGATACAGCATGCAGGGCGATGCGCTACCTTCTTGATTTTCCAACCATTGAAGACAGAATACAAGTCTGCAGAGCTCGCGCCTACCTCAGAGTTAACGCCAACACACAACATCCACTGCATAGTGAAATTATGAAGGTGAAGGGCAGCAGGTTAAAAAGAGGACGGTCGTGGATGGGTCAAGCCGAAGACATTCTTCAACAGATGTGTTCACTTGAGGACTTAGAACCTGGCGAGGAGTGAGTACAAGTGCCAACAGATTTCAGCACATCCTTATCAGTTTGCATCCAGCTAGACAGAAAATGCAGACAAGAAAACCCGGCAGCTGTGGAGGCGGAAGTACAAGCGTTGATTTTCGAGAATTCGCTAGACGGTGATGAAGAGTATGTGGATATGTTACTACTGGTGCACACTTATTGTGCATCCTCATGCATTGGTTTCTAGATACTCTGTTTTCTGCTAGAGCCATTTTGAATTTATGAAATACATTTGCTGCATCTAGGGATATTCTTCTGAATTACTGCACATATTATTTCAGAAAGAGGTTGTTGTGTAGTGGCTAGAGAGATGGGTTACCTATACAGCCATGCGAGGTTCAATCCACAGCAGCGAGAGAATTAATTCCCAACCAGTGCGGTTCTGGAACTGACCTAGTGTTATATAAAGTGGTTAGCAGACATTTTTAGTTAGTTGCATATCCTTTACAGGGTGTAGCAGCCAACCTCAGCATGTTTGGCTGTTCGGAATTCCTGGGCAAGTTTACATTCAGTAGTTTGCCATTGATTCACTGGGAATGATTGCTTATATTTTGCATGTAGGCATTCAGAAAACAGGACAATCGAAGAAGAGGGAGACCATAAAACACATGTAGAAGAGTATTAAAAACATAGTTGGATATATGAGGAGGGCATGGATGTCTTAGCATGAGTTAGTTGGGGACCTATACTTCATTGGGGAAGAAAAGGGAAGAAGAAGAATTCAGAGACCCTTCCCATTGTGGGATTACAGGGAATAATGGCATAGCCGCAACATATGCCAGTGATACCTGGGTACTTTCTAAACAAGCTGAACAGCACTTGAATGCCTTTGTATATAAATGTTATACAGGGGTCCTCAGAATATCTTGGATACAGAACAGACCGAATGCATCCATACGACAAGAGCTGAATATTGAAGAAGATTGGCTACTAAAGACAATGAAACAAAGAAAATTGTAATATTTTGGTCACTTGAAACGTTATGAAAGTTTGGAGAGAATAATAATAATGGATCAATATATGCCCAGGAAGAGAAAAAGAGGAAGGCCAAAGGGTGATGGGTGAGGATGTGGCGGATGATCTCCAGATGTGTGTATCGGATGCGGGACATCTTGCCTATGACCGAGAAGTTTTCCGGATGATTGTTATGGGAGCGAAGTTCTGCAAGAACATGCTACTGAATTAATGCCATATCCAAAATTCAATCTCCCACACAGAATATTTTCATTCTATAACATCTCAAAGTCATCCTTTATAGACTGCATGGCCATCTGTATAATCTCAAAGTCTGCCACACAGACAAATGTGGAATTGAAATCAAGACTGTCCAAATTAATTACTGCACTGCTAAGCACGACCAGAATGGTATCTGAAGCAGAAATCATTGGCCTGGCAAAGGGGGTGGATGTAACCTGGCAACAGGGCTGCAGATATAGCATGATGTGAATGCTAAGAAGGAGAAGATTATCTGAAGATAACTGGGGGTTCTTTTTCATTGTATCTTATAACCTATGACTTGTGCTGAATTATACATTTTTATTAGTTGTAGTTCTATCATGTTTATGATTGTATTTTAGTGTTGATGGTGTTTTATAGCAGCTGCAATAGTTAAACATATACACTTTATATCTTTATACTTGAAATATAACTGTTTTGTCTGATACATTGCTCTTGAAAATGAATAATCGTTGTTATGGTGTCTTTTCTAAGTGATTCTTTGAGTTTCTTGGTTTCTAAGGATCATCATAAAATTCTAGGCAAACCTATATTCGCTTCATCTCCTGCAGAAAATGTTGCAGGGTCTTGATGATTATTGTTAAAGTAAGACATTGGTTGCAAACATGTCCAATTAATTTCCTTATACATCCCTCTTTACTGCAACCACTCTTAAATCCAAACTCCAGCATAATTAAATATGTTTTGCCATCTGTTATTGTATCTTCAACTTGGAGTCGTTCATGGTCTTTAGAGTGGAGTGTCTGCCTTGTACATTGTGTGTTCCATCTACCGGAGCTCTTAAAGCCAGCAGATCTGCTTGTTCATTACCTTGCACAGCATTACCCAGACAGTATATCCATGTAAGCCTTTGTACCTATGCTTTGTGTCCACTCATGCGGCATATATTCTCAACTTTAACTTTATGGACAGAATCAGACACTATGTTCCTGTGATTTGAGTATCCGCTAACCACCTCAGGGTTTAAAACTCAAGAGGATCGACTTTATTGCACCAGGTTTTATCCCATATAACTGTCTCTTTCCACAGGATGACCTGCCAAAAGCATTGCACAAAGCTCGAACTCCGTAACTTCAGCGATGATCCCCAGGCGTCTCTGAGAAAGTTGCACACGTGAACTGAACGTTTCAGCTCAGAATCAAACCTACAACCTTCAGAGCCCGTGGCAGATGGCATAGCTACTTCACCATGGAGACTCCCTAGTCATCTTCATATTTGATGTTCTGGATCTGTGGGCTCCATTCTGCTCAGCAACAGTCTTCTCCCTGCTTCTAGCTGAGGATCCCCAGCCATAGTTCTCTCCGCAATGCACAAAACCATTAGTTTACATTATTGCGTCATCTCAGCTGGCATTTTCATCATCAGTTGTTGGACCTCCAGTTCTGCCAACCCATTACACCACTCTCTGCTTAATGTGTTGATGACCTGGTTAAAGCTGTTTTTGTGTTTGCCGCTGTCAGTCAATTCCTGCTGCCTGTGTATCTGCTTGACTGAGGTCATCTGCCTCACTGTATCGTCTGCCTGCACCAGCCATGACTGTCCTCTCTTTATTTGACTTTCCATGACCATCCTCTCTTTATTCAACTTCATTTGAGATCATTAAGGTATTTGCACAATGGATGCCTGTCATCATTGGTGGCATTTGCATTTAGGCCAAGGCCTGTGCCAGAGCAAGTGTAGAATTCACTGATGTAAGCCCGGGCATATACGTAATTATTCTGGTGGCGATTATGTACAACCCAAGACAGTTTGCATTCTTTCATTCTGGATCTTATTTGAGTTCTAGTTCATTGTGCTTGAAATAATTTTGCTATCGTTAATTACAGTTATAAAATTGCATTTTATCAGAATTTTTGTAATTTTTAACTTGATTTAGTGGAATAGAAGCAAGAAAAATAATGATTATTGTTAATTTATTTACAAAGTTGTGCATTTTTATTTATGAATCTTCACAGAGTTCATTGGTTTTACACTTATCTTGATGACTTGTTTTTTCTCGGTGTGCCAAATGTTGTCTTAACTTCCTTATTTTCTGTTTTCAGATCTTTTACATAGTGCAAATGTTTGTCTTTGCAGAATGTTAACGCGTCTCCTGTAACTTCCTACAGACGTTGGACCATATTTACATGTGCTAATTTAAGTTCTTGTACATTTATAATGAAGCTAAAAGGTGATGCCTTGATTTGTTGTTATATTTCTTTATATACGTTTTTGTGTTTAACATTTATAGAAATATATATTGGAAATAATTCACGTGGGTGTTTTTGTTATGATTGATGTTGTTGGTTACTATGTCAGGTAGGCAGTTAGACGTACTACACTGTCATGGTGCTTACACCCTGTCTATGTATTTACACTCAGTCATTGTGTAAGAGTGTCTGTACGTAAACTCAGTAGTTGTACTTACACTCAGTCATTGTGTAAGTGTCTGTACGTAAACTCAGTAGTTGTACTTACACTCAGTCATTGTGTAAGTGTCTGTACGTAAACTCAGTAGTTTTATTTACACTCAGTCATTGTGTAAGTGTCTGTACGTAAACTCAGTAGTTTTATTTACACTCAGTCATTGTGTAAGAGTGTCTGTACGTAAACTCAGTAGTTTTATCTACACTCAGTCATTGTGTAAGTGTCTGTACGTAAACTCAGTAGTTTTATTTACACTCAGTCATTGTGTAAGTGTCTGTACGTAAACTCAGTAGTTTTATTTACACTGAGTCATTGTGTAAGTGTCTGTACGTAAACTCAGTAGTTTTATTTACACTCAGTCATTGTGTAAGTGTCTGTACGTAAACTCAGTAGTTTTATTTACACTCAGTCATTGTGTAAGAGTGTCTGTACGTAAACTCAGTAGTTTTATTTACACTCAGTCATTGTGTAAGAGTGTCTGTACGTAAACTCAGTAGTTTTATTTACACTCAGTCATTGTGTAAGTGTCTGTACGTAAACTCAGTAGTTTTATTTACACTCAGTCATTGTGTAAGTGTCTGTACGTAAACTCAGTAGTTTTATTTACACTCAGTCATTGTGTAAGTGTCTGTACGTAAACTCAGTAGTTTTATTTACACTCAGTCATTGTGTAAGAGTGTCTGTACGTAAACTCAGTAGTTTTATTTACACTCAGTCATTGTGTAAGAGTGTCTGTACGTAAACTCAGTAGTTTTATTTACACTCAGTCATTGTGTAAGAGTGTCTGTACGTAAACTCAGTAGTTTTATTTACACTCAGTCATTGTGTAAGTGTCTGTACGTAAACTCAGTAGTTTTATTTACACTCAGTCATTGTGTAAGTGTCTGTACGTAAACTCAGTAGTTTTATTTACACTCAGTCATTGTGTAAGTGTCTGTACGTAAACTCAGTAGTTTTATTTACACTCAGTCATTGTGTAAGTGTCTGTACTTAAACTCAGTAGTTTTATTTACACTCAGTCATTGTGTAAGTGTCTGTACGTAAACTCAGTAGTTTTATTTACACTCAGTCATTGTGTAAGTGTCTGTACTTAAACTCAGTAGTTTTATTTACACTCAGTCATTGTGTAAGAGTGTCTGTACTTAAACTCAGTAGTTGTACTTACACTCAGTCTTTGTATTTGCACTTGATCTGTCTGTAAGTATACACACCATCTCTGCATTTACATACCATCTCTGTGCTTACACTGCATCTCTGCAATTGTTCTATCTCTCTACTTAGACACCATTTCTGTACTTACACATCATCTCTGTACTTACACACCATCTCTGCATTTACATGCCATCTCTGTGCTTACACACCATCTCTGTGCTTACACTGCATCTCTGCAGTTATTCTATATCTCTACTTACACACCATCTCTGTGCTTGCACTGCATCTCTGTGCTTGCACTGCATCTCTGCAATTATTCTATCTCTCTACTTACACACCATCTCTGTACTTACACACCATCTCTGTACTTACATTGCATCTGTACTTACATTAGTCTCTATAAATATATTATACCCATCTGACCCGGGCTCCGAATGTTGTGTGCTCAATTCCGGGATGTGTCCTTCGGTTCACGAGTGCATTTTTTTGGAGATTCCTTGGGGTTTTCGCTGAAGCCATGGAGTTCATGCTTTGTGCGACACTGTCTACACAGCGGAAAAAGACTGAGCCATATGGAATAAAAACCTGGTGCAATGAAGTCGACCCTGTCGACTTTTAAGCATCTTTTTTTTCTGTAATTATACTCCATCTCTGTGCTTCAAATCCGTCATGTACTTACACTCAGCCTCTGTATATGCAATTATACCTAGTTTTTGTACTTATACTCAGTATTTTTTTTAAATACTCAAACTGTGTACTCACATTCAGTCTCTGTACTTAACCCAATTTCTGTACTTCTTAGTCCACAGTATTCTAAGAATGTTTCTGTAGCATTCAAGTTCAAAAGCCCTGATGTTCTCCTTTAGTAATGACGACGTGACGCATTATTCTTCGGGGAGATGCTGTTAAGTGTTTTACTGTGGATTAACTGTCACTGTCATTTACTGCCAATATAGTACCTTGTAGTGTATGGCAGAGGGGTCTTTGAACCTGAGGAATTAAAGCCGCCTGGCTAGTGAAGTCGCCACGAACTGTGCAGGCTAGGATTTTCATTTTGCCCCCGACAGAAAAAAATCCCACACCTTACCCAGGGATCGAACCCGGGTCTCCCGAAGGAGAGTCCCACGTTCTGACCACTCAGCCAGCAGCTCCTCCGATGATGTGGTGTTATTTCGTATTCGTTTATTGGAATTATTCAAAAGAAGCCACGGGAGGCAGGTGGTGGATGAAATTTTGAGGGCAGCTGACAGATATTTGTTGGTTATGGTCTCAAGTTTTGCGACGGCAGGCAGGGGATCTCTTTCACGAGACAATGGCTGCGGTCACCCGACCTGTATGGTCACTGTCATAAAGGAAAGCAACGGCAAACTACCTCTTTAAAAGTGCCTAGTACATTAGGATTCGCCTAAAGACTGATCATATGCAAGACAAGGACAGAGACATTAAAATTAGCAACATGGAATGTCAGGACGTTAAACGACGACGAAAACTATCACGTGATTTTTCCCGGTCCCGGAAACCCCGGCTGGTCACGTGACGTTTCCTTGGCGATAATTTCCTTCATGCGGTTTCCCTTCCTGCTTCCTGCGACTGACCATGTGCTCACGTGCATCCAATGTGGACGAAGGACAAAATTCTACTATAATGGGCTTAGGAAAATGGAAAAATAAGGCGGATTTTCCATTTGACTTAACATCAAACAATCTTATAAAATTGTACGGAATAGTCTTCCCATTTCAACCAAATCAGACACACAAAGACACATGGCAAAATCTAGAGAAGAAAATAACAGATATGTTACAGAGGTTATTATTATAGGAGATATTTATGTTAAAGACACAGGGCCCCGGCGGCGGGCGGTTAGAAAGCAATGCACCATTTGGCAGAGAGAGAGAGGAGGGGGGAATTATTTGTTCTATATGAACAGATCGATTGGCTAAGGAAGGAGCAAAGGAAGAACAGCCCGATGTGCCCATTACCACCACAAGAAAAGAATGATCAAATCAGTCAGAAGGCCACCAAAACCTGCTCAAGGCGACTACCGCGTTAGGGATAGACCAGAACAAGTCATTATTCTGCGCCTCAGAACAGGACACAATAGATTACGCAACCTCATGTATACAAAATTCAAGATTGGTGACTCGGCCATGTGCACATTTGGTTTGGCGTCGCAGACAGCTGATAACATACTCCAAGACTGCCCAAACTACGACATATCCAGGCAAACCTTCTGGCCTTGAGAGACAACAGTGGACGATAAACTCCTTGGACCGCTGAATGAACTAAAAAAGACTGTTAGATTCATACAAGAGACAACATTGCAGTTATAGACATATTTCAAGCAAAAGAAAGAAGAAGAAAGACCTGCGCTGATTTTCATGTTCCCTACACATTTCGTATAGACTATTCATGTTTTATTGTAATTCAGTTTCTGATTCTGCTATTAGTGCTTTGTCGTCCGCAAACAGGAGTTCTATAATGGTGTAATTTGCAGATGGTACTTCTTCTATGTTCTCGTCATGCGATGTTCTTGTGGTCTCTGTTTGGGATCTGGGTGTTTTTTTAATTTTATGTTGCATATACCTTAAAGAACGTTGCAGTCAACACCAGCATTTTTCAACTGTTGTTGATCTACTATGCAAGATTCAATCATTCATTCATTCATTCACTCATTCATTCATTCATTCATTCATTTATTCATTCAGTAGCATGGTCTCGAGATATGGTGTCCGCCTCGAGTGCTGGAGGTCCCGGGTTCAAGCCCCGGTGAGGACCGGGATTTTTTCACGTGGACTTCTAGTAATAAAAGTGCCCCTGGTCTCTTGGTAGTGAGATCGGACGCCCGTGTGTATTGTTGAGCACGTAAAAAATCTCGTGGCAGTTGGAAAAATCGAAAAAGAGTAGCCTAACGGCGCGGCCCGGGCAAAATTTCGAGTTAAAAATCTACCCAAAGTATTTCAGGATCCTCGCCGGTGCTACGGAGTTCGTGCACTGAGCTGAGTTTCTCCAAACTCAGGTTTGAGTTAGGAGGAGAACGAAGCACTTATGGGTTACACCCGTGTGCCGTGATGTTGATCCATCGACTAAGCTAAACTAAACTAAACTATTCAGTAGAATGTCCTTTTCATAACCTCGCTCCCATAACAACCTTCCGGAAAACCTCTCGATCATAATCAAGATGTCCTGCGTCCGATACACCCATCTGGAGATCATCCGCTACATCCTGCACCCATCTTCTCTTTGGCCTTCCTCTTTCTCTCTTCCCAGGCATATTTTTTGTTGTGACATATCCCTTACAGGACGTTGCAGTCAACGCCAGCATTTATCAGCTGCTGTTGATGCACTAGGCAAGATTACGCTCAATAGTTTGCCATTGCTTTCTGAGCGACCGGCTCACATACCTCGTAAGTTACCAACGCGGAGAGAACCGCTATCAATTCTCTCGTGCATCACGTCACTCACGAGAGTATGTGACGTCTCAAGTGACCAAAATATTGCAATTTTCTTTGTTTTATTGTCTAGGCAAGATTACGCTCAGTAGTTTGCCATTGCTTTCTGAGCGACCGGCTCACATACCCCGTAAGTTACCAACGCGTCGAGAAGTGCTATCGATTCTCTCGCAGGTTACGTTATTGACGAGAAAATGCGGTCTTACGGAGAAAGACGAACACCTCGGCAAGGTAGACCGGCTAATTGACGTTAAATGTTGTGTGGCCCTAGCAGGCCAGTAAAAAAATGGAATCATTCCGCATAATAACATATTTCATAGAAAATATACTAATAGCACTTTAATGGTAAACATAGAACAGGAAAGTACATTATAAAATGTAAGTATACAAAAATTAAAAACAATTGTTTTTAAGGAATCTAAAAGTATTCTCATAATTTATAAAATTTGACTTACGTATAAGCTGTATAATTACAAAAAAAAGAAATAAAGAGATAGATGAGTTACTTAGTAATTTTATAGCTAAATATTTGATTTTCGTTTCAAATTAAAGTTAATGCCCTTGGAACAATAATGTATGTTTATGTCCCCTTCTAGTTGATTTCTATGTTGTTTTTCTTTTAGCAAATCTGCTAATTCCGCAGAATGCTTGAGCATAGTTATTAATAAGGATAGTGAGCTAACAAGGCACTACTATCATATTATTATGACTTTTTAAACATGCTCTAAGCAACTAGGGAAACGCATGCGCGGTTGATTTGTATTATTTATTATTATAGGAGATATTTATGTTAAAGAAATAGGGCCCCCGGCGGCGGGCGGTTAAAAAGCAATTGCACCGTTTTGCAGAGAGAGAGAGAGAGAGAGAGAGAGAGAGAGAGAGAGAGAGAGAGAGAGAGAGAGAGGAGAGAGAGAGAGAGAGAGAGAGAGAGAATTATTTCTTCAAAATGAATGAAATTTAAAAACAACATGAATGGCATTTCCTCTAAACATAATATGTGTCTACATAAATCCCATAAACTTGCACGGCCTTTCGCCAGCGCAAAAAAAAAAAAAAAAATGCGCATGCAGGTCTTGACTGTACCAGACTAGGGTTTCTTCTGCTCACTTCGCTTATTAATCTGTAACCTCTTTCATTCCTATCACCGTGTAGGCCATTACCACCAGTCACACCACACACCTTTTCGTTGCCTACTCGAGGCGCTCCTGTCTGGGAAATTACCAGAACTAAGGACACTACTTTCTGAACTTATCAGTCAGCGTAAGGTCACCATACAGTGGATAATATCCCACTGTGGAGTACCCGGAAACGACAGAGCTGATCGATTGGCTACGGAAGGAGCAAAGGAAGAACAGCCCGATGTGCCCATTACCACCACAAGAAAAGAATGATCAAATCAGTCAGAAGGCCACCAAAACCTGCTCAAGGCGACTACCGCGTTAGGGATAGACCAGAACAAGTCATTATTCTGCGCCTCAGAACAGGACACAATAGATTACGCAACCACATGTATACAAAATTCAAGATTGGTGACTCGGCCATGTGCACATTTGGTTTGGCGTCGCAGACAGCTGATAACATACTCCAAGAATGCCCAAACTACGATATATCCAGGCAAACCTTCTGGCCTTGAGAGACAACATTGGACGATAAACTCCTTGGACCGCTGAATGAACTAAAAAAGACTGTTAGATTCATACAAGAGACAACATTGCAGTTATAGTCATATTTCAAACAAAAGAAAGAAGAAGAAAGACCTGCGCTGATTTTCATGTTCCCTACACATTTCGTATAGACTATTCATGTTTTATTGTAATTCAGTTTCTGATTCTGCTATTAGTGCTTTGTCGTCCGCAAACAGGAGTTCTATAATGGTGTAATTTGCAGATGGTACTTCTTCTATGTTCTCGTCATGCGGTGTTCTTGTGGTCTCTGTTTGGGATCTGGGTGTTTTTTAAATTTTTATGTTGCATATACCTTAAAGAACGTTGCAGTCAATACCAGCATTTTTCAACTGTTGTTGATCTACTATGTAAGATTCATTCATTCATTCATTCATTCATTCATTCATTCATTCATTCACTCATTCATTCATTCATTCATTCATTTATTCATCCAGTAGCATGGTCTCGAGATATGGTGTCCGCCTCGAGTGCTGGAGGTCCCGGGTTCAAGCCCCGGTGAGGACCGAGATTTTTTCACGTGGACTTCTAGTAATAAAAGTGCCCCTGGTCTCTTGGTAGTGAGATCAGACGCCCGTGTGTATTGTTGAGCACGTAAAAAATCTCGTGGCAGTTGGAAAAATCGAAAAAGAGTAGCCTAACGGCGCGGCCCGGGCAAAATTTCGAGTTAATAATCTACCCAAAGTATTTCAGGATCCTCGCCGGTGCTACGGAGTTCGTGCACTGAGCTGAGTTTCTCCAAACTCAGGTTTGAGTTAGGAGGAGAACGAAGCACTTATGGGTTACACCCGTGTCCCGTGATGTTGATCCATCGACTAAGCTAAACTAAACTAAACTATTCAGTAGAATGTCCTTTTCATAACCTCGCTCCCATAACAACCTTCCGGAAAACCTCTCGATCATAATCAAGATGTCCTGCGTCCGATACACCCACCTGGAGATCATCCGCTACATCCTGCACCCATCTTCTCTTTGGCCTTCCTCTTTCTCTCTTCCCAGGCATATTTTTTGTTGTGACATATCCCTTACAGGACGTTGCAGTCAACGCCAGCATTTATCAGCTGCTGTTGATGCACTAGGCAAGATTACGCTCAATAGTTTGCCATTGCTTTCTGAGCGACCGGCTCACATACCCCGTAAGTTACCAACGCGGAGAGAACCGCTATCAATTCTCTCGCACATCACGTCACTCACGAGAGTATGTGACGTCTCAAGTGACCAAAATATTGCAATTTTCTTTGTTTTATTGTCTAGGCAAGATTACGCTCAGTAGTTTGCCATTGCTTTCTGAGCGACCGGCTCACATACCCCGTAAGTTACCAAAGCGTCGAGAACTGCTATCGATTCTCTCGCAGGTTACGTTATTGACGAGAAAATGCGGTCTTACGGAGAAAGACGAACACCTCGGCAAGGTAGACCGGCTAATTGACGTTAAATGTTGTGTGGCCCTAGCAGGCCAGTAAAAAAATGGTTTTCCCATAGAGGGAAATAATCATTCCGCATAATAACATATTGCATTGATAATATACTAATAGCTCATTTATGGTAAACATAGAACAGGAAAGCACATTATAAAATGTAAGTATACAAAAATTAAAAACAATTGTTTTTAAGGAATCTAAAAGTATTCTCATAATTTATAAAATTTGACTTACGTATAGGCTGTATAATTACAAAGAAAAGAAATAAAGAGATATATGAGTTACTTAGTAATTTTATAGCTAAATATTTGATTTCCGTTTCAAATTAAAGTTAATGCCCTTGGAACAATAATGTATGTTTATGTCCCCTTCTAGTTGTTTTCTATGTTGTTTTTCTTTTAGCAAATCTGCTAATTCCGCAGAATGCTTGAGCATAGTTATTAATAAGGATAGTGAGCTAACAAGGCACTACTATCATATTATTATGACTTTTTAAACATGCTCTAAGCAACTAGGGAAACGCATGCGCGGTTGATTTGTATTATTTATTATTATAGGAGATATTTATGTTAAAGAAATAGGGCCCCCGGCGGCGGGCGGTTAAAAAGCAATTGCACTGTTTTGCAGAGAGAGAGAGAGAGAGAGAGAGAGAGAGAGAGAGGGAGAGAGAGAGGGAGAGAGAGAGAGGGAGAGAGAGAGAGGGAGAGAGAGAGAGAGAGAGAGAGAGAGAGAGAGAGAGAGAGAGAGAGAATTATTTCTTCAAAATGAATGAAATTTAAAAACAACATGAATGGCATTTCCTCTAAACATAATATGTGTCTACATAAATCCCATAAACTTGCACGGCCTTTCGCCAGCGCAAAAAAAAAAAAAAAATGCGCATGCAGGTCTTGACTGTACCAGACTAGGGTTTCTTCTGCTCACTTCGCTTATTAATCTGTAACCTCTTTCATTCCTATCACCGTGTAGGCCATTACCACCAGTCACACCACACACCTTTTCGTTGCCTACTCGAGGCGCTCCTGTCTGGGAAATTACCAGAACTAAGGACACTACTTTCTGAACTTATCAGTCAGCGTAAGGTCACCATACAGTGGATAATATCCCACTGTGGAGTACCCGGAAACGACAGAGCTGATCGATTGGCTACGGAAGGAGCAAAGGAAGAACAGCCCGATGTGCCCATTACCACCACAAGAAAAGAATGATCAAATCAGTCAGAAGGCCACCAAAACCTGCTCAAGGCGACTACCGCGTTAGGGATAGACCAGAACAAGTCATTATTCTGCGCCTCAGAACAGGACACAATAGATTACGCAACCACATGTATACAAAATTCAAGATTGGTGACTCGGCCATGTGCACATTTGGTTTGGCGTCGCAGACAGCTGATAACATACTCCAAGAATGCCCAAACTACGATATATCCAGGCAAACCTTCTGGCCTTGAGAGACAACATTGGACGATAAACTCCTTGGACCGCTGAATGAACTAAAAAAGACTGTTAGATTCATACAAGAGACAACATTGCAGTTATAGTCATATTTCAAACAAAAGAAAGAAGAAGAAAGACCTGCGCTGATTTTCATGTTCCCTACACATTTCGTATAGACTATTCATGTTTTATTGTAATTCAGTTTCTGATTCTGCTATTAGTGCTTTGTCGTCCGCAAACAGGAGTTCTATAATGGTGTAATTTGCAGATGGTACTTCTTCTATGTTCTCGTCATGCGGTGTTCTTGTGGTCTCTGTTTGGGATCTGGGTGTTTTTTAAATTTTTATGTTGCATATACCTTAAAGAACGTTGCAGTCAATACCAGCATTTTTCAACTGTTGTTGATCTACTATGTAAGATTCATTCATTCATTCATTCATTCATTCATTCACTCATTCATTCATTCATTCATTCATTTATTCATCCAGTAGCATGGTCTCGAGATATGGTGTCCGCCTCGAGTGCTGGAGGTCCCGGGTTCAAGCCCCGGTGAGGACCGAGATTTTTTCACGTGGACTTCTAGTAATAAAAGTGCCCCTGGTCTCTTGGTAGTGAGATCAGACGCCCGTGTGTATTGTTGAGCACGTAAAAAATCTCGTGGCAGTTGGAAAAATCGAAAAAGAGTAGCCTAACGGCGCGGCCCGGGCAAAATTTCGAGTTAATAATCTACCCAAAGTATTTCAGGATCCTCGCCGGTGCTACGGAGTTCGTGCACTGAGCTGAGTTTCTCCAAACTCAGGTTTGAGTTAGGAGGAGAACGAAGCACTTATGGGTTACACCCGTGTCCCGTGATGTTGATCCATCGACTAAGCTAAACTAAACTAAACTATTCAGTAGAATGTCCTTTTCATAACCTCGCTCCCATAACAACCTTCCGGAAAACCTCTCGATCATAATCAAGATGTCCTGCGTCCGATACACCCACCTGGAGATCATCCGCTACATCCTGCACCCATCTTCTCTTTGGCCTTCCTCTTTCTCTCTTCCCAGGCATATTTTTTGTTGTGACATATCCCTTACAGGACGTTGCAGTCAACGCCAGCATTTATCAGCTGCTGTTGATGCACTAGGCAAGATTACGCTCAATAGTTTGCCATTGCTTTCTGAGCGACCGGCTCACATACCCCGTAAGTTACCAACGCGGAGAGAACCGCTATCAATTCTCTCGCACATCACGTCACTCACGAGAGTATGTGACGTCTCAAGTGACCAAAATATTGCAATTTTCTTTGTTTTATTGTCTAGGCAAGATTACGCTCAGTAGTTTGCCATTGCTTTCTGAGCGACCGGCTCACATACCCCGTAAGTTACCAAAGCGTCGAGAACTGCTATCGATTCTCTCGCAGGTTACGTTATTGACGAGAAAATGCGGTCTTACGGAGAAAGACGAACACCTCGGCAAGGTAGACCGGCTAATTGACGTTAAATGTTGTGTGGCCCTAGCAGGCCAGTAAAAAAATGGTTTTCCCATAGAGGGAAATAATCATTCCGCATAATAACATATTGCATTGATAATATACTAATAGCTCATTTATGGTAAACATAGAACAGGAAAGCACATTATAAAATGTAAGTATACAAAAATTAAAAACAATTGTTTTTAAGGAATCTAAAAGTATTCTCATAATTTATAAAATTTGACTTACGTATAGGCTGTATAATTACAAAGAAAAGAAATAAAGAGATATATGAGTTACTTAGTAATTTTATAGCTAAATATTTGATTTCCGTTTCAAATTAAAGTTAATGCCCTTGGAACAATAATGTATGTTTATGTCCCCTTCTAGTTGTTTTCTATGTTGTTTTTCTTTTAGCAAATCTGCTAATTCCGCAGAATGCTTGAGCATAGTTATTAATAAGGATAGTGAGCTAACAAGGCACTACTATCATATTATTATGACTTTTTAAACATGCTCTAAGCAACTAGGGAAACGCATGCGCGGTTGATTTGTATTATTTATTATTATAGGAGATATTTATGTTAAAGAAATAGGGCCCCCGGCGGCGGGCGGTTAAAAAGCAATTGCACTGTTTTGCAGAGAGAGAGAGAGAGAGAGAGAGAGAGAGAGAGGGAGAGAGAGAGGGAGAGAGAGAGAGGGAGAGAGAGAGAGGGAGAGAGAGAGAGAGAGAGAGAGAGAGAGAGAGAGAGAGAATTATTTCTTCAAAATGAATGAAATTTAAAAACAACATGAATGGCATTTCCTCTAAACATAATATGTGTCTACATAAATCCCATAAACTTGCACGGCCTTTCGCCAGCGCAAAAAAAAAAAAAAAATGCGCATGCAGGTCTTGACTGTACCAGACTAGGGTTTCTTCTGCTCACTTCGCTTATTAATCTGTAACCTCTTTCATTCCTATCACCGTGTAGGCCATTACCACCAGTCACACCACACACCTTTTCGTTGCCTACTCGAGGCGCTCCTGTCTGGGAAATTACCAGAACTAAGGACACTACTTTCTGAACTTATCAGTCAGCGTAAGGTCACCATACAGTGGATAATATCCCACTGTGGAGTACCCGGAAACGACAGAGCTGATCGATTGGCTACGGAAGGAGCAAAGGAAGAACAGCCCGATGTGCCCATTACCACCACAAGAAAAGAATGATCAAATCAGTCAGAAGGCCACCAAAACCTGCTCAAGGCGACTACCGCGTTAGGGATAGACCAGAACAAGTCATTATTCTGCGCCTCAGAACAGGACACAATAGATTACGCAACCACATGTATACAAAATTCAAGATTGGTGACTCGGCCATGTGCACATTTGGTTTGGCGTCGCAGACAGCTGATAACATACTCCAAGAATGCCCAAACTACGATATATCCAGGCAAACCTTCTGGCCTTGAGAGACAACATTGGACGATAAACTCCTTGGACCGCTGAATGAACTAAAAAAGACTGTTAGATTCATACAAGAGACAACATTGCAGTTATAGTCATATTTCAAACAAAAGAAAGAAGAAGAAAGACCTGCGCTGATTTTCATGTTCCCTACACATTTCGTATAGACTATTCATGTTTTATTGTAATTCAGTTTCTGATTCTGCTATTAGTGCTTTGTCGTCCGCAAACAGGAGTTCTATAATGGTGTAATTTGCAGATGGTACTTCTTCTATGTTCTCGTCATGCGGTGTTCTTGTGGTCTCTGTTTGGGATCTGGGTGTTTTTTAAATTTTTATGTTGCATATACCTTAAAGAACGTTGCAGTCAATACCAGCATTTTTCAACTGTTGTTGATCTACTATGTAAGATTCATTCATTCATTCATTCATTCATTCATTCACTCATTCATTCATTCATTCATTCATTTATTCATCCAGTAGCATGGTCTCGAGATATGGTGTCCGCCTCGAGTGCTGGAGGTCCCGGGTTCAAGCCCCGGTGAGGACCGAGATTTTTTCACGTGGACTTCTAGTAATAAAAGTGCCCCTGGTCTCTTGGTAGTGAGATCAGACGCCCGTGTGTATTGTTGAGCACGTAAAAAATCTCGTGGCAGTTGGAAAAATCGAAAAAGAGTAGCCTAACGACGCGGCCCGGGCAAAATTTCGAGTTAATAATCTACCCAAAGTATTTCAGGATCCTCGCCGGTGCTACGGAGTTCGTGCACTGAGCTGAGTTTCTCCAAACTCAGGTTTGAGTTAGGAGGAGAACGAAGCACTTATGGGTTACACCCGTGTCCCGTGATGTTGATCCATCGACTAAGCTAAACTAAACTAAACTATTCAGTAGAATGTCCTTTTCATAACCTCGCTCCCATAACAACCTTCCGGAAAACCTCTCGATCATAATCAAGATGTCCTGCGTCCGATACACCCACCTGGAGATCATCCGCTACATCCTGCACCCATCTTCTCTTTGGCCTTCCTTTTTCTCTCTTCCCAGGCATATTTTTTGTTGTGACATATCCCTTACAGGACGTTGCAGTCAACGCCAGCATTTATCAGCTGCTGTTGATGCACTAGGCAAGATTACGCTCAATAGTTTGCCATTGCTTTCTGAGCGACCGGCTCACATACCCCGTAAGTTACCAACGCGGAGAGAACCGCTATCAATTCTCTCGCACATCACGTCACTCACGAGAGTATGTGACGTCTCAAGTGACCAAAATATTGCAATTTTCTTTGTTTTATTGTCTAGGCAAGATTACGCTCAGTAGTTTGCCATTGCTTTCTGAGCGACCGGCTCACATACCCCGTAAGTTACCAAAGCGTCGAGAACTGCTATCGATTCTCTCGCAGGTTACGTTATTGACGAGAAAATGCGGTCTTACGGAGAAAGACGAACACCTCGGCAAGGTAGACCGGCTAATTGACGTTAAATGTTGTGTGGCCCTAGCAGGCCAGTAAAAAAATGGTTTTCCCATAGAGGGAAATAATCATTCCGCATAATAACATATTGCATTGATAATATACTAATAGCTCATTTATGGTAAACATAGAACAGGAAAGCACATTATAAAATGTAAGTATACAAAAATTAAAAACAATTGTTTTTAAGGAATCTAAAAGTATTCTCATAATTTATAAAATTTGACTTACGTATAGGCTGTATAATTACAAAGAAAAGAAATAAAGAGATATATGAGTTACTTAGTAATTTTATAGCTAAATATTTGATTTCCGTTTCAAATTAAAGTTAATGCCCTTGGAACAATAATGTATGTTTATGTCCCCTTCTAGTTGTTTTCTATGTTGTTTTTCTTTTAGCAAATCTGCTAATTCCGCAGAATGCTTGAGCATAGTTATTAATAAGGATAGTGAGCTAACAAGGCACTACTATCATATTATTATGACTTTTTAAACATGCTCTAAGCAACTAGGGAAACGCATGCGCGGTTGATTTGTATTATTTATTATTATAGGAGATATTTATGTTAAAGAAATAGGGCCCCCGGCGGCGGGCGGTTAAAAAGCAATTGCACTGTTTTGCAGAGAGAGAGAGAGAGAGAGAGAGAGAGAGAGAGAGAGAGGGAGAGAGAGAGGGAGAGAGAGAGAGAGGGAGAGAGAGAGAGGGAGAGAGAGAGAGAGAGAGAGAGAGAGAGAGAGAGAGAGAGAGAGAGAGAGAGAGAGAGAGAGAATTATTTCTTCAAAATGAATGAAATTTAAAAACAACATGAATGGCATTTCCTCTAAACATAATATGTGTCTACATAAATCCCATAAACTTGCACGGCCTTTCGCCAGCGCAAAAAAAAAAAAAAAATGCGCATGCAGGTCTTGACTGTACCAGACTAGGGTTTCTTCTGCTCACTTCGCTTATTAATCTGTAACCTCTTTCATTCCTATCACCGTGTAGGCCATTACCACCAGTCACACCACACACCTTTTCGTTGCCTACTCGAGGCGCTCCTGTCTGGGAAATTACCAGAACTAAGGACACTACTTTCTGAACTTATCAGTCAGCGTAAGGTCACCATACAGTGGATAATATCCCACTGTGGAGTACCCGGAAACGACAGAGCTGATCGATTGGCTAAGGAAGGAGCAAAGGAAGAACAGCCCGATGTGCCCATTACCACCACAAGAAAAGAATGATCAAATCAGTCAGAAGGCCACCAAAACCTGCTCAAGGCGACTACCGCGTTAGGGATAGACCAGAACAAGTCATTATTCTGCGCCTCAGAACAGGACACAATAGATTACGCAACCACATGTATACAAAATTCAAGATTGGTGACTCGGCCATGTGCACATTTGGTTTGGCGTCGCAGACAGCTGATAACATACTCCAAGACTGCCCAAACTACGACATATCCAGGCAAACCTTCTGGCCTTGAGAGACAACAGTGGAAGATAAACTCCATGGACAAGTGGGTGAAATAAAAAAGACTGTTAGATTCATACAAGAGACAACATTGCAGTTATAGACATATTTCAAGCAAAAGAAAGAAGAAGAAAGACCTGCGCTAATTTTCCTGTTCCCTACACATTTCGTTTAGACTATTCATGTTTTATTGTAATTGAGTTTCTGATTTTGCTATTAGTGCTTGGTCGTCCGCAAACAGGAGATCTATAATGGTGTAATTTGCAGATGGTACTTCTTCTATGTTCTCGTCATGCGGTGTTCTTGCGGTCTCTGTTTGGGATCTGTGTTTTTTTTTTTTTTTTAATGTTGCATATACCTTAAAGAACCTTGCAGTCAACACCAGCATTTTCCAACTGTTGTTGATCTACTATGCAAGATTAATTAATTAATTAATTAATTAATTAATTAATTAATTAATTCATTCATTTATTCATTCATTTATTCATTCAGTAGCATGGTCTCGAGATATGGTGTCCGCCTCGAGTGATGGAGGTCCCGAGTTCAAGCCCCGGTGAGGACCCTGGATTTTTTCACGTGGACTTCTAGTAATAAAAGTTCCCCTGGTCTCTGGGTAGTGAGATCGGACGCACGTGTGTATTGTTGAGCACGTAAAAAATCTCGTGGCAGTTGGAAAAATCGAAAAAGAGTAGCCTAATGGCGCGGCCCGGGCAAAATTTCGAGTTAAAAATCTACCCAAAGTATTTCAGGATCCTCGCCGGTGCTACGGAGTTCGTGCACTGAGCTGAGTTTCTCCAAATCAGGTTTGAGTTGGGAGGAGAACGAAGCACTTATGGGTTACACCCGTGTGCCGTGTTGTTGTCCATCGACTAAACTAAACTAAACTATTCAGTAGAATGTCCTATTCATAACCTCGCTCCCATTACAAACTTCCGGAAAACCTCTCGATCATAATCAAGATGTCCTGCGTCCGATACACCCATCTGGAGATCATCCGCTACATCCTGCACCTATCTTCTCTTTGGCCTTCCTCTTTCTCTCTTCCAAGGCATATTTTTTGTTGTGGCATATCCCTTACAGGACGTTGCAGTCAACGCCAGCATTTATCAGCTGCTGTTGATGCACTTGGCAAGATTACGCTCAATAGTTTGCCATTGCTTTCTGAGCGACCGGCTCACATACCCCGTAAGTTACCGACACGGAGAGAACCGCTATCAATTCTCTCGCACATCACGTCACTCACGAGAGTACGTGACGTCTCAAGTGACCTAAAATATTGCAATTTTCTTTGTTTTATTGTCTAGGCAAGATTACGCTCAGAAAGTTGCCATTGCTTTCTGAGGGACTGGCTCACATACCCCGTAAGTTACCAACGCGTCGAGAACTGCTATCGATTCTCTCGCAGGTTACGTTATTGACGAGAAAATGCGGTCTTACGGAGAAAGACGAACACCTCGGCCAGGTAGTCCGGTTAATTTCGCCCTGCATGCTGTATCTCTTGTACATCCAAGAATAATGCGCATAGCTTCATTCTGTATCCTTTCCATCCTTTCTGTCTGCTTATGTCTGAGAGTCAGGATTGCCATTGCATACTCCAAAACAGACATGACCAGCCCCTCGTACAGAAGACATAGATGGCGCTGCTCACAGTTTGCTGCCGCCATCACCCGCATCGCTGCCAAACCCCGCTTGGCCTTTGTTATCACCTGGTCTATGTGCACATTATAAGCAAGGCTTCGATCAAACCGTATCCCCAGGTAATTCATTGCCTGCGTTCTTTCCACCGTCTCTGAACACAGCATCACAGTTGGTGTTGGAGTGTTGACAATATGATTGAGACTGGGCGATCAGCTACTCCGAATTGCCGGCTTCAAATGTTTCTACAACAGACGACATATGGGAACGGCGATTCTCGTTCGCGACAGCATGGTGGCGTCAGAGCTAGACATGTCCAGTTGGGACAGTGACGATATACAAATACAGGCGTTGAGAGTTCATTCCAGTATACCATTGGTGTTGGTTAATGTTTATGCCCGCAATGCGAGTGTGGACGCCCAGAAGAGTGCTTAAGTGGAATATTAGGCCACGAGAGAAATGTTATTTTCTGTGGTGACTTCAACGCTAAAGGCAGATCATGGGGAAACACTTCCTCCAATACACAAGGGGAGGAGCTCGAGACTGCACTGGAAACCATCGACCTGGTTTGTATCAACAGTGGCTGTGTCACTAGGACAGCAAGCCGTCCAGGCGATGAGGACAGTGCTATTGATCTGGCGCTAGTTTCACCTTCACTCACTACAGTGTGTAGATGGGGTGTCCTAGGACACCATGGCAGCGACCACCACCCTTGCAGCATATTGGTGGAGAAAGGCAGAACCAGGCAGCGCAAGCTAAAGGTAAAGACGTTCCAGTATGACAGTACAGGGCAAGATGTGGTGAGTAAAATAAGACGTGACAAGCGCAGAACGTTTCAGGGCAGGAAAAAAAGCTGGGAGCAGCCACCGTGGTGGAGTTTCGAGGTGGAGAAGGCTTGGGTGGATAAGCGTAGTGCTGTAAGGAGATGGCAAAATGCCAAGAAGAACAGAGCTGGTCATCCTAGTCCCTGCTTGCACTTAGAAAGAGAGATGCACACAAAAGTAAGCTATTACTTTCTTTATGTGCCAGTAAAGGCTGGCTTATGTTGTGCGCAAACATTGTCTGTGACGTTGGGTGGTGGTTCTGTGTCAGGGTCTTAAACCTGGCTCGTTATACCTAACACATGTGAGACAAGTACAAGTACAACATGATTGGACTTGAGACACAACGACACGAAGTTCAATGGATTTATTTACAAGTCACATGCAATACGATCTAGTTGGCATGTGATGATCATTACAATACATATACAATACATCAATACACTTACAGACAACCCATAGCTTTACAGTCTATCTCACAAGATGTACAAGCACTCGACTTTCGGGCACAGAACTACACAAAGCCTTTCTCTACCCACACGTCCTGTCTGGTCCGAGTACCCAAGCTGTCTGTCTGTTTCTCGCAAAGCGCTTGCCCTCTGTGGATTGGCTTCACGAGGACTGCGTGCGTCTTGCTTTGTCCTTGCCTGACCGCTGGCTATCGCGTCAGCCAGCAACCTGCGGGCAGGTAACTAATACTCGCCTGGCGGGCGTAACGATGTTACTGCATCCCGGTTGGGGACTATTCGCCTGGCGGGCGTAACGATGTTCCTGCATCTCGGTTGGAGACATTCGAGATTCTGACATTCTGGTTGTCCGGCAAGTCCCCCCCCCCTTTCTTGGGGGGGGGGGGGTGTCCAAGTCCTGTCCCTGGTTTGTTTGTCCAAGCTGTTGTCAACCCATTCCTGTTGATTATCTCATATGCATGCCCAACATACCGGTGCTGATCCCTGTCCTAGTCTCTCTCGTTCCCGCCCATGATAGTGCCATTGCCACCAAGAGGGATCGCTCATCTCGTCTCTCTCCTTCCGGGTCCTCCAGGGAGGAGCCAAACTACAAACATCCCGTCCAGACCACGCCGCAGTCCACTGTCCCTTTCAGGGCACCCCGGACATCCACTACAATGGAAAAAAGTGGATGTCCGGAAAAAAAAGGAATTTAGGTACATAAAACATGGACAATAAAGGTACAAACTGACATTCATCGGGTGCAGACATTCATGGTGGTCTTTTTTTTTTTTTTTTTAAACTTTTATTGAGTGTTAAAATCGTTGCGAATTGTATTGTTCGTGTTTTTACAGAGCGTTGCATGTGAACGTGTAGGTGACATATGCGCAAAATTTCCAACATTTTATACATTTGAACATTTCTTCATTGACATTGTTGTAAGGAAATATTTCAAAACAAAACGCGTGATGGTAGTGCGCCGTTGTTATTTCCCCTGCCGCCTCGCTCTCCTGTCAGCTCCAAAACTCCTACCAAGTACCATCACCACCCCTCGGTGATGATGAAACATGGTGGTGCAACACTGTTTACAAACAACCGGTGAGGGCGGCAGCAGAAAACAACAATCACAGTATCAAAAAGGTGGGAAAGGGGGATGTGACAGTTTACGGATTTACAAAGCCATATATATTAATAATGATTACAATGATAATAATGCAAATAAACAACCAAATACATAAATAATAACAATGACAAAGAATAAAACTAGTGATAACAATAACAATAACACTCAAATAACAGCAATGATAATAAACGCAATGTTTACATGAAATACATCTATAATAATAATGACAAAGAATAAAACTACTAAGGGTGATAACAGCAGTACTAATAAACGCAATGATAAAAATAGTTATGATAATGATCACATTTTCCAAACATGTGATTCCATTTGCTAAAAGTAAAAGGATTTTCTTAGGGATGGGTTTAAAACATGGCAGGTACATACAATAACAATTGCAAACCGCAATGTTCAATAATATAGTAGGTGTAAAAGGAGTTGATTATCTTTTTTCTCCTTGCTTATTTTTTCTCTTTTTTTTTTTTTTGGGTCTTAATTGTAATAGTTCATTCATTTTTTTCATTTTCCCTTGTTTTTTGTTTTTAAAAAATAAAACAAGCATTTGTATCAACATAAATATTGACAATCTCATTGGTTTGGTAAACATCTGTGATTTTGTGTTCATTCATTCAACATTCACTCACTTTTGCCTGTTTCTTTCTCGCACTCATGTATACTGAATTTGGTATCTTAAAGAAGAGTACTTGTGTTTACTCTGGAGATATCTGTGATATTTTTTGTTTATAGCATGGGAAGATACCCATTTGCATGTTACATTTCTTGAACACATTTACATGTGAAAGGGGGGTAACATGGGAGATGATGGTTATATATTAATAATGATAACAGTAATATTAATGCAAATAAACACTAAATACATTAATAATAATAATGACAAAAAGCAGACCACTAGGGGTGATAACAGCAATGATAATAAACAGCAAAGATAAAAATAGTTATGTAATGATCAAATTTTCCAAACATGTGATTCCATTTGCTAAATGATTAAACTTTGGGATGGTGTTAGCATAGCATAGCAGTTACAAAAAATTGCAAACTGCAATGTTCAATAATAGTATTTGTAAAAGGAGTTGGTTTTCTTTTTTCTCCTTGCTTATTTTTTAATCTTTTGTCTTAATTGTAAGGGTTCATTCACCTTTTCCCCCTCCTCTTTATGTTTTTTTTTTTTTTTTTTTTTTTTGTAAAAAGTAAACAAGCATCTGTATTTGCACACATTTTTACAATCTCATTGGTTTGGTAAACATATGTGGTTTTGTATTCATTCATTCATTATTCACTCACATCTTCTTGTTTCTTCTTCGCACTCATGTGTACTAAATTTTAAAATCAGAAAGAAGAGTACTAGTGTTTACTCTGGAGATATCTGTGATATTTTGTGTTTACAACATAGGAAATTTATCCATTAGCATATTCCATTCCTTGAACACATTTACATGTGAATGGGGGTTAAACAAGGATAGGGGGAATTCTTTACATTTTTGTTTCCCTTGCCATCCTCTCACAATTTGTTCCACTCCACCAATGCCTTTATAACCACTATCTGGGCAATGATGGTAAAGGCAGGATAATTATTGGAACTAAACCGGTGTGGGTATCAGCAAAGGCAAACAACAAACATGAGCGAGGGGAGGGGGGCACATGGGAAAAGGGTTTTTGTTTATTACTAATGATGACAATAGTAATAATGACAAGAAGAGACATACTGAGGGTAATAACAGCCAATATAAAAACCAGCAATGGTAATAATAGTTATGAAAAGGATACACTTTTTACAAATTGTGATTCCATTTGCTAGGATGATTTTCTTTGGAATGGTGTTAACATAGCATAGCAGGTACCTACAAATGCAAAATGCAGTTTTTAATGATAGTTGGAGTAAAAGGAGTTGGGTTTTTTCCCCATTTCCCCAAGCATTTGTATTCACAAAAATTTTTTACAGTATCATTGGTTTGGTAACCATATGTGATTTTGTAATTATTTATTCAACGCTCACTCAAATTATTCAAAGGGGGTGACAAAGAGAAAGGGAAGTCTTTACATTTATTTGTTTCTCTCACTACACTCCCACCAATTGGTTCCACTCGACCAATACCTCATGACTACTAATGATGGTAAATGCAGGTTAAATGTTTGAAACAACCAGTGGGGGTAGTAGCAAAAGGAACAAAACCTTAAGCAAAGGAGGGGGGGGGGCATGGGAAATAAAGTTGTAAATTTTATAATGATGATACTTTTAAAATTAATTTTACTGAAGATAATAAAGGTAAGATAATGACAGTAATAATAATAATGAGAATAATAATAGTAAAAATAAAAATAATAATAATAATGATAATAATAATAATAATAATAATAATAATAATAATAATAATATGATAGATATGCGGTTCTATTTACTAAAGTGATAATCTTAGTAGTGGTGGTAGTATAGCACAACAAGTGCATTTAAAGCAAACATTCCATTAATAGTAATTTGGAATGGGAGGAGTTGATTTTCTTTTCTCCTTTTTTCTTTTCCCCTTTATCTATAAGGGTTGAAACCATCATTTTGAAACAAATAATACAAGTGTTTATACTTCCACTATTCTTTACATAAGGGGTTTTTCATTGGTCTTTTGACCATATGTGATCTTTTTAATCATTCACTCACCATTCACTCACAGTTTCTTCTTTCTTTCTCGCACTCATGTATACCAAATTTGTAATACAATAAGGAAGAATACATATGATTTACTCTGGAAATAGTTGTGATATTTTGTGTGTGTACATAAAGGAGATTAAGTGTGTGTTATATGTGTGGTGTTTGTATCTGGCAAAATTTCTGCAGGTCCATATAAGTTGTCTGTAGTATGAAAGTGCTACAAGTAGTTTTGTATGTATGTCCTTATCTGTCTTTGGTATAGTATTGAGAAAAATTGCTTTATATATGTCGGTTTATTTGCCTGTGCGCGTTTGTATGAGGTGTTTGAGTGTTGCGCGTGTGGCAGTAATTGTTGGACATGTATAATAAATGTGTTCTTCTGTCTCTTGTGTGTTGTTCCTACATAATTGACATTGTTTGGATATGTATGCATCTACCTGTGTTGTGGGCGTCATACTGTATAAAAGTCTATATGTGATTTCCTTAGCTTTTGGAGCTATGTGTTTGTTGTGTAGGTTTGAAAAGGTGCATGTGAAGTCAGTCATGAAGTATTTGTGTCCTCTTTTAATCCTAAGTCTTAGTGATGGTGCTTGTTCTCTAACTAAATGTTTGTATATTGTGTGTGTTGTTTGCTGTATTAACTGTTCATGTCCTTTTATTGCCTGTATGCATGTCTGATAGAAAGTTGGTAGTCTTCCCTGGTAATGTGCAGTTGCATTGTTAAGAGGTGTGAGATGTTTGATGTTGTGGCCTATGTAGTATAGTGCTAGTCTGTTTTGTTCTGGGTATCTGATAATTTTACCTATGTGACTGACTCTAAGTCACAGTATTTTTGTCTGGATGTCTGTAGTGCAATTCCCCCTTGTTTCCTGTCTTGTATGAGAGTTTTGTGTTGAATGCTATGTATTGTGTTGGTGAAGCTGAAGCGTCTGATTTGTTTGTTTATGTTTGTGATGGTCTGTTTGGGAGGGTCCAGTACTGTTGCTAAATATATTATTTTGGGTAATATGTATGTGTTGACTATTGTGCTTCTACCAAATATTGTGGATGTCTTGTACCTATACCTGTGTAACATGTCTGTGTTCTGTTCGGTCAGTGCGTGCCATGTCTGTCTGTGTGTTTCTGTGGGATCACATGGAAATGTGATCCCATACAGCTTCATGGTGTCTATGTGTTTCAGATCTGGAGGGAAAGCAGCCTTTTGTTTCCACTTTCCCAGTCCTATTATCTGTGATTTCTGTACATTAATTTTGGCTCCACTGCCTTTTCCAAAATGGGTAAAGGTGTGGAGTATATTTCTTATTGATGTGTTGCTGGTGGGAAAGAAGGCAGTGTCATCTGCATAGGCGATGAGCTTCTGCTCTCCTATCCCATGCAGGAAGGTTCCTTTAATACTAGTGTCTTGCCTTATCTTCTCTAATAAAGGTTCTAGGGTGAGCACATACAGGAGTGGTGATAAGGGACATCCCTGTCTTACAAATCTCGTGAGCCTGAAGCTAGCTGTCAGTGAATGGTTCACCAACACTCTGCTCTCAGGATTTTTATACAAGATCTGTATCCACTGCCTGTAGTATTCTCCTATGTTACAAAATTCTAGTGTCCTATGCAGGTATGTGTGGGAAATTCTGTCGAAGGCCTTCTCTTGATCCAAGGATAAGATGGAGGATGGACAGTCTTTCCCATGTGTGTAGTTGATTATGTCTCTAATGAGGTGTGTGTGGTTGTGTATATTTCTGTCTTTGACACTGCACTGTTGGTCGGGGTGTATGCGTGTTGGCATGAAGGGTTTAAGTTTGTTGGTGAGTGTTTTGGCGAGTATCTTGTAGTCTGTGTTGAGTAAGGAAATTGGTCTGTAGTTCTTCAGTTGTGTTTTGTCAGTTTTATCTTTGCATATGAGTGTAATTTAAGACATGTTGCAGCTGTCCGGAAGATTTTTTTTTTGTCAAAGGCTTCCTGATAGACTTTGAGGAGAAGATTGCCTAGAATAGGAAAGAAGTGTTGGTAGAATTCTACTGTCAAACCGCCTGGTCCTGGAGTTTTGTCTTTGTTTAGTGTGCTTAGTGCCTGTGTTATGTCTGACAGTGTCAGTTCTGTGTCCAGTGTGTCTTTGTCTGTGTCAGATAATTTCTTTGCGTACTGTAAGAAGTTGTCTTGTATCTGTGTGTCGACTGTCTCTGCTGTGAATAGTTGTGTGTAGTGTTGTTGGAAAGCAGTCTCTATGTGTGGTGTTTCTGTGTGCATGTTTCCTTGCATGTCTGATATTTTGCTTATTTGTCTGTTACGTTGTACGTTCTGTTCTATAGCTAAATATTGCCTCGTAGCTGACTCTTGTGTAATTGTGTTGAGTTTTGTTCTGAGAAGAGCACCCAGATATCTATGTTGTTGGTGTTCTTCTAGTTGTGCTTCTAATGTGTGTAAGTGATGTGTGTCTCTGTCTGTTTGTTTTGTTAGTCGTATGGCTGTCTGTATGATGCGCTCCTGTCTTAGTCTGTCTTTGTGGATCATGGTTGCTAGATGTTGTGTTCTGCTTCGTATGGTGTTTTTCAATAAGTCCCAGAATTGTGTGATGTTCTCAGTCGGTATATTGTCTGTGTACGTGTGTATGAGCTGTGTCATATATTTTACATATTCTGAGTGTTCCAATAGTGAATTATTGTACTTCCAGTGAGGTGACCTTTTGTTTGGTTTTGTGTTTGTGCTATTTGTGCTGATGTGTACTAGTATTGCTTTGTGGTCTGTGTAATCTAAAGTTTCCCGTAGGTGTTTGGTTTGTATGATGTGATGTGTTGCGGGCGTATAATTCCGGTCTAATCTAGATGATCTGTTGTGTGTTTTGTTTGTGTATGTCGTTTCTCTACTGTCGGGGTGTGTATGCCTGAATGCGCCTGTGAGGTTGTGTGTATCGATGATATTTCGTAGTGTGTCAAGTTGATGTAAGCTGTCCCTGCCGGTTCTCCTCAGCTGTGTTCTCACCTCCCCCCACCACGTCTAAATCTTCAAGAACACAATTGTAATCACCGGCAAGAACAATATTTTGTCCCCTGTATGTCTGTGTTAGTAAGTCGTCTAAATGTTCATAAAATAGAGGTTGATAATTGTAGTTAGGTGGTGCGTGTATGTTGACTATGACAAATGAGTGTATGTCATTTTTAACTTGAACTGCGGAAATTCTACCATGTGGGTCTGTGTGTGTTCTAAAAATAGTCCACGTGTCGGAAATTTGGAGAATGGCTGTCCCTGACCTTACGTTATGTTTGGGCAAACTGAAACACGAATTTCTTAATCCTAAACGTGTTACAAGTTCTGCTGCTTGAAAGTCTGTTTTAATGTTTGTTTCTTGTAGTAAAATAATATCGGGTTTGTGTTTGTGTATGAGTGTGACTATATGTTGTAATTTCATTTTCATACCACGAATATTCAAACTAATTAAACATAAGTTGTCAGCCATTTATAAATAATTAAAAACTAAATAATGCGTAGGTTTGAAGTTAGTACCTTTTGCTGTCTTGTCTTCAGTTGTGGATATTATCTCCCTCTGTGGTGTTTCTTTCGTTGTTGTCGTCCTCCTCTTGGTCTCCGTCGTCGGTGTCAGTATCTGTATTGATGAAAAGTGGCCCTTCCGCATCGCTGTTTTCGTTCTGTTTTTCTTGTGTTTTTGAGGATTTCTTGTTTGGTTGGAAGGGGACGTTCTCTGCATCCTCTTCTTTCACGTCTTTGCTGGGTGACGAGTTTCTTCTGTCTCTCCATTGTCTTTTTCTGCCGTGGCTGACGACTTGAAAGCCGTCGTCTTCGTCTTCTTGTGTTGTTTTTGTCGCTGTTTCTGGGGCCTCGTCTGGCCTCGTGGCTTCTTTTTGGCCGGCTGTCTCGGCGACATCTTGTTTTTTGTGGTTCGAATTTGTTTGAAGTTTTTCCCGGAGTGCGGGGAACTCCTCTTGTGGTCTTTCAGTTGTTTGTTGGGTATTGCCTTTCTTTTGTCTCCGGCTCGGGCATTTATTGGCCCAGTGTGAGTCCAGGCCACATGTAAGACATTCGGTGCGGCAACCAATCATTTGGTCTTTTTTTTTTCCCACCAACTTTTATTTCATACAAAGCAATGTGTATTTACAAGTTGTAGTGTGTGTTTCTTTTGTTTGTGTATATTACAGAGCGTTGCCGTTTGTTAGTGTTAAGTGTGACATTGTGAATAAAACATATACATACATATATACAGTTATGATAATATGACATTTGTGGCATAGTGCATGTAGATACACATTCCTTGCATATGCTTCACTTCCACTTCCGCAAGCGGAATGTATGAAACACCTGTCCATCTCTCCCTCTCCTCTCTCTCTCTCTCTCTCTCTCTCTCTCTCTCTCTCTCTCTCTCTCTCACATACACACAAACACACACGCACACACAATCTCATGCTTTCTGGAGAACGCAGTACATTTAAAAGCCCGCGCTTGGACAATACACTTTAAACTATCATTTCCATTAAAATGTGGCTTCCTTGTAATTTCTGGGTCACTAAGCTCCTGAGGCGAAGGTCGTTGGTGTTGTTGCCTGATGACAAATTTCAGGGTGACGCTCTAGTCCATGATGTCTTTTGTTTGGGGGACAAGAATCAGGGATTTACTAATAGCAATTAAGGTCCATGGTCTGTCGCCAGGGAGATAATTGGTCCAAAATTGTGATAGTGTCTGGGTTTTATATACAATGGGAAGGACTTAAAACCTGGCCACTAAAAGCAACCTTAGCTTACTGGGTACTTAAAGGGCTCATCGAATTTGTTTATACATGGTGGTGCATATTTTTCTTTTGAAACATATCATTACTGTATAACATCATTTTAATACTTAAGATACCGACTCGGTTTAAAGACTGCTACGCGCACGCACGCGCGCGTGCGCACACACACACACTTGTACACATGCGCGTGCAAATTCATGCACCACACACGCACACACACCTGCATCCACACACAGACGCATACATATGTTACTGCCAACGGCACAGACACCCATCCACAATATATTTCATGTTGCACATTCAAATACAATAATGGGAAAATTAATAATAATAGTAGCAGTAATAATAATAGTATTAATAATAATAATAATAATAATAATAATAATAATAATATAATTGTAAGATTATTAATACCATCAATAAATACATTTACAGTTGTAGTATCCTTTATTTAAAACAAGTTATTTGCTTCTTCTGTAATATGTGCTGTCTTCAGCCAAATATTTTACGAGATTTGCGCTTGTGGGGCTAAGATTAGAATGTTTGCGACTTTTTGTTGATAAAGTTGTTGGACAATTTCTTTGTTGATTGTTCTGTAATTGTATAGTGCTTTGTTTCTTAATGTCCATATACGATTTCTGTACTCTGCCAATAGCACAAGTAGCTTTGTGTGGGTGTCTTGTGTGGAGTAAGGAATGGAATTTATCATGATTGCTTTGTAAACATCTGTTCTTTGTTTCGAATGAGTGTTTAGGATGTTTTGTAGGAGATTTCTTGTTGGCATGATTGTGTTGCATTCGTAATAGATGTGCTCTCCTGATTCTTGGACGTTCCGTCTACAAAGCTGACACTGTAGTATTTGTTTAGTTATTTTTGCTGTTCTCTCTGTTGTTGGGGACATGTTGTAAACAAGCCTATATGTAATTTCCCTTGCTTTTGGAGTAATCTGCTTGTTGTGAATATTAGAGAAAATTTCGGTATAATCTTTTATGAAATATCTATGTCCTCTTTTAATCCTGAGATGTACCGGAGTTGCTTGTAATTTAACTAAATGCCTATAGATTGTATGTGTTTTCTTGATTAGTAATTTTTCATGTCCTTTAGTGGCTGAAATACATGTTTTGTAGAACGTTGGGAGAGTGCCAAAATAATGACATAATGTGAGGATGTATTCCTAATAGGTTGTAAAGAAGATAGCCTAATTCCAATGTAATAGTGTGCTAAAGGGTGTTTTTCTGGGTGTTGTAGGATTTCACCTACGTGTTTGATCCTAAGTGCTTGTATTTTGGTTGTTATGTCTTGGAGGGCGATACCTCCATCTTTTTTGTCTTGCATGAGTGTAGTATGTTTCATACTGTATATGGTGCTGCCAAACACAAAGCGTCTAATCTCTTTGTTTATGTTTGTGACAGTCTGACGTGGAGGATCTAGGACTGTGCACAGATATAGTATTTTTGGAATTATATATGTATTAACAATGGTACTTCTACCAAATATGGTAGTTGTTTTGTATTTGTACCTCTGTAACATATCTGTTATTTTCTTCTCTAGATTTTGCCAAGTGTCTTTGTGTGTCTGATTTGGTTGACATGGGAAGACTATTCCGTACACTTTATTAGATTGTTTGATGTTAAGTCAAATGGAAAATCCGCCTTATTTTTCCATTTGCCTAAGCCCGTTATAGTAGATATTTGGACGTTTAATTTTGCCCCACTCCCTTTGCCGAAAAACGAGAACGTTTCCAAAATGATCCGTACAGATTTTTCAGTTGTCGGAAAGAAAATGGTATCGTCCGCATAAGCACGCAGCTTTTGTTCACCCTTCCCTGGTATGAACGTACCCCTGACATTGTCGTCCTGTCGTATCTTTTCTAGAAGTGGCTCTAGAGCGACAACATACAGTAATGGGGACAAGGGACATCCCTGTCTCACTGACCTAGTCAACCTGAAAGAATTGGTTAGGGTATGGTTTAATAGAATCCGACTTTCCGGTTTCATATATAAAATTTTGACCCATGTCCGAAAATAATTTCCCACGTTGCAGTGTGAGAGGGTTTTGTGGAGGTATGAGTGAGATATTCTGTCGAATGCTTTTTCTTGATCTAAAGAGAGAATTGAGGACTGACAGTCCATGTCTTTTTTTTTTTTTTTTTTTTTTTAATTTTAACATTGTCGTCAGAGTTTATTACGATATCTATAATCATGTAAATAAACGTCTTGCACAATCTTATATCATAGATACAGTATAACAATCATTCAATGTCTCTCTGCACACAACATCATTTACTCATCGCTAAACTAATACACAACTTAAACTCTTATATTAAATGTCTATATCTAAGTGTCTCCCTTAGAGCTACACCCTATCCTGTCCAGAGTCCAGTGGTCGTCTGCCCTCACGACTTTCGTCGGGTGGACACGGAGTGCTTGTCCCTTCGGGCATCTCGTGGCTTTCGCCTTTCCACACTTCCCGCGGGTTGTACCTGGATGTTGGTCGAGTGACTCATAGCTCTCGAATCTTCGAGGGCTTACTATCACTTCCCTTGGTTTATGTATATCTTCTTCTCTCCCTTATTTACTGGGTTTCTTGTTGTATCCCTCATTTATTCCAAGTGGGACTTTGACAGGGTCCGCCATCCCCTTTTGTATGGGTTTCGTATAGTCTAATTAGTTGGAACTAATTATGTCAAGGGATCACAGGAATAAATAACTGGTTTGGGATAGTAATTTAATGGATGGTAACTCAGTTCTGTGTGTTCATACACTAAAAACTAATATACGTTGAGTACGGCTATTTAGGACTGTTGTTGAAGAGTCTAATTTTCTTCCTATTCTTAAATTGAAGCTACCTAGACCGAAGTTCCCTGACGACTAGTATTGTGAACTTGCGTTTCACAAATGCGCCCTTCTCAAGCATCCGAAATGATGCCATAGACAATGACCCCTTATTATAGAGATTCATCAAGGCAAATTGCCTTGGCTTCCTTAAGAATATTTGCAATCTCTTGTTCCCTCCTGTGTACTTGTATACATTGTTCTGCTTCCGTATCTGGATCGTGTATTAGATACACATACTTTATGTTACTCCAGTAATTACTTCTGTCCCTGTTATCTTGTTAGCGTCTACTAATCTCCCTTTTGATGTTCTATAAACATGTATGTAAGTTAACTGTTTTTGTTGAGTGTCAAAATGTGTGTTTGACTTGATGTGTTTGGTGTGTGAGATATTGGTGTGTTGTAGATGTTTGTAATGTTAATCTTGCTCTAAGCGTCACGAGCTAGAATCTCAACTGTCTTGATTTACCTTTTATGCTTAAGTCTTTTTTTTTTTTTTTTTTTTTTTTTTTTTTAATCAGACAAAATTTTTTATTTGTTTCTTTCATACTTTAATTATTTTATATATATTTATAATAAAAAAAAAAGTCAAAATGATTTATACGTTTTCTTTTTTTTTACGTTTATGCTTAAGTCATTTTTTTTTCAACTTTTATTTCATACAAAGCAATGTGTATTTACAAGTTGTAGTGTGTGTTTCTTTTGTTTGTGTATATTACTGAGCGTTTCCGTTTCTTAGTGTTAAGTGTGACATTGTGAATAAAACATATACATACATATATACAGTTATGATAATATGACATTTGTGGCATAGTGCATGTAGATACACATTCCTTGCATATGCTTCACTTCCACTTCCGCAAGCGGAATGCATGAAACACCTGTCCATCTCTCCCTGTCCCTCTCTCTCTCTCTCTCTCTCTCTCTCTCTCTCTCTCTCTCTCTCTCTCTCACATACACACAAACACACACGCACACACAATCTCATGCTTTCTGGATACCGCAGTACATTTAAATGCCCCGCGCTTGGACAATAAACTTTAAACTATCATTTCCATTAAAATGTGGCTTCTTTGTAATTTCTGGGTCACTAAGCTCCCGAGGCGAAGGTCGTTGGTGTTGTTGCCTGATGACAAATTTCAGGGTGACGCTCTAGTCCATGATGTCTTTTGTTTGGGGGACAAGAATTAGGGATTTACTACTAGCAATTAGGGTCCATGGTCTGTCGCCAGGGAGATAATTGGTCCAAAATTGTGATAGTGTCTGGGTTTTATATACAATGGGAAGGACTTAAAACCTGGCCACTAAAAGCCACCTTAGCTTACTGGGTACTTAAAGGGCTCATCGAAATTTTTTATACATACATGGTGGTGCATATTTTTCTTTTGAAACATATCATTACCGTATAACATCATTTTAATACTTAAGATACCGACTTGGTTTAAAGACTGCTACACGCACGCACGTGCGCGTGCGCGCACACACACACACTCGTACACATGCGCGTGCAAATTCATGCACCACACACGCACACACACTTGCATCCACACACAGACGCATACATATGTTACTGCCAACGGCACAGACACCCATCCACAATATATTTCATGTTGCACATTCAAATATAATAATGGGAAAATTAATAATAATAGTAGCAGTAATAATAATAGTATTAATAATAATAATAATAATAATAATAATAATAATAATAATAATTGTAAGATTATTAATACCATCAATAAATACATTTACAGTTGTAGTATCCTTTATTTAAAACAAGTTATTTGCTTCTTCTGTAATATGTGCTGTCTTCAGCCAAATATTTTACGAGATTTGCGCTTGTGGGGCTAAGATTAGAATGTTTGCGACTTTTTGTTGATAAAGTTGTTGGACAATTTCTTTGTTGATTGTTTTGTAATTGTATAGTGCTTTGTTTCTTAATGTTCATATAAGATTTCTGTACTCTGCCAATAGAACAAGTAGCTTTGTGTGGGTGTCTTGTGTGGAGTAAGGAATGGAATTTATCATGATTGCTTTGTAAACATCTGTTCTTTGTTTCGAATGAGTGTATAAGATGTTTTGTAGGAGATTTCATGTTGGCATGAGTGTGTTGCATTCGTAATAGATGTGCTCTTCTGATTCTTGGACGTTCCGTCTACAAAGCTGACACTGTAGTATTTGTTTAGTTATTTTTGCTGTTCTCTCTGTTGTTGGGGTCATGCTGTAAACAAGCCTATATGTAATTTCCCTTGCTTTTGGAGTAATCTGCTTGTTGTGAATATTAGAGAAAATTTCGGTATAATCTTTTATGAAATATCTATGTCCTCTTTTAATTCTGAGATGTACCGGAGTTGCTTGTAATTTAACTAAATGCCTGTAGATTGTATGTGTTTTCTTGTGTAGTAATTTTTCATGTCCTTTAATGGCTGAAATACATGTTTTGTAGAACGTTGAGAGAGTGCCAAAATAATGTGAGGATGTATTCCTAATAGGTTTTAAAGAAGATATCCTAATTCCAATGTAATAGTGTGCTAAAGGGTGTTTTTCTGGGTGTTGTAGGATTTCACCTACGTGTTTGATCCTAAGTGTTTGTATTTTGGTTGTTATGTCTTGGAGGGCGATACCTCCATCTTTTTTGTCTTGCATGAGTGTAGTATGTTTGATACTGTAGATGGTGCTGCCAAACACAAACCGTCTAATATCTTTGTTTATGTTTGTGGAAAATCTAAAACACGAAAGATTTGTTCGTTTGTGAAGATGTGGAACCAGAAAGCGAGCTATAAAATGTAAGTATACAAAGATTAAATACATATGTTGGAAGAAGTCTAAAAATATTTATCTTGTTTTTATAAAGTTTTAACTTAGGTTTAATCTTTCTTGTTTAAACGTAATAAAAGAAGACATATTTGAGTTAATTAATAATTATACAGCTAAATATATAATTTTCTTTTTAAATTGTAATAATTTCCCTTGTAACGATATTATATGTTTATGTCCCCTTCGGATTATTTATCAAGGTGTTTTTCTTTAAGCAAATCTGCTAATTCCGCAGAATGCTTTAACATAATTATTAATAAGGGTAGTTAGCAAACAAGGCACTACTATCATGTTATTATGATGTTTTAAATATGCTCAAAGCAACTAGGGAAACGCATGCGCGGTTGATTTGTATGATTTATTATTATAGGAGATATTTATGTTAAAGAAATAGGTCCCCCAGCGGCGGGCGGTTAGAAAGCAATGCACCATTTGGATGAGAGAGAGAGAGAGAGAGAGAGAGAGAGAGAGAGAGAGAGAGAGAGAGAGAGAGAGAGAGAGAGAGAAAGAGAGAGAGAGAGAAATGGGGGGAGGGGGGAAATTATTTGTTCAAAATGAATGAAATTTAAAAACAATATGAATGCCATTTCCTCTAAACATAATATTTCTCTACATAAATCCCATAAACTTGCACGGCCTTTCGCCAGCGCAATAAAAAAAAAAATATGCATGTAGGTCTTGACTGTACCAGACTAGGGTTTCTTCTGCTCACCCCGATTATTAATCTGTCACCTCTCTCATTCCTGTAACCTAGTAGGCCATTACCACCAGTCACACCACATACCTTTTTGTTGCCCAGTCACACCACATACCTTTTTGTTGCCTACTCGAGGCACTCCTGTCTGGGAAATTGCCAGAACTAAGGACACTACTTTCTGAACTTAGCAGTCAGCACAAGGTCACCATACAGTGGATACCATCCCACTGTGGAGTACCCGGAAACGACAGAGCTGATCGATTGGCTAAGGAAGTAGCAAAGGAAGAACAGCCCGATGTGCCCATTACCACCACAAAAAAAGAATGATCAAATCAGTCAGAAGGCCACCAAAACCTGCTCAAGGCGACTACCGCGTTAGGGATAGACCAGAACAAGTCATTATTCTGCGCCTCAGAACAGGACACAATAGATTACGCAACCACATATATACAAAATTCAAGATTGGTGACTCGGCCATGTGCACATTTGGTTTGGCGTCGCAGACAGCTGATAACATACTCCAAGACTGCCCAAACTACGACATATCCAGGCAAACCTTCTGGCCTAGAGAGACAACAGTGGAAGATAAACTCCATGGACAAGTGGGTGAAATAAAAAAGACTGTTAGATTCATACAAGAGACAACATTGCAGTTATAGACATATTTCAAGCAAAAGAAAGAAGAAGAAAGACCTGCGCTAATTTTCCTGTTCCCTACACATTTCGTTTAGACTATTCATGTTTTATTGTAATTGAGTTTCTGATTTTGCTATTAGTGCTTGGTCGTCCGCAAACAGGCGATCTATAATGGTGTAATTTACAGATGGTACTTCTTCTATGTTCTCGTCATGCGGTGTCCTTGCGGTCTCTGTTTGGGATCTGGGTGTCTTTTTTTTTAAATGTTGCATATACCTTAAAGAACGTTGCAGTCAACACCAGCATTTTTCAACTGTTGTTGATCTACTATGCAAGATTCATTCATTCATTCATTCATTCATTCATTCACTCACTCATTCATTCATTTATTCATTCAGTAGCATGGTCTCGAGTTATGGTGTTCGCACCGAGTGCTTGAGGTCCCGGGTTCAAGCCCCGGTGAGGATCGGGATATTTTCACGTGGTCTTCTAGTAATAAAAGTTCCCCTGGTCTCTGGGTAATGAGATCGGACGCCCGTGTGTATTGTTGCGCACATAAAAAAATCCCTTGGTAGTTGGAAATCGAAAAAGAGTAACCTAACGGGGCGGCCTGGGCAAAATTTCGAGTTAAAAATCTACCCAAAGTATTTCAGGATCCTCGCCGGTGCTACGGAGTTCATGCACTGAGATGATTTTCTCCAAACTCAGGTTTGAGTTAGGAGGAGAACGGAGCGCTAATGGGTTACACCCGTGTGCCGTGATGATGATCCATCGACTAAACTAAACTATTCAGTAGAATGTTCTTTGCAGAACCTCGCTCCCATAACAACCTTCCGGAAAACCTCTCGATCATAATCAAGATGTCCTGCGTCCGATACACCCATCTGGGGATCATCCGCCACATCCTGCACCCATCTTCTCTTTGGCCTTCCTCTTTCTCTCTTCCCATGCATATTTTTTGTTGTGGCATATCCCTTACAGGACGTTGCAGTCAACGCCAGGATTTATCAGCTGCTGTTGATGTACTAGGGAAGATTACGCTCAGTAGTTTGCCATTGCTTTCTGAGCGACCGGCTCACATACCCCGTAAGTTACCGACGCGGAGAGAACCGCTATCAATTCTCTCGCACATCACGTCACTCACGAGAGTATGTGACGTCTCAAGTGACCAAAATATTACAATTTTCTTTGTTTTATTGTCTAGGCAAGATTACGCTCAGTAGTTTGCCATTGATTTCTGAGCGACCGGCTCACATATCCCGTAAGTTACCAACGCGTCGAGAACTGCTATCGATTCTCTCGCAGGTTACGTTATTGGCGAGAAAATGCGGTTTTACGGAGAAAGACGAACACCTCGGCCAGGTAGACCGGTTAATTGACGTTAAATGTTGTGTGACCCTAGCAGGCCAGTAAAAAAAATGGTTTTCCCATAGAGGGAAATAATCATTCCGCATAATAACATATTGTTATCACAGATTGAACTATGTCACTACACGAACAACGATAAGGGAGCACTGTTATATTAGTGCTGTTTGTCACACCAGCCTGTTTCAAAAATAATTCTGTGGTGGAGGTTGTCGGTTCACCAAGTCAGAACGTGAACAATGGTGAAATATTTGTTGTAGCACGAACGGCTGGTACATACCCTATACTCGCCCGACGCCGTCTATTTATACACTATCTGCCTTGTGCACACGACACTACAGTACTGACGTAACTTTTTGTAGACAACGCCATGCATAAAAAATGTGCTGAGTTGACTTTTGTACACGCCACCCGTCCGCACCCGTGCAACCGTTGAACCACGTTCCCCACGCCACCGTCCGCCTACTTAATGACTTTTTCATACGGTACCGATGACGTACGCCAGGGACCAGCCCACCTACAATAATGGTATTGCTTGTTGCGGTGACAGTAGTAATGGTAGGACGTTTTCTCAGACATTGTGTTTAACATAACACGGGGAAGTTTGTGATGTTCTTGTCTCTCTGTGTCTTTGTGTGTATGTGCATGTGTGTATGTGTGTGTGTGTGTGTGTGTGTGTGTGAGTGTGTTTATGTGTTTTTGTGTTCCAGTGTGTATTTTCACTGTTTATGTCTGTATGTACAAGTGTATGTGTCTGTGTTCTTGTGATGTCTCTGGTATATTTTGACTATTGTGCTTCTACCAAATATTGTGGATGTTTTGTACCTATACCCATGTAACATGTCTGTGATTTGTTGGGTCAGTGCGTGCCATGTCTGTGTGTGTGTTTCTGTGGGATCACATGGAAATGAGATCCCATACAGCTTCATGGTGTCTGTATATCTCAGATCTGGAGGAAAATCAGACTTTTGTTTCCACTTTCCAAGACCCATTATCTGTGATTTCTTTACATTTACTTTTTCTCCACTGCATCCTCCTGTCTTCTCCTCACCAACAAACCAACACCGTAGTCTTAAGCACATCTACTTCTACAATTTAAGTGGTCACTCGACCACTTGACCACCACTTGACGAATACTTAACCACCACTTGACCAATACTTAACCACCACTTGACCACCTCTTATCAATATTGGACACTACAACTGACCATCTTTACTTTTTCAAGGCTTTCAGATGATAGTGAATACGACCCTCTACATACCATATACTCACCATATTTACTACTATTACCACTACTATGTGATAATCAACCATTCATATCATTGTTTTACAGTTCAAAATATTCACTCCTCTCACGTTTTTACAACCCCCGTTACTTTTTCCCCTCTATCCTTCTGTTATGAATTCTCCACATTTCACAAAATTTTACATATTTTTCTACCCATCAAAAAAAAAAAAAAAAAAAAAAAAATAAAAATAAAAAAAAAAAAAAAAAAAAAAAAAAAAATAAAAATAAAAAAAAAAAAAAAAAAAAAAATTAAAATAAAAATAAAAAAAAAAAATAAAAATTCCAAACTTCCAGATTTTTTCCAGCCACCAAAATTTCGCAACTTCCAATTCCCACGAAAACAAAATTCCCGGTTCGAACAACGGAGCCGCCGTTGCCGCCGCCGGGCCCCCGCCTCTTCCACATTTTCAGGGTCTAATTGACATACTGTATTACTTAGTGATTCTAAGTGACAGTATTTTTGTGTGGATATCCTGTAATGCAATTCCTCCCTGTTTCTTGTCTTGTATGAGAGTTTTGTGTTGTATGCTGTGTATTGTGGTGGTGAAGATGAAGCATCTGACATGTTTGTTTATGTTTGTGATGGTCTGTTTGGGAGGGTGATCCCATACAGCTTCATGGTGTCTGTGTGTCTCAGATCTGGAGGGAAATCAGACTTTTGTTTCCACTTTCCAAGACCCATTATCTGTGATTTCTTTACATTTACTTTGGCTCCACTGCCTTTTCCAAAACGGGTAAAGGTGTGGAGTATGTTCTTTATTGCTATGTTGCTAGTGGGAAAGACGGCAGTGTCATCTGCATAAGCGATGAGCTTCTGCTCTTTAGATTTGTGTTCATTGTGTTTTATTCCGGTTTTCTTCAAAATCTACCATGGCACAAGTCGACAGAATGGAATCCATTAACATCGATCATTTTCTGGAAGGAAGTCCTCTCCATAACAAAGGTACTTTGATTATTTCAGTTACCGGCCCTTGCGCTGCGTTAATCGCCAGCACGCTGCTCGGCCGAAGTGGATTACCACCTGACGGTATTGCGGACGTATACAGAGATGACGTACCCACGCGGTGGTACGTAAACCTAATACGGGCTGCCCATGTGGCAGTTTACAAAGGCCTGCACAGCAAAACAGTAAACCTGCCGGCGTAGAGACTAGAAGTATCTTTAGAGCACCTGGAAAAAGAGAGGAAGCGAGTGACAATTCATTGACTCCCCAACACGATTTCCAATTCCAATTCCAATTTTCAAAACAAAAATTCCAAATTCGGTCTCGTTAAACTTGCTTCCTCAGCATCGGTTATTGTTGACATCCGTGGTTTTTGCGGCGTAATTCACTCTGATTCTTGTCTTGTGCGCTCTTACGAGTTGGTCATGATCCGGACTGGTTATATCGGCTTTTGTGTCTGTGACGTCAGCTGGGGGGATGGTGGCGACTGTCCTTTGTTCCCTCTCTGGTGGTTTATTTTGTTAGTGAAGGCTCCTGGCTTTTTTGGATTGACTGGTTGCAGTCTTATTTGGTATTTTTGCCTCCAGTTCTGTGTAATGCCCGTTGAAGCTTTTCGATGGTATTTACTTCCTTGCGCATGTTTTCACTTTCACGTTTAAGTTCTTGCTGTCTTTCGATTGCTTACTCTGTGGTCAGCCATGGGACTATCTCTCCGTCATCTATATAGTACTCGATGTCGGTATCATAGTCATAGTATATTTAAGGGTATTTTGTCGGTTTTCCCCTGAGTTTCTTGAGCTTCTTCTTTTCTTTTTCTTCCCACCGTCTTCTGTATTCCTCGCACCTGAGTCCCTCATTAATTTCCTGTTTCTTTGCCGCTTCTATGCATTCCTCCAATTCCTCCAGGGTCGCTTCGGGCCACTCCATGCTGTCATCAGGTTACTCGTCTTGGTGTTCTTCAGAAGTCTGGCGGGATATTTGCTTCATCTTCAATTTCTCGTGCGTCTTGGTTGGGCTGCTGTCTTTATCTTGCGGTTTCGGTTTGGTCCTTTGTTGGGTTTCGCCTTGCGGCTTGTCTGTGTTCTCCTGCATGGCTTCAGTTGGTTTGTTTCGGATTAATTCCATTTCAGCTTTCAGCAGCTCTCTCTCTCTCTCTCTCTCTCTCTCTCTCTCTCTCTCTCTCTCTCTCTCTCTCTCTCTCTCTCTCTCTCTCTCTCTCTCTCCGCTTTAATGGTGCGCAGCATTTCTTCGTTTTCCTTCTTCATCTCGGCCATATGTTCCACTTCTTACTTGATATTTTGCTGGATCTCCTTTATTTCAGCAAGCAGCCTTTCATTGTCGCTGGTCGGTGCCGGTGTTTGAAGCAGCTTGACTTGTTTCTTTAACTCGTCGATCTGGCTTTGTAGTTGTGCTCTTTCATCTTGCGAGATGCCCATGGCTGTCTCGCACCTCCACATTGCTTCCTTATATGGCGTCTTGGTGTTAAAGGCGATCTTTAACATGTCTCTGTGTCTTTAGAGGTACGGGCAGCCCTAGTATATTGCCCCGTGCTTGCCCAGGCAGTTGGCGCATTTTCTTTTGCTGTTAGGTGCTCGGAAGTCCGTGTCCAGCTTGGCCAGCGGACACTCTTTGAAGGTGTGGTGATCGGCGCAGGACCAGCAGATTTCCGTCTTATTGCGACATGCTGCTCTGCTGTGGCCGGCCCTCTAGCATTTTAAACATTGATTGATACTTGGGATCAATCTGTCTGGTTGTTGCATTTTCTTGTTGATTGAGACAGTGTGGCATCTCGCTGCCCTCTGTCGTCACAACCGTCAGCTTGGTAGGTATCTTTGAGTACGTCAAGATCTGCTCCGCCTTCAAGATTCGGATGTTGGGATTCTCTTCTTGTAGCTGCCTAGTGACCTGTTCGTCTGACAGCTCCACTTGAATACGCTTGACAACCCATCTGACAGTATTTGAGTGGGTGTTTCCGACTCTGATGTCGTTCTCCTCCTTCTCAGCTGTGTTGGCTCTTGTCTGTGGTGGGTTGTCGTCGATCTTCCTCGTGATGGCTTTAGTAGTAACTGTAGTTTCAGGTTCTTGTTGCAGCTCGCATGAAAATTCTGTCCGCTCGTATTCTTTACGATTCTGTCGGCTCCCACGCTGCATATCTTGAATACCGCGTGTCTTTTGGTGTTCTTGCAGGCTTCTTGACTTGTTCAGGGGACTTGTCTTTATTGCGTTCGCTGACGATGTGATGGACACGCAAAAAGCAAAATAGTAACATGATTTCTCCAGAGGGAGTGAAGTTTATAGTGGAAAAGACAATAGGAGACGAAAACGTAGAAGTCTTCCGAATCCAGTACGGCGGTGGCAAGTGGGGCGTACTGTGCACCCCGACAAAACCGGTCCCGCATTATGCAAAGATCACGCGCCTGGGAAAATTACAGGAGATCACCGCATCATGTTCACTATGCCTGGTCGTCGAACCCAATGCCCATCATGCGGCCTAATGACCACTGGTCAAACAAATGCTCAATAAGGAGGCAAAAGAAAGACAATCACAAACAGACTACGGAATTATCACAAGAGGAGTTCCCGGAAGTCAGTGATGAAACCTACCGAAAGCACAAAAACGCCGTCCAAGATGACAGCGAGGCAGTCGGCAGACCGCAGACCACGAGGGCAGTGGTAGAGACAAAAACAAGACCAACATCAGCGACAACACAAGAACGCGAAGATGATGGTTTTCAAACCGTCAACTACAGCAGAAAACGACAGTGGGGAGAGAGAAGAAATTCTTCAACCAGCAAAGACATAAAAGAGGAGGAGGAAGGATCTTCCCCCTTCAAACCAAGCAAGAAAGCTACAAAACAGAAAGAAAGCAGCAACAGCGACAACGAGTGACCACTTTTCATCAACATGGACTCAGACACTGACAAAGACCACGAGGAGGACGACACACACACACACACACACACACACACACACACACGCACGCACGCACGCACGCACACACACACACACACACACACACACACACACACACACACGCACCTCAGCCGGGGATACAACCCAGAATTAAAGCACCACAGAAAAGACAACAAAGGTAATCACGTAAATTCAACCACCATTTTGTTTAATATTATTTTTAAAATGACTGACAATTTATGTATAATAAGCTTAAACATTCGTAGAAATCAAAACGAAATTACAACACAGCATCACACTCATACACAAACACAAACCCGATTTCATTTCATTAATAGAAACTAACATCAAAACAGACTTTCAAGAAGCAGAATTAGTAACACAGGTAGGATTTAAAAAATCGTGTTTCAGTTTGTCGAAACATAACACGGGGTCAGGTACCGTCATTTTGCAGACATCTGACACGTGGGCTATTTTTAGAACACATAAGGACCAACACGGTAGGATTAGCACAGTTCAGGTAAAGAACGGCACAAACAGGTACACCATAGTAACCATACACGCACCACCCAATTTCAATTACCAACCTTGATTTTACGAACAGTTAGATAATTTATTAACACACATACAGGGGACAGATTATTATTACACAGATTTTGGTCGTCACTAGGAAGGAAGAAATACCACAATGTAATATACAAGTAAATGGGCATATTCTTAAAAAAGCTTATCGGTACAGCTATAACATCTGATGGGAGATGCCTTGAAGATTAGAACAAGAATTGCCATGGCGAAGGTAGCCTTTTGCAAGCTGAAAAACATACTGACCAATAAAAAGATATCAATTGAAACGAGAAAAAGAGTGTTGAAGTGCTACATAGAACCTATCATTTTATATGGATGTGAAGCTTGGACAATGAGCAGACAAGATGAAAAATATCTGATGGCTGTGGAAATGTGGTTTCTGAGGAAAATGCAAAGAATACCATGGACAGACAGAAAAACGAATGACTAAGTCCGGCAAGAAACAAATGAAGATCGTAAACTGATTAGAGACATTAGACGTAGACAGTCAACATTTTTTGGGCATGTTATGAGAAGGAATGAATTGGAGAACTTGGTGACAACTGGCAAGATCGAAGGGAGGAGACCAAGAATTAAATTCCTGGATGACTTGGCCTTGTGGCATGGTCGAGACAGAAACTTGACCCACAACAGATCCACGACTCTTGTGATCGTGCGAGATGCCAAAACATGACCGCCCACGCTTATCGGCATGGCACATGATGGATGGATGGATGTATGGATGGATACAAGGGACAAAATATCATTCTTGCCGGTGATTACAACTGTGTTCAGGAAGATTTAGACGTGGTTGGGGGGGGGGGGGGAGAGTGAGAAAACAGCCGAGGAGAGCCGGCAGGGACAGCATACATCAACTAGATACACTACGAAACATCAACGATACACACAACCTCACAAACGCATTCATTCATATACACCCCGACAGTAGAGAAACGACATTCACAAACAAAACACACAACAGATCATCTAGATTAAACAGGATTTACACACCTGCAACACTCCACATCATACAAACCAAACACCCACGGGAAACATTAGATTAAACAGACCACAAAGGGTGCCGTCTCCACAATAATGGTTGGCTGCAATGGACCTTCAACTCTGTCTGTCTCTCGCCTTGACTGTACATTCTGTCAGATTGATGTTCGTCCACCGCTGAATGTTATTTTTCCACTTGTTTAGCTGTCTACCTCTTGCTCGCTTGCCCGTAACCTTGCACTCCAGTAAGGTTTTTATAAGAGTGTTATGTCTTTTAACGTGGCCAAAATATTTCACTTGCCTCTCTTTTTATTTCCTTCATCAAATATCTTTTAATTCCCAGTTTTTCTACAACCTCTGTATTTGATTGTTTCTGCTACTATGAAATACGACATATTCTTATGTATATCCACATCTCCATGGCATATATTCGACTTTCTAGTTGCTTATTCAATGTCCAGGCTTCGCACCATACAATAGTGTTGAATATACGTAACATTTGACAATTCTCATTTTTAATTCGTTGTTAATCTCTCAAGATGTTAATACTGATTTCATGCTGTTGAAAGCACTTTTGGCCATTCCTATTCTTTGTTTGATTTCTATTTCACTTCTGTCATCATCTGTTATTACACGTCCAAGATAGGAGAATCTTGTTACTAGTTTGTGTATGGTTAACTTATCACGATGTTGTTGATGATAATTGCGTGATATGTCGTTGTCTAGGTAACGATGCTCCTTGTATGTCATTACAGAGTGTAAGTTGAGCTAGCCTCCTGTCTCTTAATCCAACTCACCCTTGCAGTGCACATCCACCAGTCATGAAACAAGATAGAGTTGGCGCACATAATCTTTTAATCCAGAAAGAACACGGACAAACGGAACATGTTTATACATCCAGAAACAATGTAATCCATAGAATATAAATATCCTCCTCACAATTTAACCAGCACACATCACTGTCTTCTCACGGCCTTCTGAATCTCAAATTCACACGACCGTTAATCCAGCTCCTATCCACCGCTGGACCTCACACATCACAACCCACACACTGGGTCTAGCCTCTGCTAATGATATCCAACCCACTCTGGGTTCAAGCCTTCATTCAACACTGGGAGAACAACACAACACAAGAACTGACCCACCGTCAGTCTAAACTCCCACGTCCTCGACAACCGATTCGTTCGGCGTCAAAACCTCAACTCCCTGAAGTCCCTTGACTTCACACCCAAATACACTATCCCTCGCCCCATCCACCCTAGGGGTTTTTCTCTACCCTCACTATTTTATTTCTCAGGACTGGCTGTTTTTCTCATAGCCAGGTCAGTCACTTTACTGTCTCCCACTTTCATCCATTCTTTCTCATGCCCGGTCACTCAACTCACTGTCAATGACCCAGGCTTATGTCAAACTCCAATAGCCTTTGTCTAAAAGACAGACTCTGCAAGGCAGCAGAGGTTATATATCTCTTACCCGCCGACGACAACGTCAAAGCGTTATGATGTATTTTATAGAGATAGCTGCCCCACCAACTAACTCGTCTCCCCTCAGTGACCACCGCTTGTGTTGTTACTCGCCTGCTTATTCAACATATTCACAGCTAATCCCTAACCAAAATGTCTAGAGGCCACTACACCATCCGTCACCCAGTGGACGGTTCTAGTAGTAGGACAGGCTAGACAGGAGAGGCTGACAGACATAATGAACACATATGACTGGCAGCACAGACGGGTATACAGAACAGACAATAATCCCAGACAGACAGACAAAGTCAGAGGAAGGTAAAGGGACCGAAGCATATGTCGAGGGGGACATAATTCTCTTGTCGTGTTTGCTTCCCGGCGGAGTTTTTACCAGTGATATGTGGCCAGTCCATCAGACAATCTGGAAAGACAGATTGACGATCTTGAAAGACAGATTGACGCCCTGGAAAGATTGGCGCTACTGCAGCGCAATGACGAATTGACCTCACAGGAAACTGTGGGGTCGACAGCAGACCGGACCGACAACCCCTAATGCTGGATGTGGTATATATTTTCGCAAGCCGTGAACATCACTGTGGATATTCCCCGTAACAACAATTTGAGATTGACACCGCAACAGGGATAGTTTGTTCCGCTTATAAAAATCCTAAATTTACACTGCAAACTCATTTTACGACAATACGAAGCAACAGCGACGATCAACAAAAAACTGGGACCTTAAAAGCCGGCATAAAAGAGACGAACGACCGATACACGCTTTCATTGTGTGTACCACCAACACGTAGTCACTAATCCGAATAACGCCGACTGTGAATGCAGGATTGGAAGCTTGAAAAGAGTCTAAAGAGAAAAAAGAACCAACATACCCGCAGTCAGTGTATTTGGAAAGCAAACTAAATCTCGGACCTGACATCGTTGTGTTGACATGAAGTGTTTGAAGCCATTCGAAAAGAATAAGGTAGTGTCTAAGTACAGCTAGATCCAGACCTGACTTTGTGAATGTAACAGCTTGGCTGAATGTAGCAGCTCGACTGAGTGAGGTAGCTGGTAGAGTGAAGCCAAATACTAGTCACAAACAACTTCCTGCAGATTTTCTCCACCAACTAGGACAGGTATCATTGAGACCTTAGTCAATTTACAGAGGTAGAGATATCAGTGAGCCACTAATCTTCATCCTGGAACAAAGAACTCTTAGGAAACTATCATATATTTTGCCGCTGAGGTCCAAGAACTTGAAATTTGACAAATCCGAATGGATACAGATATTTTTCTACCCAGAGTATACATAGGCTAGAAGAAGAGGCACATTAACTCTTATGGAAGACTGATTCAATACTGAGGGCGATTGTTCTGATAGTGGGCACACCCAAGATAGATATATTTAGTTAGAGATGAACATGTATATGATCTTGTTTTGTTAATGCACTGATTATGTATGTTGATGACATTATTGTTCAATACCACTAGTTAAGTGTAATAAATGTGAAAATAAGGGTTATTGTCTCTTTTGAGAGTTCTCTTGTCGTAGTAAAAAACCCTAGATTAATAATTATTTAGTTGGTAGAGGAGAGGCAAGAAACCACCATATGGACATTTGGGATACTCAGTAAAAACTTCATTGTTTTGCTGGAGGTATTCCTTGGTTCTCCGAAACTCTATTTAATGGTCTAAAACCATTGAGCCAGTAACAGCTAAATTAATTATAACGGGCAGGATCACACTGGGAAAGAGGAACTTAGTGTCCTTTATCTCTTTAGGGTTGAGCCATCAACTATACATCCGACACTGGTTAAATTCAAGGTCCCGCCCGCTTGCGAAAGAGAGGCATGGGAACGACTAGAAAACATACCACCCCAAGCACTGGATGAAGAACTGAAGGAGACCCCACTGAATGAGAAAATAGAGAGTTTTGGAAACGTTGTATACCTCCATTGCCTGCGTCAATTTGGTGGCAGTGAGAAGAGAAGGTTACCAGCTCTCAGATGAGCAGGCGACAAAAGCTAATCGCTGAGGTTAGAGTGCAGAAGAACGCTGCTCGGAAACGATTTAAAAAGACAGGTGTAAGTGAGAAAGAGGGCCTGCGAAAGGTGTGGCAGCACCTCAAAGCCAGACACAGCGCTCTCTGCCGAACAGAACGATTCTGCAGAAACAGGCAAAGAACGCGGAGAGCACGTGAGAAATATTTCCGTGAACCATTCCAACATATTCGAACAGCCACGATCCGGCAACCACTGCATCGAGAAAGAGGAGTTGGAGGAACATCTGGCACACACGCACTCGGAAGCACAGAGCGACGTTCCACTCGGATAAATAAAAGGGCTGGTATCGCCAGAAGAACCTACAGTAGATTTCAATGCCAAGCCACCGAGGTGGGACGAGGTCGTGACTGTTGTGAAGAAGGCCAAAGGTAAGTCGGCACCGGGTCCCAATGGTGTCTCAGTGTACACAGTGTACACGTGATGCCCAAACGTCCCGTAAAGGCTCCTCCAGATACTGAGATCCGCGTGGAGGCACCAACGAATGAGTCCGGAGTGGAGCCAGGCCAATGGAATCCACATACCCAAGGAGCATAACTCAACAAACAGTACCCAGTTTAGGTTATTCTCTCTTCTGAACGTCGAGAGCAAAATATTCTTCTCAGTCATGGCCAGCAGAATCACGACATACCTAATGACGAACAGGTATATCGACAAGATGGTTCAAAAAGGGGACATACTAGATGTCCCCGGATTTGTGGAACATGGTACCTGATCTGGGAAGCTATCCAAAGAGAGAAGAGCGAAAAGTCAGACCTCCACGTAGTATGGTTGGACCTGACTAACGCCTACGGGTCAGTGCCCTACCAGATGCTGTGGTAGGCCCTTAGGATGTACCACGTTCCGAAGAGAACACATAGATGCTTAAGCAGTATTTCTCCGGGTTCTTTACCTCGACGTTCACGACTTGATGGATTGCCCTTCAAGTGGGTATAGCGATGGAATGTACGATTTCGCTGATAATGATTGTCATGACCATGCAGATCGTTCTGGATGCGGAATCCGGCTAAGCACAAGGACCGAGATTCAAAGATGAGTGTAAGATGTTGCCACTCAAGGCCTTCATGGACGACACGACTATCCTGACACCAGATGAGAGTCATGCACACCGCATGCTCCAAAGGCTTGATCAACTGATCGACTGGTGCAGGATGAGCTTCAAACTCAAGAAGCCTATTGATCGTAAAGGGCAAAGTGGCGGCAACTGCATTCAAGGTGGCTAACCAGGCGATCCCCACTGTAATGGAGGAACCCGTCTAGAGTCTCGGCCGAGAGTACGATTCCTCGCTGACAAACAAGAACACATTACAACACACACGCGAGACAACAGAAAACGGTCTGCGAGCCATCGATTAGAGCAGACTCATTGGAAAATTCAAGATCTCGTGCCTCCAGTTCATACTGATCCCGAAGCTGCTATGGCCCCTACTCATCCATGACGTGTGCACGAGCACGGTAGAAGCGTTAGAGGAAAAGATCAGTAAAGCCACAAGGAAATGACTGGGAGTGCCACCATGTCTGACGGACGCAGCGTTGTACTCACCGTTGAAGTCTGTTGTTGAGGAATACAAGTTCGGAGAAGTCAGGCTCGCGATGAAGCTGGGCAAGGCCCAAGATGAAATAGTGAGCGGCTCCCAGCCGACGGTCAGGACGGGGAGGAAATGGAAGGTTGACGATGCAGTCACGTCGGCGCAAAGTTCGCTCCAGCTAAAGGAAGTGATAGGACATACCCAGTCCAACAGACAAGGC